>CM065126.1:25740000-26340000 GCA_033026305.1 Cirrhinus molitorella | reverse complement strand
TTGGAGGAAGATGGGTGAAGACTCGACAAAACTTTTCCAAGAGTGCGAGGACACCAAATCCTACAGAACTCCGGCTGACCCGATACATCACACCACCCTCCTGACTGCCGCCCCAAGCTGTGTGACATGTCCACCGGGTCTGAGGAGAACATGTGACATCCATGCCTTCAAGAGCACATCTATCGAGCGCAGCGGGGACACGAGGCCACACACAAACAGAGCACTGTTTCAAGAGCGGCCAAGGCAGTGCTGTTGCATTCCTCCCGACTGGCGCATGGCCGGCTGGTGAGAGTGCGGGCGGCCTGCAGAACTGCCCCACATCTCAATCGCTCGTACGCTCTGGGTCTGCACTCAGTCACTCTCTCTCTCCCTAGAGACGTGTGTTTTGGCGGCCTGATCCATAATACTGGAGCAAATACCAGGAAATTACATGTTCATTTACAGCTTCTCAAAATACAGCCAAATTTATAATAAATCACTGGCGGATTTGAAGCCAAAAAGGAATTCCCTGCAAGCTAAAGTAGTTAAAAGAACCGTTTACCCAAAAATTTTAATTCCGTCATCAATACTCATCATCAATTCATTCCAAACCTGTATGACTTTATTCTGTAAGTGTTCAAGTGTTTGAACTACATTGACTTCCACTGGACTAATACAATTGTAACATTATTCAAAGTACCTTCTTTTATGTTCTGCTGAAGTCATACAGGTCTGGACAACATGAGTGATTTTTTAGGTGATTTAGGAGTGCTAGTGTCCAGAGGGCAGTGAGGTAGACCAGTATCTCACAGAGTTCATAAAGCATAAATGAATGACCCGGCTGGAAAGACTGCCTCCGTCTATCTTGCTTCACATTAACCTTTGGGCTTGAAATCTGCTGCTTGGACTCATTTTTAGTATCTTCGTTTACAGTACATGCTGGTGCTAGAGAGGGGATATGTCCATCAGGGCCGAGGGCCAAGGCCACAGAGGTGTATAAAAGTAAGTAAACAAAACTGAGTCAAGGGGGGTGGGTGAAAATGATAATGAGATAGACATCAAAGCTCAGACCAGGAAACAAACTGCTTCCACGCGGTCATAAAACAATTTGAGCCATGCGTCAATACGCTGATAAGGCACATCAGATGCCCATGGTGAGGCAGCGAGGCAGAGGTGAATGGACAAGCTCTTGTCTGTGTGTATGTGTGTGCTTTATTCATGCGGGACAGAGTGCATGACTCAAAAGCCACTCTGCGGCCCTGCACTTTATCAGGATAAAAAATTCAGGCTGACCCTTCTATTGCCCCCTTTAGCAGGCCACAACCATTAGCAGAGAGAGAAAGAGAGAGAGAGAGAGAGAGAAAGAAAGAGAGAGAGAGAGAGAGAGAGAGAGAGAAAGAGAGAGAGAGAGAGAGAGAGAGAGAGAGAGAGAGAGAGAGAGAGAAAGACTAGAAAGAATCAAGGAAAGAGACAGAGAGCAACCATAAACTAACTATTGAGACGGGGAGATATCGACAGAACTGGCTGCCCAAAGAGAGCCGCATCTGCCCCTACTGTGATGATGGCGAAGTGGAGACAGAGCAACACTTCCTTACCTCCTGCCCTAACTACGAAGAAATTAGAAACACATTTTATCTCAAATTTGAAACACTTTACCCCGATTTCAGTATGTTAAACAAGAAAACACTACTTCAGTATTTATTAGGTGAGAAACAAGATTGTATCTTACTAGCAGCAAGATACATTGATGCCTGTCACAAAAAGAGGGAGGAGTCAACAAATCAGTGATGCGCCCACAAACACACACACACTGACTTTAAATTGTTCGTAGAATTCTATAATTCATGGAACTAATTTGTTATATTCTTTGCTAATTATCTACATATGTATTTATTTATTTATTTTGTATACATGTCTGTGTTAAATCCAATGTAATCACTATGCTTTGGCAATACATTGTAACAATTGTCATGCCAATAAAGCTCATTTGAATTGAACTGAATTGAATTGAATTGAATTGAATTGAATTGAATTGAGACCTTTAGGTTTTGTGACACTGGAGCACTTCCCTCATATGTCTGATACAACGTTGGGGAAGATAGTTTGAAAGTAGCATCCAAAGTTAAAAAGCTGCTCAAAATTCTAAGTATTTAAATGTCAAGCTACTCTTGAAAAAAGTTGTCAGCTATACATAAAGCTACTATGGAAGCCTGTTTCCGCCACTGAATAAAAAATAAAAAAGGTAATTGTACACTTTTTCTCGCAATTCTGACTTCATAACGTGCAACTGTGAGTTTATATCTCACAATTCTGAGAAAAAAAAGTGTCGGAATTGAGAGTTTGTATCACAAAATTCTGAGGAAAAAGTCAGAATTTTGAGATAGTCGCAATAACGATTTATTCAGTGGTGGTAACAAGCTTCCATTAGCTACTACCAAATATCTAAATAAAAATATAATAAAAATACAATAATACACAATTTAAAATATACACTGCAGCTTCATTGTGTATCTACCAAAAAAAAATATTAACATTCAAATGAACCTTCTGAATTAACCAATCAGTAACAGATAGTTTGACTATTAAAAATAAAATCTGAATTTAAATTAAATGCAATTTAGAATTGCCATGTCATGCTACCTATTGTCAAAAGTAGCAGATATTGTGACACTACTGTAAAATGTAGTTAAGCAAAATTCCTGCTTTTAGTTAAAGCACAACGCTGTATGACAGCGTAAGAAAGCGCTGCAAATATTTATCTTCGTCTATGTGTGTGTTTGAAGGGTGGGGGGACAGGCATTAGTACAACGTGGAAAGACGACGTTAATACTACAGTATAACATTTACCATCAATAACGGGGTGGTAAGATGGATGCTATGCATACAGGGCTGTGGCTTTTGCAGCTCAGTCTAATTCTTCATGGCAGCGCTTCTACCCACATTTACTCCCAGTCCCACAGATAATTCAATACAAGTGTTCTAATCCATATCATCCCATCGTACGTTACCGCTGACAGCTCAGCACTAGGACTGCAAACACTCCGCCTCTAACAACCAGCCAGTATACGGCCACAGTCCGAGCCCTCCTCTGCAAAAATGAACATATTACCATTTGTTTCATCTCTGTCCATTTTTCTGCTCGGAGACAGACTTAGTGGTATGAGTTGGACACAAAGCAAACGCTCTGAACTCAGCGTGAGGGCCTTTTCATGTATGAAGACCAAGAAAACCAGCCATTCATAAGCAAAAATGTGACCCGTTCCTACCCGGGACGCTTACACAACCGATATAGAAATTTTAATTACCGCAGCTGTACCTGCAAGCCCTCTTCAACGGCTAAAGTCAATAAATCAGGTTTTAACACGGCAAGGAGCCACAACTCAAAGCATGCTGGAACATTACCTGAGCGCTCTGCCAAAAATGTGTCCGGGGTCCTATAGATCAGAGATCTCATAGGGGTGGCGTGAAACAGGGTACAAGGAAGTTAAGTGAACGGAGGGGGGGAGCAGCTTTCTGTAAGGTCGCTCAGGTTGATGCAAATATCTCAGATGCTTATCTCAAGTGCCAGGACTTCCCAAAACCGCCTTGAGAAGAGAGAGAAAGGTGTGTGTCTCTGACATTTATTATGATGCAGTGTGTTTACCGTTTCTTGAAAATCGACTCACCAAACCCGTCTGAGCTTCAACTACAAGGTTTTTCCAGTAGCTGAGATGAGCAAAGGACACCGGTCTCTCTCTCAATACGAGTATGTGTAGGCGAGACTTCACTATGTGCATACGATCCTGTTTCAGCTTCTAATTTTTGACCCCAACCTTGCCCTCCTGAGCTCAGTCCTCGACCCCACGTTGCATTACAGAACACAAAGTTATATAAAGCGACGTAAGTAGAGCAAAGCGCAAGCTGCGCCGTTTCTGCCCTTTGTGGCTCTCAGCCAAACAGATAATGTATATTCAGGCTGTGGTGCAAACTAGGACTGTATTTGTAAATACCACAGCTCTGTACAGTATCAGACTGTTTTTAGAAGCCCGTCTGAACGGAGCGAAATGATTTCGTTTCACAGTGGACAAGTGGAACTAATCCATTTCATTAAAAACAGACAATCAGATTCCAGTCACAGAACAGAGCACTTAGCGCAGACTGGCTTCAAACGGCGGCTGACATCAATACTCTCTGCCCCGCAGTAGCGTGAGGAAGCGGGCGGGCTAAAATTGATGCCGTTCACAGTTCAGACCCCCTCTACTTTCTGCACTCGTTTACAACTGTCTCTTTTCACGCGTTTCATCAGGGCTGGAACAGGGCAGAGAGAGGCCTCTAACAAACTCCAGATCCTTGTGCACACACACACACACACACACACACACACACACATATATATGCATACACACAATAGGGCTCAGTACTTTGTATATAAACACAAATATAACACATTAAAGAGGAAGGTCCAGTTGGGCACATCTCAAAATTCTAAACACTCTGCAACAAATTCAGAATTTATCATACAAGGAACCAAACTAAAGTGCAAAGTATAAAGAATAAAGCAGACTGCAACTTTGCAAACAGTGACACAGTTCAAGACACCAAACATTTTGATCAAACTCTAATGTGTCATGTCAGTGTAATCCAGCAAAGCATGTAGATGACCAGTGTAACAAAGCAGTTCTCAACTTTTCTGACTTGAAGGCCCCCCATATTTTCTGCTGTATTGTTTACAAACTTTTTAATTAACAGAAACTGTGAGTGTAGATCTATTTAACTCTTTCCCCACCCCATTATTAATGATACAACGCTTCTCTGCGAAACACAGAATTTTCCGTTATTAATGAGACAACGTTTTCCTGTCAAACACAGAATTTTCCGTTAATTATGAGACAACGCTTCCATGCCAAATATGGAATTTTCCGGGTTTTCACTGTTATACGCTCTGAGGCCTAATATGCATGTCCTGAATAACTCCAGAATCTTCTGATCAAAAACACAGTCGAGGAAGACGCAGAATCGAGCGATCTCATATGTAAGCAGATGCATATGAAAAATGATGTGATCATCAACAATAAACAGCACATAAATAATGAAAAACCTAATTTTACAGAGTGAAATATCAATCCAGGAAGCGGTAAAGGACCGTGTAAGCTTTGGGTTGCTGATGGAAGGAATCTACTGCATCTATACTTTAATCAGTGTACTTTATACAAAATGAAAGTACACTGTAAAGTAAATTTTATATCTGATAAAAAAGTTTTTGCTCGAAATGTTGCTTTTTTCAAACATACCTATATTCAAGTTTTGATTAAGAAGAATGCGCAAAGCTATAATAAAACAGATTTTTTAAAAAAGGCTCTGTTCTTTATTTTGATGTATTGCATGTTCAGATTACAACAGTATATTCTGTTTTTAATGAAATGATAAAAAATGCTGGCAGTGGCTGGCAACTTTTTTCAAAAACACTGGTGGGGAAAGAGTTAATAATAATTTAATTAATTTTGTTGTTCCAGAAGATTCAAGATTCTGTATGTTCTTGAATAAAAACAAGAGTTACTGATTTAGTTACTACTGCTTTTTATGTTTGTAGCATTTTAAGTTTATAAATATATGTGATCCTAGACCACAAAACCAGTCACACGGGTCAATTTTTTTAATTGAAATGTACACAATCTGAAAGCTGAGACAATATTTTATACAGAGACAATATTTGATATAAGCTATTGAAAATCTGGAATCTGAGGGTGCAAACAATTTTTGAGAAAATCGCCTTTGAAGTTGTCCAAATTAAGTTCTTAGCGATGCATGTAACTAATCAAAAAAATTAAGTTTTGATAGATTTACGGTAGGAAATTTACTAAATATCCTCATGGAACATGATTGTTACTTAATATCCTAATGATATTTGGCATAAAAGAAAAATCTATCATTTTGACACATACAATGTATTTTTGGTTATTGCTACAAATATACCTGTGCTACTTAAGACCAGGGTTATATTATTAATATTACTAATTATCATTAAAAATTACTCAACTAATTGATTGCTAATTTAAAATCAGGGAATCAACCCTGCATGAGTCTGTGTCCTACAGGGGCCACTCTAGTCAAAAACGTCTGAGCACACCTTTAGAAAGAGGAGGTAGTAGTACAAACAAGGCCGAAAGAAACTTTGGCATGTCACTTGATAAGCAGTGCTGGGCAGGGTGTGGTGACACTGTAAGAGTCACGGTACAGTAAAGCAGACCAGGAAATCCCCTCTGACCTACAGAACACACACAAACACACACTCACAAAGGCTCCTTCATCTGTCTGGAGCTTCTTACTCGGACATAAGAACGTCATTCTGAGGAAATCGCATGAACCTTGACAGACAGAAGGTAACTATGAGTATACAAAACTGCTGAGAAGGAAATGGAAAAAATAAGATGTGTTTTGACAGCCTCACTCATCAGCAGGGTGTGGAGAGTATCTCACAGTACGTCCAACTCTGAGTGGAGAAACCATGTCAACTTTTTAAACCAATGCTCTCCATGAGGATGGAATGGGACTTTCTGCCACAGTTGGAAATAAGGCGTCGGGTAGAGTTGGTGGGCAGCGTCAGCCGTGGCACCCTTTTCCCGGTGGTGCCAGATTACATTTCCAACAACAGCTGCCTCCTTTGTCCGCTCGCAGCCAAGCCAAACTGCGCCTAAAATTTCATTTAATCTGCTGCAAAACCTGAGTGTCAGCCACTTAAATGGCAGCTAAAAGCACTACTCTCAGATAACTGACTGACACTTGCTAATAATAGACCCTGGCAACAGGGGAGCCGTGGCGGACATTTTGTGTAACCGTAGAGAGACGTCGGGTGCCTGGGAAACAGGGGAGTGGACGGTCCCAGCTCCCCTGACGGGTGGGATCCTCTCACAGGCCGCCTGCATCCGTACCCCCCTCAAGCTCCACCCTTCCCCTGCCCCGCTTAGCCAATCCTAAACCCGCCAATGACCCACTCATTTAGCCCTCGACTGCCATGCAACAATGGGCCTACATGCCTTTGTCTGCAAATCTGGGGGCAAGCAGGAGGCAAGGAGGTGCCAGCCGAAAGAAAGAGCGAGGATTTATAGAAGATATAAAAATGTTCTACTTAAGCCCTCAAATGTCTAAATCGAGACTCTGCTTTCCGGTCACAGGTCCATCAAGCTGTGACCGTTTGGACCCGGTCAAGGAGCAAAAGATTAGCGCATTGAAGAAGGGGGGAAATTGGAGGAGGAGAAGGGGGAGACAGGTTGAGCAGCTTCTGTGGTACTGTGTCATTACACAAGGTCTCAACACGCCCTACGTGGGAATCTGAGACAGGGCCTGGCAGGTCAGGGCTGAGCTTGAAGCAATAGAGCACCACGCTAAAACCACTGCTTGTGTGTTTAAGAGCCAAAAGCCCAACGGACACATCATCGTACTCTCTTTCTCTCATACGCACAGGAGAGAGAGTATTTATAGACAGGAGGAAACACCCTTCCACTGAAAAATAAACAGATTCACTGTACATCACTGAGGCAACAACATTTTTAAAAAAGTGTTCTGGTTCAATGGCTTCACAGACGCTGCTCTCTCGGTTTTGTTTTTCACTACCTGTTTCTGCTTTGCTTTCCTCAGGTGTCGAGAGGTGAAGCCGTCTGGAGTGGACACGTGTGGCAGGAAAACCTCGTGAGAAACAGCACATTATGAGACATTATGGGGTTTGACTTTCACATTAGTGAGGTTTCCATGTGTCTATATATACAGATATATGTTTGTGATGTTTCTGAACTGAAAGTCACCGTTAGGGCGCAACCATATTAGCAAAATTTGGGTGAAACGCAAAGAAAACAAAAATAACGACTTGAGCGACGGCCCTTGAACGAGGTTGTTGCATTGCTGTCTGCACAGGGTCAGAAAGCTCTTGGATTTCATTAAAAGAAAATGAACAAAGGTCATACAGGTTTGGAACGACATAAGGGTGAATAATTAATGACAGAATTTTCATTTTTGGGTGAACTGTGCCTTGAACATCTTGAATATGATCCAAAATCCACGAGGGGAAATGTTTTGCCTCATGTGTCCCTAATGTGAAATTTTAGATTCTTACGATATTCCTATTAAAACTGAATTTCGCTTATGGAATTTTGCTCTACAAAAGGTAAATGTGCTACAGTTGTGAGCCCCTTTAGCAATCAGATCTTAAAATTGCACCATAACAGATCATAAAAAAACCACAAGGTCCCATTTTTTCCATGTTCGCGTAATAGCTGTGAATGAATTTCAGTCAGCACGAGAATTTGAATCTCACACGATTTATGCGTTTTCGTGATCGATCATTATTGTAACTTTTAAGTACTCGTGGACATCTCTAACATATCTGTTGGAAAGCAGGCTGGTAACACAGAGATGGACAGAGAGAGGGAGACAGTAGACAGAGAGCAAGCAGGGGGCCTCTCACAGCCTCTGATGAAGACATAAAGGGGAGTGAATGAAGGGGGTGATTTAGTCTGCTGTGGGAGATTTTCACTTCTGCATTCTTGTCATGTCCAGATGTTCTCCTCTAAACACACACACACACACCACTACACCAAACAGTGTCCACATGTACTCAGTCTATACAAACAGAGTAAACTGCATCAGCCAGAGTGACTACTGCATCAATACTATTGGCCCAAAGATGGATTTTTCCTAGAGAGTAGGACCAATGGCTGATATAATGCCCATATAAACATAATACAATTTCAATACTGCCAATGCATTACAATTTTGCGTTACTCCCTAAAAAAGTAACTAACTACGTAACTTAATTATGTTTTATGGAAAGAATGCGTTGCGTTACTTTTGCGTTACTTTTTAAATCTGGGCAGGGCTTGCTTGTTGGTTTTTAATATAAAAAGTTCAATTTTTAGCAAATGTAAAAGCCCTTTCACACCAAAAAGTCAAAAAAGTAAAATAAAAAAGCCTAAGGCTAAAGGAAAAGTAAATTCACATCTGTAGAGTAAAACTATAGACGAAAACATCACTCTTCATCAATGAGAAAAATGAAGCACAAATGTTAGTCTGTCTAAAGTATCTGTTTATGTAACTGGCATTACTTGTAATGCATTACCCCCAACACTGTTTATGATTGGTTTTGTGGTCCAGGGTCAGATATAAATTCTCATCTTATTGTTTTAATGTATTTTAGATCAAATAAATGCAGCCTTTGTGAGCATAAGAGACTTTCAAAAACATTAAAAGAAAAAAACTATAATACATTCGGCCAGCAGCACAAGTAATAAATCTGAAAACAGAAAATATTTATTATCCATTGACAAGGTTGTCAACAGATTTTGAAAATGACAAATGAGATATCACTTAGTAATCCTACTCTTTTTATACTGCAAACAGACAAGTCTCACAGTTGAGTTTATATATAGTACATCAGAAGTGAGCTGTACTCTTGTACAGGAAGCATGGTGGTGGACCTGTTAGGCAAAACAAGCTCCCTCATCTCCACCGAGAGCGTCGCTTTTCGGACTAGGCCACGACAGCGGCGGGCCGCTCTGCGCACGCTGACGAGCGAGGGGAATCGTGCGCTGATTACTGGCAGCTTGCCTCTCTGACTTGGCAGCTAGTGGTCACTGGGGGAGGAGGACATGATAGAGGCAGGATTTAGCCTCGGCTACACACACAGGGTAATGAGAGCCAGCCAGCGTGGATTTATGTGCATTAGGAGGCACTGGGCTAGCCGGCCTGTGATACATTTATTTGGCTTTATTAGCCTTGTGGCATATACGTATTGGAGGTAATTTGGTTAAAGCTGTTAGGTCCATTATGCAGCGAGCATCGTCGGAGGAGGGAGAGGGCTGTTATTAGTGGTTATCAGATGAGAATTATGAATGATAACGGAGGCCCATCTCTAATTTGTGTGGCTAAGGTCTCCATTTAAATTATGCATACGGTGCAGAGCCGATAAACAGCGGGGCATCTGTGCAGAGACGTGGCCGCTCCTGCGGTCAGGAAAATACGCCGGTCCCCGCTTTAAAATAAACACACACGCACTTACAAACGCACACAAATACCCACAGAAAATCAATCCTGAACTGTGCTCGCCCTTTAGTCTATAACAGCTCCATGTGTGTTCCTGTTTGCAGCGGCCTGGGCTGTATCAGCGGCCAGCGCAGTAAGGCCCGCTGGTCAGATCTGTGTGCGACTGCGGCGGGACGCTGGGGTCACTCCATTCTGAAGGTCAGCGGGGACATGGATCACTTTATTGACCGCCAGCTGAATGCAGAGCTCACCCCGGCGGACTGCTCTTACTGTTTACTCTCTCTTCCTGTGACACGCTCACCTCCGCTGAGGCCTGTGAACGCTCAGTGTCAGAGAGTAAACTACTTTTGTTCATTTCGGTGTAAAAGATAAATAAATAAAGTACAAGGGCGTGTAAGACATATGAAGAGTGTTACACAGTCCTTTAGTCTGCAGGGCAGAGGGGTCACCTGAGAATTCTGCTCTCCGCTGTTAAGAGCACTGTCTGGTCAAGCAGAAACAAGCATCTGTGTCTGGTCACAAAAACCATGAGTGGAAAACATTAAGACAAAACAGGAGTGAAGACGAAAAAACAACAAAGAGAGCAAAAGGTTCCTGCTGTACATGATCATTATGAATAAAACATGCATAAAAATAAAATAAAATAAAATAAAATAAAATAAAATAGCATTTTGCTTGTGGAAGGTAAAAGTGCTGTAGTTGTGAGCCCCTTTAACAATCAGATCTCAAAACTGCACCATAACAAATCATAAAAAAACACAAGGTCCAATTTTTTCCATATTCGCATAGTATCTGTGAATGAACTTAAATCAGCAGTGTTTTGAAGTATAACTTTTACGCAATTTATGCATTAATAAAAACTAAAATAAAATTAAACAAATATAAAATTAAATAAAATAAAACAAAGATTAAAAAAAGATAAAATAAAATAAAATAAAATAAAATAAATGGTAAAAACAAATAATAATAATAATAAATCTAGCTAAAAATATTTAGTGACCCGTTTTATTTAAATTTCCAAGTTGGCTATGTCTAAAAGTCTATACTAATGAATGAAATGCTAATTAATGAAACTAAGCTGAACTGAGGGCTCAATATAATATTAAAAATACTGTACATATTACATAAAAATACATATTTGAAAGAGGAGTGTAATATTCACAGTACAAGATTTTTGCAGACGTTTTCATCTGACGCAATTTTGTAACACACTATTATACAATTATCATTTTTATAAATAAATCTATACAAATATATAAAAAAAAATACATTTGATATATATTTTATTAGTTTGTGTATTTCCAGGAATTCATGCACATGACTTTGACAGTCCCACCACTGTACTGTCCAACAATCAGCAAATATAGATTATTCCTATTAATAGGCTGACTCAGTTATTAGTTAGGTAATAATTATTGTTTGTTATTGTTATTATTATACACATTTTTTCTGTTTTGGGACAACTATTCACACTACCTGCATTCTTATTTTCTAAACTTTTTTTTACAGTCAGTGTTCAAAGGCATTAAAAAGCTTAAATGCACAACACAAACAGGTACAAATGGTCAAAAAATGAACCAAATCCATGAGGGCTGTATGCATGAGGATCTCAAACTCACCGATCTCATAATAGTACAGTAAAACTGTGTTTTTACGGTATGACTCCCCCCGTCCTGCACAAGAACTACTGTACAGTTAAAAATAACTGAAGAGCCAGTAACTCTCTGGCTATTGATACAACCTCAGCTCCAGCAGTGAGGTCACACACAGTCTCCTCCCCCACGGCCCGTCCACGCACGCTCCCTCGCACATGCAGCCGACCCGCAACTTATCAAAGGCATTAACAACTTTTCGTTAAAAGGCTATAAAGTCTGGCAGAGGTCAGAGTTCGCAGCGTCAGCTCTCCAGAGCAGAACAGCGCGGCTTATGGAATCAGTGTAATGCGTTTAACAGCGCAGAGTTATAAAAATGGAATGTTTAAAAAAAAGAGAGGGAGAGAGAGAGACAGAGATACACTCCTACACAAGCCCCTGTGTGTGCCGGAAAGGCAGTGCAGTACAACATTGAACAAAGAGCAGCCAGGCTGGCATGATGTGTGTGTGTATGTGTGTACGCAAAAGAGAGAGAGAGGGTAAGAGTTTGCCCGCGGCATGCCGAGATGTCAAAACTGTCTCTCAGTAGCTGCAGAGAGACGCAGACAAAGGCAGAGAGTCAGCCACTGCTGCTATTGATTACTTCTCACTGGAGAGCACTGTGTGAAGAGGGAAGACAATGGAGCAGATCAAACTCACACACTCACCTCTCCACCCCACACAGAGTGCCACCGGCCTCTGCTCTCATGCGAACCACAAAGCCTGCGCTGCACTCGCCAAAAACTCCGCCACATTTCGGAATTAAAGCAATAGATCAGTCGAAAATAAAAATTACATCATTACTCGCTCACTCTTGTGTAATTTTAAACCGGTGTGACTTTCTTTCTACTCTGGAACACTAAAGGAGAATTTCTAAAGAATGTACCAGCTGCTGTTTTTTAATATAATAAAAGTGAACAGGGACTGGAGCTGTCAAGCTTTTAAAAGCATCATAAAAGTGGTTTGTTTGACTTTCAATCTAATCTTCTACAAAAGATGTGTGTGATGAACAGAAGTTATTATTCACAGAAAACGTGCCCTAGCTCTTCTTGGTGACAGTTTCAATGAATTGGCTCATCTAATTCACAAAACCTGTTTGATCATTTGTGAACAAATCATTCAAATGGTTTAGTGAACTGAATGAAGCATTTAATTGAAAAGATCTGACTCAAAAGACAAACAGACTGAATTTTAAGTTGTTTTTCTCTGAAAATGAGAATCAGCTAACTGGCTCACTGATCACAGCGGTTAACAGACGACTGGATTAGACGATTTTTAGAATCAGAATCAGATGAGCTTTATTCGACAAGTGTGCACAAACAAAACTTGTTTTCCAGGTGCTCTAAATACATGCATATATACACTACATATACTGTATGCACACATGAGTATAGTAAAAAAATTTAAAGAACATACACTACTAGTCAAAAGTTTGCTTGATCCAAAATACAGCAAAAGCAGTAATATTGTGAAATATTTTTACTATTTAAAATAACTGTTTTCTATTTGAATATATTTTAAAATGTAATTTATTCCGTTGATCAAAGCTACATTTTCAGCATCATTACTCCAGTCTTCAGTGTCACATTATTATTATTATTATTATTATCAATATTTTAAACAGTTGAGCAAATTTTTTCAGGATGAATAGAAAGATCCAAAGATCAGCATTTGTCTGAAGGATCATATGACTGGAGTAATGATGCTAAAAATTCAGCTTTGAAATCACAGGAATAAATTACATTTTAAAACATATTTGAATAGAAAACAGTTATGTTAAATACTAGAAATATTTCAAAATTGTACTGTTTTTGCTGTACTTCGGATCAAATAAATGCAGGCTTGGTGAGCAGAAGAGACTTCTTTAAAAAAACAAAAAATCTTACTGTTTAAAAACTTTTGACTGTTAGTGTATTTAAACATTTTTATTTATTTATTTATTTTATTATTACTTTTATTCTTAATCGTACGTATTTACATTTGATTAAAATAAGATAAAATATTTGTTCATTAGAATTTTTTTTAATTCCCCAATCCTTAGCCCGAATCCTTATTTACTTTTGGAAAAGAGTGATGAGGATATTCTTCAAAACTGTATCTTATATTTTCTACAGCTGAAATTCGTACAGGTTTGGAACCACATAAGAGTGAGTAAATAATGACCAAATTTTTCCTTTTTTGGGTAAACTATTCCTTTAAAAAAAAACATTTTACAGCTGCTCAGATTAATTTCTCTATATATTCCATGTTCTATACCTAATGAATTACACACATAAAGCTGTCTGGATATTTTAGTATTCAGGATTATAGTTTTGTTGGACACACTGAAGCTATCAGTTGTGGACTGGGCCCCATTAAGGGCACTGATGTGGCTTTTGATGGTCCTTCTGCAGGAGTAATAGCTGTGGAAAACTGCTCTCTCTCCTTTTTTTTCACTCTCACTCTATGCCTCAGTGCCAAAGAGCTCTTGTCCAGGCAAACTGTTAATAAAAGGCACTTTAACAAGACTTCACACAGCCCAAAAGCAAACATCACAGATACTCTGGCCCCTGTAAGCAGAAAGACTTCACGTTTGCATAACTAAACAGAAACATCTAACAGTGGGTGAACCTGTATCCAAGATAAACATAACTATATCCTTTCATGGCACGGACAGTAAACAACAGAAATGGGTTATATAAACATAATTATGAAGAAAAAAAGATGCAGCCTCTT
Organism: Cirrhinus molitorella; assembly: GCA_033026305.1. Classification (NCBI taxonomy): domain Eukaryota; kingdom Metazoa; phylum Chordata; class Actinopteri; order Cypriniformes; family Cyprinidae; genus Cirrhinus; species Cirrhinus molitorella. The sequence continues at coordinate 26,325,664 of CM065126.1, read as the reverse complement.
TGTCTCTGCACTTTTTTTAATTCAAGCCAATTATAACCCCATAAATGGAGGTGCACCAGGGGTGCGAGGGGGCAGTTTTGGCTGCTGTGTTCAGGATGGAGGGAAAGGAAGGGTGCGCAGGTGCTGATGTGAATCTGGAGGGCATGTCCATTCATCAAACGGCCCAATCTTACGGCCCCCGCACACAAACAAAATATGCCACGGTAAACATAATCCATACATCAAACTCCAACACCAGCGACCCCATTACCTTGTTCTCTCTCTATTGATGTGAACAGGAGCAGTTGAAGAGATGGGCAGTTTAAAGATCACTCACTTCCCGTGTTGCTTCGGCATCCCAGTACCCTCTGCTTTCGTTTAAAAATAATAATAACAAAATACTGCAGCTGTCTTCAAAAGGCCGCATTATAAACATCCATCTAAGTGACAGATTTTTGAACATTTTACATAAGCAGCCGCTCAGAGTGTCACACCAACAGAGACTTGAATATCAACAGACCTCAAGGGAGTTTGATGTTAGCATGTTGCTAAGCTAATAACCAATTTCTTGCCATCTTCCCAACTTGTAATGAGAAACACTTATAAACTGGCTGTTGTCCACAAAAGAGACTCTTTTAGGGCTTTCTGTGGTTTTCCACAGAATAAAAAAGCTCAGAGGTTTAACATTTGAAAATTAAGAATATATGACATAGCATAAATATTAGTGTAGCAATTTTACAGCTGTGCTGTAATAATAATAATTTTATTATATTATACAGTCAAACCAAAAATTATTCAGATTCACCAGATATAATTTGTATATTTTTTTACATAAGTGGGTGCAGGACACTATAGTTTGTTTATGTAAATAAAGATAGCAAAATAAAGCAAACTGTGACATATCATACAAAAAAAATCTTCATACAGTGGGCTACAAGTAAAATTGCTAAAAATTGGGACCAAAAATTATTCAGACATTTTGACCTGACCATGTTTTTCTTTAATTGCTAATGCGACCTTTTTACACCACAGACTGAACAAAATTAAGCATTGCTTGGTAATTGGTTAACAAATTGTTGATAGTTGTGTAAATATTGTCATACTAACAGTTTGTATGAATTTTTGGTTGATTGTAATCCATTACATAGATTTCTATCAGTGTGACATTATCAAATGAATTTGTTCTGAGACAGTTTAACTCTGAGTTCTTGTCATGTTATTTTATTACCATTTTCTAAACTATAGAATAAACTGTGATAATGTGAGAAATGTTGAAGGTGTCTGAATAAATTTTGGATTCACTATTTCTCAAATACTTTTTTTATTTTAGAGTATTTCACAATATATACAATATTTTACAATAATTTGTTTATTATTATTATCAAATTGTGTAGCCCTACAAGTAAGCACAACAAACCTAGAGATGTATTTATTTATTCATTTTATTTTTTAAAACATTTTAAAACAATTTTTTTTCCCTCAAAACATGCAGCTTATAATTAACCACATTAAAATGCATAGCACACACAAAAATTTGAAAAACAATTTTTAATCAATTTTTAATTACACTGACTGAACTATTTCAGTACTGAATAAAAAATGTACATAGAAAAATTTAATAAAAATATGTATATTAGTGATCAACATTAATCTTGCATGACCTTGGGTTTATTTTTTCCAAAGAGTTTAAGCATAAAGCATTATGGGACACCACAAAGGATACTACCATAAAATTCAACCAAACTGAGGTAAACACATCGAAAGCGTGCCTATTTTTTTTTTATGTTGTACGCAAGGTTTTAAAGTCAGCAAGTGAAGTGTGAAGGGAAAGTGGCGGTTGAAAAGAGAAGGAAGTAGAGGAGTTTATTTTTTTCAGTTGGTGTAGTGGGATTTTGTTTTTAAAAGTTCCTGTTAGTGTAGGGAGTGTATTGCTAATATGAAATAAAACACAGACGCGTTTTTACAGTTTCTTGGACATCGTGTCTCTCTATGCAAAGCTCATCCAGAAATAGCCCATTGGCCAAAGTTGCGAGAAATAGTATCGAGTTTGCTCTGTGCTATTTAATACACACATAGCCAGATCACATCTATCCTTAGAAATCCAAGCCAGCTACGGTGACGGTGGGCAGGGTGTAATGAATTCCATGTTGTCTATGCTGAGCCTGTCCTCCTATACGTACCACTCTGGTCTTTCTATGTCCAGCCAGCCTGTCAGTCTGGCCCAGGCCGAGCCGTATCTGGCCTGTGGTTACATCTGGGGTTCAGATCTCTGACCCCAGTCGGGTTACATGTACCACAGTCCGTTCCTCCACACACACATACATGAGCGGCAACATGAACACACTCTGAAATGCCAGCCGTCTCATGTAGCACACACACCGTGACCTGTGTATCTGCCACCAAAACACAGCTCTGGGTGCCAAACATGTACATACATATGCTGGTTTGCTTAAACAGTTAACCCATAAATGTTAACCCAAACTGTATGACTTTTTTTGATCATTTAGTGAAAGTCAGCAGGGTCCAGTGTTGTTTTGGACCCCATTTACTTTCACAGTTATTTTCTGTTTCAAATCTTACAGTTTTGGACTGACATGAGGGTGAGTAAATGACATTACAGTTTAATTTTTAAATGAATTATTGCTTTTAAAAACAAACACGCCGGCATTCAGGAAGATGCATAACACACACACACACACCAAGCTACCATTTGACCGAAGACTCACATTTGCTGGTCTGTCCCCATGAATTCAGGGGAAGAGCTGGAGACATACACAGTCGGTTCCCTAAAGAGTACTTGGAGAAAACTTCCAGACTGACTATTCAGGTCAGCCACACACACTCACTCACATACAAATAAATGTGACTGCCCTCCGGCAAACACATATTTGAGGAAAAATAAAACTCACCAGGAAATCATTCCACTAAAACTGGTGCAGGTTAATAAAAATGCACAGACATAACTGCGATTGTGTCATAAACATCTTGTGACACACTGAATTGCACGAGGAGCATAGCCGAATGTACATATTAACACTCTCACACACAAATAAAGCCATTTTAAAGAAAAAATAAACGTCAATATAATGAAAACATAAAGTCAGAGTCGCCTCTCACGCACCCAGATTGACAGTTGATGGCTATCAGTATGAACCAGTGGATAACAGTTTCAGTGGTGCTGGTATATAAGGCAGGTGTGTGTGTGTGTGTGTGTGTGTGTGTGTGTGTGTGTGTGTGTGTGTGTGAGACATGGCTGATTAACTGCAGAGCAGACCAGCACTGACCTCTGTTCCCTGTGTCCAAGCTCACCTTTGATACAACACCTAGCATGAGATGGGGAAGTGGGCCGTGCCTCAGATAAGAGGGATTGCTTTTATGATACATTGCTCCAGAAGGAAGAAGTCTACCCTCACAAGACCACAAGAAATTGTTTATGTATCAGACTAAATAAATAAACGCTTGTTCCAATGTTTAGATTTGATGCAATGAAACAGAAATGAAATTCAGCAGAATCAAACAAATCAGAAAGGCTGAAACAAATCAAGATCAAAATCAACAGCAGTAAACTAAATGTCCAGGAGGTTTGTGTTTGTGACTTTCTGAAACATTTGTGACCCTGGACCACAAAAAGTCTTAAGTAGCATGGGTATATTTGTAGCAATAGCCAAAAATACATTGTATGGGTCAAAAAATTATCAATTTTACTATTATGCCAAAAATCACTAGAATATTAAGTAAAGGTCACGTTCCATAAAGATATTTTGTAAATTTTCTACCGTAAATATATTGAAACTTAATTTTTGATTAATAATATGCATTGCAAAGAACTTCTGTTGGACAACTTTAAAGGCGATTTTTTTTTTTCTTGCACCCTCAGATTCCAGATTTTCAAATAGTTGTATCTCGGACAAACATTGCCCTATCCTAACAAATATTATTTATTCAAGTTTCAGATTATTTATAGATCTCAAATTTGAAAAATTGACACTTATGACTGGTTTTGTGATCCAGGGTCACATTTGTGATTACTTGGACTGTACCAGTATTGAACTTTTGTTGAAAGTTGAGAATTATTTTATGATATTGCCAATGACAGAAATCTATAATAATTCTAATTTGATGAACGAATGTACATTATGAGAAATGAAGGGTAATTTTTTCTTGTGAAATGTGCCATAGACAAAAGTAAACTAAAAAGTCTAATGTGTAATTTAATTTTTTTTTATGTAATTTATTTCTGTAATGGCAAAGCTTAATTTTCAGCAGACATTACTCCAGTTTTCATTATAATAATCATTATAATATATTCCTTTTGTGCTCAGGATTTATCATCAGTTTTGTTGTGCTGCTTAATATTTTTGTGGAAACTTTTTGATATTTTTTTCAGTATTTTTTGATTTGTAATCAAAATCTTTTGTAACATTATAAATGTCCGCAATGTCACTTTTGATAAATCTAATGCATCCTTTCAAAATAAAAGCATTAATTTCTTTCCATTAAAAAAACTCAAGGACCCCAATATATTTCCATATTTTATCATTTTAAAAAGCCTACATTTTCCTGTTATCTCTAGGTTTTAATGACTGTGGAACTCTGTAGACAGTGTCTAAATCAAACAATCTTGGCCCACTTTATATTATTATATGTTTTAAAATACTTCTTGTATTCATATTGTATTGCAAAACACCTTTGCTGCTATTGAGGTGGGATACAAATAAGGTTAGGAACAGGTTTGGTGGTATGAGTAGGTTTAAGGGTGGGTTAAGTTGTAAGGGATTGGTAAACAATGTAATTATAAACGCAATTACAGATATAATTACATGCAGGTGTTTTTTTTTTTATGTAAGTAGAAAGTAAAAACATGTATGTACACAATAAGTGCATTGTAACAAATGATTAACTTAATTATATAGTAAGTATAAGGCTACCTAATAAAAAGTGGGACCGACAATCTAGTTTTCCCAAGTTTCACATCACTCTAGTACTGAGTTATGAAGCGCAGTCCCAACTGATGAATCACTGTTGCTGGGTCAGTGCCGGCCCAGGGTTCACTGACCATCCCTCAGAGTAGAGGGAGAAATCGATGGTGTCCTCTGTTGGCCGAGGGTAAGTGGGTCATACATCAGGGGTCCCGAGTTCAGCGAGCTGCTTAGCAAGTGGCGATCAAACAGGCGGTCACAGCGCAGCTGGGCGGACAGTGACAGACTCCACCGAGGAAATGCCCTTGCTATGGCTCACTCAATACGTGACCCTGTCCAGCAAAACACACACAAAGGGCCTTCATGTCCTGTTTAATGCCCTCTTAAAGCCTGAGCTCAACTTAAATGGACTAAACGGTAACAAAGTCACCCCTCAAACTCATTGATTTCCTCAAAGCGTGCTTTTCCTCAACCTAATAGCACTTTTTCGTGTTAATTTGAACTCCTTCTTTACTTTAAATCACCAACAGGGACCCGCAGGTCACGAGCATTATCAGTATTGCGCTTTCATTTTCTTTTGGTGTTTTGTTTTTGTTCTCAAAAGTCCTCCAAGCTAAAGAAGATGATGACGGAGCCCAGGCTACAAGGCCAGCTAACCGGTTTAAACTGGTTCTGACACTGGAGGGGGTGCAGCTGGTGGAGAGAAAAGTAGCGTTGTTTTCTCCGTTAGCGAAAAGGAACCTGGAAGCATTTGAGGAATCGGCTGCAGGTAGAGTGTAAGAGAGAGAGAGAGAGAGAGAGAGGGGAATCAAGTAAGAGAGGCAGAAAAGGAGACTAAAAATGAGAGGTAAAAGAGAAAAAAGACAAGCAGACAACATGACTGACGAGAAAGAGAGAGGAGGGTGAGAGGAATTGTAAAGGCTAGAGTGAGCGCGGGCTATGACACTGTCTCATCAAACGGCTGGACCTCGGCCAAGTTCATCTGTTAATGGACAACCACCATAGGGCCCCAGCACTCCCCCTTCAACCAGCACCTCCCTCACCCCCTCAAACCCTCGCCGCTCGCTCTTTCTCCAAAAAAAAAACAGACGTAGATTATTCTAAAGCCTTTCCCTTTTTGTTGGAGATAAACAAAGTACTTCAGGTTCAGGGCTCACCCTGGGATTCTGACAAAGCAATCTATCATCCTGTCTGGCTCAGCCAGTTTGACCACACTGAGCCCAAGGAGGCTAATGGACCCACTGGACAATTTTGTCTTTGTGTGGATGCCCCCTCCGCTCTGCCACCCCCGTTCCAATGCCCCCTCACAGGCACAGATGTGCTTGACCAGGCCCTCTGCGACCTGGATCCATTCCTTACTCATACAGTGGGGTCCAAAAAGTGAACATGCATTTATTTCGCATTTTTGTAATGTAATTTTGTACTTACAAAATATGTTGACAGTTGAATGAAAATTAAATGAACACGCATTTCAGGATTTTTGTATTGACAGCAGCACTCAAGTAACATAAACTCCACAGTTTGTGTCAATTGTTTTTTTTCCATCAATTTAAATCATAACATTAGAATATTCAAAATACAAAAACATTGTTTATTCCCAGGTTTAAATTAGATTTTCAATTTGGACACTGCATGCGACTTTAATACAGAGCAATATCGAAATAAGGTAAAAAGAAAGAAAAAGACGAAGGATGAAAATGAGAGTTGTGTGAGAGATACAGCAGGGGAGAGAAGAGATAAAAAGAATGGTTAGCATTAGCCTCAAACGTGTCAGGACATATACGGCTCCTGGATTTTCCCTGGAATGACATGCAACGGAGAGAATGAAACTCAAGAGAGGGAAAAGTATAAAGAACAAGACAGAGAGAGAGAAAGCACAGGAGAAAGGGGAAAAAAGAAGTGGACTTAAGAGTATTTTAGTCCTTGCTTGCGGGGATTTTCAAACAGAGGGCGATTTTACTGCAGTTTTTGTCTTGCAATCAAAGACAGTATTATATAGTCTTTTTACCTTCCCTCAGTCAGGTATTACATTAATCATATTGTCCAATATTCTTCGCAGATGATAAATAATCTGGCATATAAGACATGTCGTCCATACTATTAGAAATTTTCTAAAAAGCTCACAAAAAACTCACAGCCCTCTTTTCGGGTTAGCTTGTTTTATTCTGCAAACCAACAAAGAACCTAAAAAACAAATGTGGTAACATATTTCATCAATTTCTGAATGTTTATCAAATACAACTGACAAAACGTAGAATGTGTATCTCTATGAACAACCAGTCAGAAACTACAGTGTGGTCTCATGGGCCACAGAATGGTTCATGAAGTTGGACATGCTGAAATAAATGACTTGCAGATCAGTAAACAAGTCAAATTAAATTAGAAACTGCTGCAACTGACACATAAAAATTTGTGATTCACTAAAAAAAGAACTGACTCATAAGTGTCATTCGCTCAGAAATCAGACGTCACTGGTTGCGCAGTGTGTTTTTGATTCACTAAAAAGAGCTGGCACATAGGAGTCATAGCCTTGGAAATTGGACTTTGCTGTTCGCGCTGTATTTTTCGCGCTGAATGGTAATGCAGAAAACATCTTTTTACAAAGAACAAAAAGTATTTTAGCATGGTATTAAACCCGCGTCAACGCAATAACTGTTAATGGATCCGGCCACTATGAAAATCATTTGGTTTCTGTATTTATTTTAAAAATGGAAACAGTTCTGAATAAATACTGACTCTCAGTCAACTACATTCCACAGTAAACAAATAGTTCTCACTTTTCTTCCTTTACAATACTCTATGTCGCCTAATTAACATTTATTAGCCAGTCTGATAAAGTTTATAACATGTCTCCTCCCACTTTTCAGATCGTTCCTGGTTTCTGCTGACAACTGATACAAGGATTCAAGCAGACACAACATGAGCAGGTCGTCTATATATCATGCTTGGTCCAAAAACACAGGTAAAGCATGCGTGTGTGTGTGTGTGTGTGTGTGTGTGTGTGTGTGTGTTGTATGAGCTCAGGCAACAGACTAGAGACAGCAGCACCCATCAGGGATAGGTTCCTGTTCAGAGCACAAACAGACACGGTTCACAACCCCCACTGTGAAACAAACAGTCCAGAGCCTCTGCCAGGATCTCATCTCACACTTACACACACACACACACACAAGCAAATGCATGCGGCACACAACAGATCACACAAGCTGACTGCAAGCAAGACGTCTCAATCAAACAACAAACGTAATTCCCAGAGGATGACAATACAGTCTCTGCTGTACAGGTGCAAAAAGACAGCGACAAAGAGGGAAATAAGCCTAAAGCGGAATTGAAGACAGAATTAGACACAGATGGCCGAAAAGAAGACCTCAGGATGGAGAGATTGATAAAGTATTTACTCTTTAAGTCTGCTAATCAAGGAGAAAAGAGCACTAATCAACCCGTATTACGGAGATCAGACATGCCGCCTGGGAAAAAGTCAAACGGACAGCCAGCGCTCTTCCCCTAAACATGCACAGGCGTTTCGTTCTTTCTTTACCCATTTTGAGACGATAAATTATCCATTAGATTTCATCATATCTTACTAAGGCAATTACATCAAGAAAATGATAGCGCGTGTGGAATCAATTATGCATGCCCTTGGCCGGAGACCAGAGGCTGGGAAGTCGGAAAGGGCAGATCCACTCCGCACATGCACACAAACACACACACACACATGCATGCATGCAAAGAAACCCATACTACACCACGCTACACACACACACACACACACACACAAATAAAAAAAGACCCTGGATCTCACAGATGTGCCCCATCAGTTCATCTTACTGCCTAAAAAGTTCATGCACTTAATAATTTATTTGTGTTCTGGATACGGTTTCCCAGCTGAATATTAACAACTTTGAAGCGTGCTCACAGCCAGGGTAGGGCTAAAGGAGTCCGGAGGAAACAGTGCCTGCCGAGTCCCACCGGCCCAAGTCTATTCTCCTCCTCCCCCTCCAACCCTTCCTCCTCTCCTGAAACCGGCGCGTCCGTCCGAGGAGTGAACCGTGTAGCCGTGCGCAACTTACTTTTTTTCTGATTAAGAATTCTTTTTCATCGCAACGTAGGTTTCAGCGCTCCCTCAAAGCACTTTGGGCGAAAAGCGGCGAGGAGAAAAAAAAAAGCAATATGCAAAATATGAAAAAAAATACATTTACCTTTGTTTTTTGGTTTGTTTGTTCGCATTATTTTTAGTTTATTATTATTATTAAAATATTGTTTTATTTTTTATTTTATTTCAGCTCTCTCTATCTGATTGTTCATTATAATAGATCCTGGAGATTTATACATAAATATACATAATAATACACATATACTACACAATAATATTCATCTGAATAATAAATAAGCTTTCCATTGATGTATGGTTTTTTAGGATAGGCCAAGATACAACAATTTGAAAATCTTAAATCTGGGGGTGCAAAAAAATCTAAATATTGAGAAAATCACCTTTAAAGTTGTCCAAATTAAGTTCTTAGCAATGCATATTACTAATCAAAAATGTACGTTTTTATATATTTATGGCAGTAAATTTACAAAATATCTTCATGGAACATGATCTTTACTTAATATCCTAATGATTTTTGGCAATGAATTGTTGGCTATTGCTAAAAATATACCCATGCTACTTAAGACTGGTTTTGTGGTCCAGGGTCACATATATGCATGAATGTATTTGATTGACATTTTTGTCCACAAGCCCACTCTCAGTCTCTTTCTGGTTCAATTACATATGACAGTCTCTCTTTTGGGAAATGCATACACTGATACAAGCCGAGTGTGAGTGTGTGTGTGTGTGTGTGTGTGTGTGTGTGTGTGTGTGTGTGTGTGTGTGTGTGTGTGTGTGTTTGTCTACGTGTGCATTTCCATATGGGTTCTGACTGTACAAACGCATGTTTGAGATCTGGAACCATTACAGCCACATGTCCACATGCAGAGGGACACACGCAACGTGCTGAAAGATTTAATTAATTTCCCTCAGCATGTTAACAGAGAGCCTCACTTAGTAAGACAAATCACTCTCAGAAAATGGCACTAGCATTTGAATCCCAGCAAGAGTGTGTGTGTGTGTGTGTGTGTGTGTGTGTGTGTGTGTGTGTGTGTGTGTGCGTGTGTGTGTTTGGGGGGAGGAGGTGTTCAACATCTGCTTCCTTGTTGGGAAGGGGGTTTACGGTGGGTTTGGAGCAGGAAAAAAAATGCACGAATGTCGTCATATGCAGAAGGCAGAATCATTGTCAGTGTGTGCGTAATTTGAGTGGTTAGACGAGGCTCTCTCCGCTATCTTTGCAGTGTGTTACAGCGACGGGCTGAGCCGGGTCTGATCAGCAGTGATTAAGTGCGCCGCTGTATGCAAAGTGCATTAATGAGGGTGTGCGGAGTCATCAAGTAAATTAAATATGTCAAATCTCCCGGTGAACTTTCAATCTTCACATACAAAACGTTGCTTTCATTTACAACCTCCATTTCTCGCTCAAAATCCGGGATGAAAAAAAGCAAAGCGCAGAAGCAATTTATACCTTTGCTTCTTTGCTTCTTTTCTTCGCTTTTTTTTTTCCACGGGACCCCCTCCCCTGTGTAAGCATGCACACACGCTTACAAACACACGCATGCTTTCTCATACACAGCTCCCTGCAGAAGGTCTGACAGGCCATGCTGATGTGTTCAGAATGCGTATGGTAATAGGCCAATCAAAAATGCAAAACAATTGGCAATTACTGAGAAGACCTAATGGTCATTAGAATTTACAACTAGGTAATGAACTAAAGTCTGCCCACACCATGCATATTCATAAAGCAATTTAGGCTTTGAAGATTAAAGAAGTGCTTAAAATTCAAATGAGCCTGAGCAAATTATCAGTAAGATTCAGTCAGGAAGTAGCGGTGTGTGTGTGTGTGTGTGTGTGTGTGTGTGTGTCGCCAGCACATGTTTTTACGAGTAGATGTTGCACCATTTTCCTCAAGTTTGTTAACAGGAAAAGCCCAGCGTATGTGTGTGTGTGTATATGTGTAAGCGAATATGTGAGCCCCCTGGGCCTGACGGAGGCTAGTGAGGGTCTAGGTGTGAGCTTAGAGACCAATCAACACAATAATGGCTGCTTAACAAAGCTGGCTCTCAGCTTTACTCGACCCTCCGAAATCTTTATTTGTTTCCATCTTGTTTCATACAGATCGGGTAATTCATAAAGAGGAAACGCTTTTATGGCAATTGCCGGTTTATTGAGTAAATGATCATTTGAAAAGCAGTTCAATATTTGTGGTAGCAGAAGTCTGAGGAGGCAGAGCTGGAACAGAGGTAATAAAAAACTAGCTTTAGTGCAGATATAATAATTTGTTTTCCATTAGTTATGCAAATTACAGCGCTGATATTATATTTACATAAAGGCAGTTCAATTTAATCAAATCAAAGCTATAGGTAAATAAATGCAAATGCTCTGTATCAAAAAGACAAGTTTGTACAAATAAAGATCAAATGCTGTACTGTTAAAAAAAAAAAAAAAACATAAAAAATGAAAGGCATATCAGTTTTATTTTCCTCAGTTATAACAACTTTCAGTTTTCAGCACTCGTTGAACGCCAATGTTTTATGAAAGACACAAAAGAGAGATGATTTGGTGCCTTTATCAATGAAATTGAAGGTTGGTCTTTTTCTAGTTATGTGAATTACAGTGCTGATATAATACTTACAATGAAAGCCATTAAACTGAATAAAAGCAATAGCTAAATAAATACACTGCAAAAAAAAAAAGGTTGTACTAGAAAAAATGTTGTACTATAAAAAACACATAAAATTATTTAGACACCAAATATTTTTCTAGTAGTGGGTGCAGGACACTATAGTTTATTTATGTAAGTGAGGATAGCAAAATAAAGTAAATTGTGACATATTATACCCAAAAATTCTTCATACAGTGGACTACCAGTAAAATTTGAATACAAATTTGGGACCAAAATTTATTCAGACAGAATTAGTTCTGAGTTCTTGTCATATTTTATTACCATTTTCTTAACTATAGTGAATAAACTGTGATAATGCGAGAAATGTTGAAGTTGTCTGAATACATTTTGGTTTGAATGTAAATTCTATTCTCCTCAATCACACCAACAAAAGAAGGTTTTCACAAAAAGCACAATTTAGAGTCTTTATCAGTCAAATTAAAGGTTGATGTCTGAGTCTAACTGTACACAGATCAAATATTACAGCTTCTGTGGTCACAGGTAGGTTGAGCCTGTGTGGGCTGCAGCTGGGCTCTGGGTGGCTTCATCCCACTCAAATCTAAAAATAAAGCAATTAACTTATTGGCAGGCAGGAGGGGAAAGAGTATGACAGACCGTCCTGCTCTAGGTGAGGGGTTGTGACCCACACGGGTCTCTGACACAGTAAAGAAGAGATTCAGAGCCCAGTCACCACTGGAACTGACAGTACAGGACATTTCTGAGCATTCATATGGATCTATATAGAGTATACACACATATATGTGCATACACACACACACACACAGACAGTGCTACAGTTAGCTTATTGTACTGAATATCTGGATATCTGAATAACCGCCAGGCCAATATCAAACATAAACAACCTAATAAATGTCCCTAATGCAGTCTATTGTTAAACTAATGTTTCATGTGCTAAATTTAACATATAGTGATATCTGAAACAAATCAGCCAAAATGTAAAATTAAAAAATAATTAATCATTAAACTGTGAAAGATCTGAGCCCTCATCACGCAACGCGTCTGCACACTGTCTCCGCTGCAGAGTCTAAAACCGCATACACACATGCAAATACGAGCACACACACACATACACAAACACTACAACCCACTAAAACTAGGCAGGCACCCAATACCAACATGAGCAGAGCAGGCAACCACCCAAATCACACACAAACACGGAGAGGGAGATACGGACGGCAGCTCCAGTTGTGGCACGCACGCTCTTGAGGACCTCACATGGGTAAGGGGTGTGGAGTGGCTTCAAGTAAAAGTCTAAGTGAAAGGTTATGACGGAGATCCACCAGCCTGCAAGAGACAGCCTGTCCTGCTTAACACTGTGTTGTTGTTTTTTTAACAAACCCGGATCAGAAAGTGGGGATCTAACATCCTGTCTTCACCTGTGTGAGAAACCTGAGGGCACTTCCCTGAGGAAAATTTCATTACTTAGAGATTGCTCTTTTATAGGTCAGATGATTTTGAGTTTTAAAGTAAACTTTAAGAATGTGAAAAAAAATGTAAGGAAAAACATCTGCAACAAAATCGTGTAGGATAAATAATAATAGATACAAAAAATACAACTGCTCACAAAAGAGAAAACTATTGTGTAAAATATACAATTATAGTTTTTATAATTTAGTTTTGGAAGAATTTGATAAGAAATGTTTGAGTTTATATCCTAAAACTCTGAGATCCCTAAAGTCTTTTTCTGAGGACAATATTCTGAGAAAAAGCACAAGAAAAAATCTTGTGCTCTTTTATAGTTCAGCTGACTTTTGAGTTTTAAGTAACAAATTAAAGAGGATAAAAAGAATTTTAGAAAAAAACTTCTGAAACAAAGTTGACCTTTCGACAGATGTTTTGCTTTAGGAGAAAGTTCTTAAATTCTTTGTTTTCCTTTAGGAGAAAATTCTCTAGGAGAAATAATAATAGACACAAATGAGATGATTGTTCACATATAAACAAGAAAATGAATGTGGATGAATTAAAATCAAATCAAAGTTGTAGCTCAGATAATTAAGTCTTGGAAAAAAGTGATAAATGATGGAGTTCCTATTGAGATCTCATTTGGTTGCAGACTTTGGTATCTTGGCAAAGTTTTTGGACATTGTTAAAGACTTCTAAAACTATGAGATTTCTAAACCAATTTTTCTGAGGAGAAAATCTGAGAAGTATGATACTTTAATAAAAACTGACATCATTTATAGCTAAGTTGGCTTTTAAACTTAAAAAAAAAGAAATTATAAGACGACAGTCAAAGTTCTTTAACTTCTCTAAGAGACAGCTAAGATAATTGTTTACATACCAACAAGAAATATCACATTTAATTAAAACTAGAGCTCAGATAATTCAGAGTTGATTGCAGACTTAGATATCCTAACAATTTCTGAGGAGAAAAATCAGAGATATCAGCAAAAACAAAAATCTAATCTCAGCGTTGTTTGGAGCAACTGTTGAGATATTAAAGCGATCTCATTTGTGATTTTTCTTCCCTACAGGTGGGAAGCGGACCCCCTTAAGAGATTAGTAGAGACAGAATGATAGAAGAAGCGACAAAACAGACAGGAAGGGAGAAGAAAGAAAAAACACAGAGCGCTCAAGGTGTCTGTAGAGACTCAAGTCCTGCCATCTGTAACCATTAGAGCCCAGATGAATTGATCGTATTGAGCGACCCGGCTGGCGCGGGGGCATAGCTGGTCAAGGTGACCTCGTAGTGGAGTTGTGTCCGCCCGCTGATACCAGTAGGGTTAGAGCAAAAAGAAAGAAGACAGAAAAATGAACTAGCCTAGCTCTGAAGCAGTGACGGGGCCATCGCATGTGTCTGAAAGTATGTGTGTGTGTGTGTGTGTGTGTGTGTGTGTGTAAAAGGTAAACAGAGTAGTGGAAGCACACCCCTCCTGAAGCCCACCCGATGCCTCCAGCCTTGCTCCGTGCCAATTTCTCTTTGGCATTGGCCGCTGAGGGATGTCCTGCAGTACTAGTGCCAACTCACACACACACACCTCACATACACGGCTGCAGAAAACCACAAACAAACGCACAGGCCTCTCACAGTCACACACACACATGCACAGCCTAACAATTCTGCACCATTCCTATCTGTGTTTATAGAAGCTGTCTGTAATCCGCCGAGATTTATAAATATGCTTTGTAGTACATAAACATTTTTATGGACACGTTCCTCTAAAACATCTGACACAATTTGAGAGCTGCAATACGACAGGACCCAGTGGGTCTGTGCGCGTCCACCCACATACAAAACACGCACACATGTTGGCACAAATAAAACGCGGCGACCAGACCAGAGGGGAGCTTGAATATCAGTAAAACGATGACAAAATCTCTCCGCAGAGGCATAATCACACTTCTCACGGACCAAAAATCGAACTCTACACCTGCACGTACCTGCGAACAACAACAGATACTGAGCGTTTTTGCATAGCTTTTATTTTTCACCTAACATCCGGCGGAAAGACAAAGCGATCGCTTGAGGTAGTCCCAGAAAGACGGCGTGATCAGGTGGCATTATGGAGATGAGGACAGACAGAAAGGAGAGAGCTGGGTATTTCTCCTCTTGTGATGGAGGAGGCGATGCCATTGTCTGCAGGAGGGAGGGATGGGGGGGGGGATGAGAGCGTCATTGGGTGCTAAGAGCGTATGAAGGGGTGCGGGGGTGGGAGAACTGAGACGGAGCGGGTGGCACTGTGCCAGGCAGTGCCCGTCTGGCTGCTAAATACCTTTGTTTCCTTGCACGGCGGCTTTGGTGCAAAAAAAAAAAAAAAAAACAGGTAAAACGATGTGATTTTTAAGGTTTAAAGCCTTCAAATAGACATTTTTCACACAACATCTCTCAATTTCAACTGAATACAAATAAGTATTGCACAAATAACAAAAAAATGGATTCATGGTTTTTCCCATGCAACACAAAATTCCCAACCCAACAAAAAATGCGAGCTGTAGCCCATTAGATGAGAATGGCGAATGAAAGGAAGCCGTCCACCCCCACAGCACCGAGCCGACTGTATCATGCAAATCAAGCCCGAGGATGCGGAATATCACAATGTTTCTGCGAGGGATGCTGCGAGACACATCTCCACATGCAGCAAAACAGCTCCAAGAGAATTAAACATCATTCGGTGCTATTATTACACCTCTTCCCTCTGGAAAAGCTCTGCACACCCCTCACACACACATTTGGTAATGCTATTTCTTCCACGATCAGACAGGAGATGGTACACATATGCAGGGACTAGATACAAACACACATGGGCACAGTGTTTTTTGAAAGAGACGACGGGTCTTGTCTATGTAGAAATCCTGCCGGTGAAAGGAAATAAAAAGGTTTGGAAAATTAGAGGTGAATGCCTCCCCCCCCCAACTCGAATACATATTCATAAAGAGCCGCTTCCAGGTTGCCATCGCCGCTTGGGTAAGACATGTCTCTTTGTCGCTTCCTGATAATTTATTTTCTTGATTGTAAAAAAAATAAAAAGGACATGCAAGGTTTGGGTGTCGCCCCATGTTAAGCCGTGACAGTGCGCGCACACACACCTGCACAAATAAAATACTCTTGTGACACTGAGCAGCCTCTGTATACATGCATATTTTCACATGCGCCTCTAAAGACAGTCTATTACGTCTGTCTCAAAAACACACATCCCCATGCTGCACAGGGGTGGTTCGGAAAATAAAAACAACTGTCGTGGTTTCCTCGACTCTCACTGATGACCGAACGTCAGCTAACGCTGCTCCTCACAAGTCCTCTTAAAAAACGATCAGTGTCAGCACACTCGCTCCCTCGCAGCTGAACTCCAGAAAGGCGCTTTGATGATAATTATGATCATGACAGATCGTCAAGCTCCAGATAATATGTGATTTAAAAAAGGAGGAAGAAAAAAAAAACAATAAGGAAAAAAAGCTTAAATTGCTGGGGTCTTTGTTAAGCCACTCATTTGGGTCACATTTTGGCACAGAAAATTGCAGGCAGCTCACATGCCAGACAATCGCACACAGTGTAATTGATTCAATATTAATTGGATGCCCCTGATTTACATTGACTGCTACAGCCATATGCATAGCAGAGAGGGAGAGAGTGACAAAATGGGCGAGCGAGCGAGCGAGAGAGTTAGAGGCATTAAAAACCCACCCAGCAAAGGCCATTTAAAAAACAATTATCTGTATTGAGGTCCGTTCTGCATGGCGGCAGTGTTAGTCCGATCTAATCTGCCGATTTATTGGAGAGCAGTCATAATTTCTGAAGGGCTGCCATAGCGAAAGACAGAGTCTTGATAAAAAAAAAAAAAAAAAAAGTTCAGAGCTCCAAATGGCCCCATATCGTGAGCCAAAGCGAATTCAATCTGTTCCATCGACATGTTTTTGGACAACGCGTTGCGAAACAGAAGATCATAGGATGTTACTCTGCATAATTTTTACATTTCATCAGACGTCTTATATTGTGCAGCAAAAGGACACGATGCTGATTATATCAACGGAGCATTAATTCAGCAAGACACTTTTGTGTCAACCTGTCTCATTTTTTGCCATTTTCAAGAAATGAGAGGATTCAAAATCTTATTTAGGGATTAAAAATTGAATAAATGCATTATGACTGTATCAAATCACTGCATGGGAGAGGAGAGGGTCTCAGTTCTCTAGTAAGGCCTCCTCACCAGGATACATTGTGCTATTTAGGGTAATACACAGTCTCACACACGTGTGTATTGCCACTTTCTATGCTCACACAGCAAATTCATTCCTCTGTGGCAGGTACTGCCTTTTCTCACACTGAGCAGCTCTATATGGAAATGGAGTTGTTACATCACACATACCAATTTCCTTATTTGGTCGTCTGAGCTATAGCCTAAAGATCTGTCTTAAAATAGACAAAAAAAGCAGTTAATTTATTTATAAAAAATAAAAATCAGTCAATAAATACAAAATGTAAAAAAAATAAATAAATAAATAAATCAAATATAAGGATAAAACTCTATATTGTAGAAACCTGAATAAAAATGTTTTATATATATATATATATATATATATATATAGATTATAGATTAATCATTTAAAAAAAAAAAAAAAAAAAAATTGCAGTTTTGTAGACCACCTCTAACCCTGGTACACACACACTCAAATTATTCTGGTTTATACATTCATGTAAGCTGCAGTCATAACTAACCTTGAATGTGTTATGTCTGAAATCGTCTATAATATGGCTAATTAATATCTCTTCCCTGTCTGACCTGCCATGCAGCAGATTCAGTAACATGCTGAGAAGCTGTTATGAACCTTCCCACAAAATTGTTTAAAAAAAAATAATAACAAGCACACATAATACCAGTGACCCAACGCTATCAGCTGAACCCTGATACATTATGATGTAAATGAGTTTAATAACCCAGTTTAGCGGCTGACAGAAACAAGAGACGTGCGCGATAGCCGGCTCGCATAAAGGTTGTATAATTTGTGCTGAAACTGCATCAACATGTTTAAAACAAAGAGGGCAAGCAGACACAACTGACCCCATTCAGCCTCCATATCTGATCAAATTTTAATGTACTATAGCACAAAACTGTAAACATTTGTATGCACACAAACTAGAGGCTTCTCAAACTATGCAAGTGGGAACTGTTGGAAAACAACTTGATACTTGAACTCAGCAGACGATAATTAGCCCAGAGCAAAGGGTCAAGTCCAAATGACTGTTGATGGGGCTAACCGGACCCAGACGCTTCCTGGAACCTGATCTTTGAGGCAGACCAGAGAATGGCCAAACGTAAAGCCAGGCCAGAAAAACAGACTGGAAAGTCTCACTCTCACATTTTCTCCATTTAAAAAACAGCCACTCTAAATCGCCCCGCCAGTCCAAGACACTCATGGACACATAATAACACGGCGACAACTTAAAGCAGTTCATTTCACTTAGCGCTCAGCTTAAGCAAGATTAGACTCATGCTACTCTAAGATTCCAGGGTTGCCTTTATTTTAAGTTGTTTACAGTGGAAATTAGGGACAATCTTTTTTATGACTGTATTTTCCGCGTTTTATATAGTGCATAAGTCGACCGCTAATTAAAATGCACATCCGCAAAACTAAAACAAATAATTAGCGTTGTGTTATTGTTTCCTGACAAACCAAAATAACCGAACGGCCTTCCATTTCCTTTCCTTTTTTGACAGAAAGTGAAAATGTGCAGGCGTGCATTTATACGGATAAGATGTGGCTGTGCGAGAACCCACAACGAAATCAAGATACATCTGTCGAGACCACATGAGAGAGGCTGTGCAGCACAGAGAGGCATTTCCCATGAGCCTGTGGACACACACCAAGGGGGATGGCCTCTCCTGTCACAGCAAGGACTCCTCGAACCGCCCCTCCAGTGCCAAAATTTCCCCCTCTCAACCCCTTGTTTTTTTTTTTTCTCCCAGTAGGGATGAGCAGTCATGTGTCCGTGCCATAAAGAACACACCCTTTGCACTATGCTTTAACCAATCTGCAACTTTCAAGTCACAGTCTGCCACTTTGGGCCTCGTTTGATTACCGTGGAGAGCGAACGACAAGTTACCAGAGAAAAAGGATTTGAAACACAAAGTGCAAATGTGCTAAACCGAAGCATGCAGTCGGTGGTGGGAATGTGTGATCTACGGTTCGAATCTGAGCTTAATTATCCAAATCCCACAGAGTCCATCTGAAGGAGATCCTTGATTCCAAGCAGCGATGATCTTGAGATAATAAATCAGATTTTAAACGTTTTTTTTTTTTAATCTTTGTACTCTATGAAGTAATGCCGGTTCCTCTTTTGGTCTCCATAATGGCTTCTCACTCTGAGGTTTGATTGAATATACCCCCTTCCCCTTCCTGCCCCACAGCTTTTAAATATTCAGTACTCTGATACGTCTCCAGAGCTGCGAACGAGACGCCCCACCGAGAAAGGACATGTGTCTACGATATGTGGCCCACACAACAACTCGGCTCCACCACAGATACAAGCACAGCCCTTCTTTATGTAAAAGAAAAATCACATGGGGTGAGGTTACCTGTAATGTTTTCCTGTTTGGGACAGATTCCTCGAGAAGACGTCGATAAGCAGTCATCGTCCTCCGGCGTGACCTGGACGCCCACCTCCACGGGGTTGGAGGCTCTCCTCAGCTCACCGTTTGAGGGCGAGGGGGGCTTATCCACTGCTTTGTCCATGCACAAAGTGCCATTGCACTGCTTCCTTTTGTGCTCAATGAAAATAAGGATGTCTCCCAAAGGGAAGTTCATCTGACACTGGCCACAGGTGAGCAGGTCCTGGTCTCCCTCTGGAGCTACCTGTACCAGCCCGCGCTGTTCCTGCCTCTCCTCCGAGACCACGGCTGACAGGGGCTCGGCTGCACGCAGGAAGAATCCATATGCGACACAGAGGGAACGAAAAGCAGAGGGAATATTAGAGACTGGGTGCTGTAATGAACGCAGTCAAAATGAGGAAGCAGGATAAAAAGAACAAGAATATACATTTTATGCACTTTAATTTAGTAATTTAGTTTTTCGTTTTGTTTTAGTTTCAGATCTGTAATTAACTCAAAAAGTCACAAATAATAATAATAGTAATAAACATTAAAAAAAGAAATCAATTAATCACTGTCAGTTAAACTTAACATAATATTCACATAACTAATAGCAAGGGCTTGACATCTTATTAACATATGATTTATTATGATATAACAATAAAGGCAACAAAATTCTGTTATATTTGCTTTGCTACATTAACATCTGTGTCTAAACCTACAGTAAATTCATTTCAGCCTGACTCTTTGTTTCACTCAACCATACACACATCTGGATCATGAAATTACTGCATGGACAACACGTGTAGATATCCAGAAAACCCAACACAAGCCACAGCTGCAGCAATACATACTTCACACAGTAAGGGCTATTAGCTTTTTTCCCCCTCACGATAAAGTTAGCTATACGGTTCATACACATATGCAGGTATTTTTATAATCGTTGTTTAGTGAAATCTTTTGCGCAGAGGTTACACTAGCTTCCTAATGGTTAAGAATCTTGACCTTCTTTATAAGCTGCCAATTTCATGCTTTAATGAACCTAAAACCACAGAGAATCAAAAAATAGATTTTAATTTTAGTGGGTGATGATTGGTAGGCAGATTTTGATAAAAAGGTGTTAGGATCATGTGCAGGGCGGTTAAATTTACTCCAGCCCAGTCTGGGGCAGATATTGAGGGGCAGATCTATCTCCCAGACGTGCTTATGAGGAAAATATCCGACATATTTGCACTTGAAATAACAACGACGAAGTGGGATAAATTTCCTTCTATGTGGAGTAATGCTGTTCGCGATTACGTATTTTTTTAATGCGAGTTTAAATGCTCGCCATGCAAAAAAATAAAAGAAAGCCTAGCCGATTTAAAGTGAACTCAAAGTATTTTATGTCTGATTCCTAGATATACAGTGATTCATAGTGATATTGATTGGTAATGAATTCGTAATGATAACAGCTGTAGAACTTCCAGTTAGGTGTGATTGTGATAAAACACAGAGATAATCGATATATGCAAAACTTCAGTCATGATTTAATAATAATACCGAACGAGAACTTATAAAGTTGGTAACATATTTAAGCTGCAATAAAATACGTTTCATTAAAATAACAGCTCAAATTCAACACTTCATTTAGCTATTACAATTATATTACGTACTTACTTGTTTTACTATCGAGGCTGCAATCTAAAGATATCCGCACATATGCATATTTTTAAATTATATTACAGAAACTTTACACGACTGACTGTGAATAAAAAAACTAATTTTATAAATATGTTGCAAAAGAATATTCAACAATCTAGATCGTTCAAAAGCAAATTAAGTTTGTTCAGAATGTGTGGAAACTGTGGAAAGCTGTACCACATTGAGTTTTCCCAATTGCTTTAAATTCCACTACAATCAGCGCTAGCACTAAAAACGGTATTGAATTTAAAACTGTTTTTGGAGAGTATTTTTAAAGATGTAAAATCAACCTAAGTGTTTAAAAACAAAAGCAGCTTAATATAAAAAAATCATAATAATACTTTCAAATAGCTGTCCTCTGAAAAGTATCTGTGTGTAGCCTATGAACGTGAACGTTTAAAGCTGGTTTTCAATAAAATAATTTTATAAATAAGTTTGTAATAACAGCTTCTTCGTTAGAACGTCTCTTTCACTTTAAAAAAAACTGCCTTGTGTGTAATTATGAATTAGATGGCAAAGCTTATCAAGATAAACTACTTTGGTCTATCTGCCTGAACATCCTTTGTTAGTTTAGTTGATCTATCACAAAATACAAGGTATAAAAATTCTACATTTCATGGCAGGTCAGGACGGGGTAAAAAAAAACAGTTACAAGTTCATATACAATACGTTTCGCTCTTGCTAACATATGGTCAAATATAGATAAAGATAGCGGTGAAACTGATCGGGTTCGAGTCTAGTTTCTGATCGTCGTCTGCCCCCTAGCGGTGGATTTCTGACACAAACAGCAGCGAACACACGGAGTAACCCGCGCTGAGATCCCACAGCCTGTGTGTGGAAACCTAATAATGTTACACGATACTTTACAATGTTACAACAACTCGGGATTTGTGTCAAACATGTTTATCTAATAAAACGCGGACTAACGCTTCTGTAGCTTTACGTTTGAGATATCAAAAATCTAAAGACAAAAAGACTGGAGATAAAACGTTTTCCTTTCGTCGTACTTCTGACAACACTTTAGGTCCATAAAATATGAAGCAGACTTTATTTACAAATATGCTACCTACCACAGTCCTTCAAGTCATGTTAGAGCAAAAAATAATAATAATAATTTGAATGATAATTCGGAGGACAGTAGTAATAGGCTACGAATGTGTGCACACAAAAAGAGCAGAACTGACTGGTTTTCTTGATACACTTGCATCTAAATAGTTGCATTACATTTAGGTTTCGTCTTACCTTTGTCACCGACATTTAAGACAAAAATCAGGCCTAAGTGAAATCGAATTTATCCTTGCATAAATGCACACGAAACGGTAAAGAGCGTAGCGTAAACCCGTCTCCTACTGCTTTTAAGCGAAAACCCATACGAGCAGGTCGGAATCGCGTTTTGCTTCAAATGTAAGAAAAGCTTAAGTTTAAAATTGGAATCGATTTTATATGCAGATGCCTTGCTCTGCAATGTTAGTCTCACACAGGCGACTATCGTGCTCTGTTTGCTGGCAGTGGGTAGTACGCGCACGCGGCGCTTGTAAACAGTCGGACACGAGATTTTTCCCAATCAAAATTCACTTCCACTCTTTGAAAATCTTCCAAAAATAGTGCGAGAGGGGGGAAATCCTGCCCAGAATCACAGACAGACAGCGTTACGGAACATTCCACGAGATGTGAGCGTAAATAAGCGAGCGAAAGCACGCGTGCATATACCCACCACAGTCCGGTATATGTGAGCGCTTGCTCTTAAGTGGTCAAAGCGACTAGGGCACGACAGCCAAGACATATGCGCCTAAACACAGAGTCGGCACGAACTTCTCCAAGTATAGCGATGGAAGGCAAACTTTTGTGGCATTTCGGCGGACGAAGGTGCGCGTAAAGGCATTTCAGAGATGGGAACGCTCTCTTCACTAAAGTCCACTTGATCTGCGCTGTCCAGTGTCCAGTGTGTCTTCACTGAGAATTACGCTCTTCTCCAGCAACTCAACACTACAGAACGGAGCCAAAAACAGGTAAAGCGAACGGGCACAACATATATTTCTCTTTACTTACGCGAAAAATCCCGTTTGCTTAAGTGCTGGGGTTTGCCTTGCTTGCGGCGAGACATGGTGGTTGGTGGTGGCTTTCAGCTCGGTTCACATCGGGAGAGCCGGGTTAGAAGGGAGACTCCAGAGAAAATATCTTCATCAATGCCTTTGACATCCAAAATAAATTAGAAATAATACAAAGATGGCGCAGGGAAGATGGATTGTGGGATAGCCGTCATGGCTTTTTTGAAAAGAGAGAGAGAGATGAAAAAATGGCAAAAGCCCCCCTGAGCTGCAAGTTCAAGTGCGGACGTGACGTCCCTGCGAACTTGAACGTCAGGAGATGGATGGACACAGACATACAGAACATGGGCAGGGCAAAGCCGTGGAGTGGGAGGAGGGAGTGGAAATAACAAAACCAATGGACACTCATTAGGGGCTGGACATGAAAAATAGACCCGAAGAAGCCAATGGACAGAAAGATCAGGGGGCCGGACAAGAGGCGAGAGAGAGAGTGAGCGAGAGACACGCTCACACAGCGAGAGAGAGAGAGGGGGGGGGGGGGGGGGGGGGATATGTTTAATGAAAGCAATGTGCGCTGCGGCGTGCGTGTGTGTGTGTGTGTGTGTGTGTGTGTGTGTGTGTGTGTGTGTGCGCGCGCGCGCGCGCTGGGGGTGGACGCAGGAAAACAGAGCACGAAAAGCCAATGGACAGGAGATTCAAGGGGGCCGGACATGCTATATATACAAAGAGAGGGGGAGAGGAACCTCGCATATAAGGTTTCGTAGTGGACACTGATGGTGCTTCAAACACAGTCACTCAACTCCTGGTCAAACAGTCAGTCAGAGAGGTAGCGCGCAAGCTGCTTCTCGGCGAGACACGCGATCGGGTTGCACGAACAGGACAGACAGGTTCCGAGCCGGGGCATGTGGGTTCAACGGCCGCGTTGCGCTGCCACATTCCTCCGGGCTCCCAGAACAGACAGAAACTTAAGGGACATCATCACAGAGAGCGGGATAGGATACGCGCTAGCTCGCTCGCTTTGCGAGCGATGTAGGTGGGACTTAAATACTACTAGAGTGTAATTGTAAAAATATAACAACACACTGACGAATAGATTGTGGGAGCAGCCCACTAGAAAGAAAGGGGACGGGGTAATAACTTTCAGATGTGTTCAGATTATAGAGAATGGCGACTGGGGGGAGGAGGGGGGTGTCAGTAAACCACCGCGTGGATTTAGAAATATAAAGATGCTGTAAACAGCGCCGATGCATTCGAAATTAAAGAGACATGAAGCGTATAACCGAACGCGATGACAAGCTAGTTCAATGCATGAGGTGGGAGGAAGAGAGAGACACCCCTGCGAACTAGTAGAAGTACGACTAGACTATAGCGACTGCTCCAGAGACTCAAAGCAGAGGCTGCGTGAACAAGTGACAGTCTGCGGGGAAAAGGCACAATTCAATAGGGAACCGATCGGAATTGAAGTCGAACGCTGGAGATAATACGTGACCCGTGAGCAAGCGAGCGAGCGAGTGAGTCAAACTGCTTTGCAGGCTTATACGCTGACATCTTTGTTTTTGGACCAAGACTGATCGCTGTGTTGGTGCGTGTGTGGGTCTTTTTTTTTCTTCGGCGCGAGGTGTCAGATCTTAACGCGAAAGTTGAGTCAGGTTTGCGCTGGGTAAAAAGGTCAACTCTGCGCGAGGGCTATCTGGGAATGCCAATGGATTCGCTCGACTGTACCACACTGACTGTGCCGATGCTTTTCAGGTCATTGTTCTCAACAAGTGCATATGATTAAAAGCACCGTATCGATCTGAATTTTGTATGTTAAGCCTTTGATTTCGTTTCAATGCTGCGCACTGTTCTCCAGCATACACAAAGGGAGCTAGATACATTTAAAGCACTTTTAAGAGTGTGGTGCCTAAATTATGTAATTCTTAAATAATAATAATAATAATAATAATAATAATGTGAACCACATTCAAATAAGCATGCAGAGGTATTGGGTTGGTTATATGATTATTGGCATATTATAAAAGCTACTTCAGATAACTGCTTTGATTTCTAGGCTCTTTAAAGCACCAGCATAAACTGGTTTCTAGACAATATAAAAGTAACCATAGAAGGTTCTCATACAGAATCAAGTATGCTCTAATTTATTTTTAAACGTCTGATATTTCTGCGACCGTGCAGCGTGATTGACAGAAATACACCACGGTTTCCTTTAGGATCTCTCGAGAGGGACTGTGCTCTGCAGTTCATGCATCCCACAGAAAGATTGCATTGTTTAACCTCGCTCGAAATATTTCCAAGTATGAAAAACATTACTTAAAAAAGTTGTCGGAAACCGTGATTATATTGTGAAAACTTTCTAAAAGGAATATATTTTCTTATGCGTGAACAGCTAATATTAGTGAGGTTAGGATGCAACGTGTGGAAATAGCGTTTCCTTTTGACTGAACGATCAGCTTTCGGTGCTGGACGAATTTGGAGATGTTCATGCATTTCAGTAACACTAACCATGGCACCTGCCCACTCAGGCCATTGGCTGATGGACCGCCTTTTTTTCCACATTTTTACTTTTCCGAAAGTCTGTCTCTGCTCCCAGGCGGACATTGATCAGCGCAAACGGAGCGTTTACACCTCCTTCAGGAATGGAAGCTATCAGGCAGCAACAAAACGCCGCGTACAAACAGAATCTCAATATGTAAATGACAATGCGACTGATCCCATCATAAATCAGCCAGACGTTAAATGCATTGCAATATCCATCTCTCCAATGCACGGTCAGGCGCGCTCGCTCGTACAGAAAAAGTGCTTTTGTGTGAGAGAGTGACAGAGGAAGCGATTGGAAATGAGAGTGAGAGGAAAGTGCGATGACAGATTCATGCTTAAAATAACGTTTCAGCTCAATGCGCCAGGCCCTGTGGATGACACAAAAACCAGATTACCAAACCTACATAATACCATGGCTGCTGCTGGTAGATCACTTTATTAAAATACGATCCTAATGTAAATAGTTCAGTTTCACTATTTAAGACAACAAAAATGAATACTGGTCCATGGGTCAGAAGAAGGAAAAAAGGAAGACATTTTTGGTCATGAGCTTGCCTTCCACGGGTAGTGGCTCAAGGAAATTGACTGACTGGCCCCTTGGGCGCATTTTAATATATGGAAATGACCGAGGGCTTATGCGATAAATCAACGCCCAACGCCCTGTTCATGCTTCACTCCTCTCATTTTCCCACTAGCTCTGGCAATTCATCAGCAGATCTGTTTTCCTGCAACTGTTGTCCAGCGCTGATGTCATGTTGAAAGAGGGGCTTTATTGGCATTTATGGTTTACCAGCAAGATTAGCACTGAGTAAAAACCCTCGTGTGCACTTTGTGTGTGTATGAGAGAGGGAGAGCGCCAGTGTGTTCATTTATCTTTGCCTAACTTTAAACTGTAAAGACCTTTCAGGATAAAATGGGCATGATGTGTCTTTTTTGTTGTTGTAATTTTTTATAATTATTAAAAAAAGTAGATTCTCTGCATGCATACCGATGGTAAACGTGATCAATTAATAGCACAGTTCCAGTGCAGTACAGTAATGTATTAAAACTTTTCGAAAAATGTTTTAGTACGCAGTGAGCACCTGTCACTCGCTACTGAGCATCTGATAGATAAACGAAGTGTCCGGTAAACACCAGTACCTGTTTTAACACCTTTGTGTTAATTAGTGCTAAACAAACTAATATGCAAAACAAAGAAAACAATTTGTGCATCTTTCTGGGTTAGTTATAATGTTTTATGAATTACGTTTTAGATTTAATTTTTATTTATTTATTTATATTTATTTGTTATTGTTATGTTTGTTCTATCAATTGCAACGTTATTACACATTATTGTTGCACGTTATTAATATTTGTAATTTAAAAAGTGTACATTTACTTCTATATTCTCTTAGAAACTTTCTTAACATATCGATTGCAGTACAAATAACATGTTACTGAGAACTGAGTCAAGTTTTACTGATTTAATCCAAATGCAAAGCCAATGGTCTAATGAAATGGGAAAAAAAAGTAAACTAAAAATATTTGCCAAATATTTATTTGCCTCTTTATCTGAGTGTTTTGTTTATCAGATGTGGCGATTAGTAGATATTTATACTCTTTGGCTCACACTGTTTGTGGATGGTCATAGAGTTTGGATTAATTACTGACAGATAAAGAGTTAAGGTCATGCACTGACCCTCCTGGATGGAATTAAATCGGCCTTGTCTTGTTGCTAGTTCTAAATTAAATGGCATGTATCTCTCAGATATGGTTGTAATCATGATATTATCCTCTTACGCGTTCCTCTGGGACAGGCTCTGCGAATCGCGGTTGAGTAATTAACCATGTAAAATGTCACTATAAAAGTGAGCATTATTATCGAAATTATCTGAGTGCGTTCGCTTCCAAAACATGTTTAATTCGCACGAAAGACCCTAAAAGAAAACATAAACCTCGATAAAAGACATCAGTGCAAACTATATTTCTTGTCGCAAAGACGAATATGTTATTTGACATAAGAAATCAGACTGACCGTAAGATGAATTAGGCCTTTCGTGTCGCCTGCAAGACTTTGACCACCTTAAGTCTACATATCCCACTGAATACAAGTTTTACCTCAAAGGACGGAGAGAGGCGAAATGGGAATGCTCTTAAAATCCCTGGTAAGTCAAGCCTTGCCTTCTTTAAGGAATTTTAAGCTTCAGCAGTTCAGACACATTCGCTGACTGAAAATTAATATTAATGGCTAGATTTCACAATGTGGCATTATCACACTGAGCGATGGGTGGGCATGCCATCTGGGTTTTGGCAGGTATTAGATATAATCAAAGGGATTACGTCTCTGTGGGCGAAATTATAAACGTGAGTACGGTTCTTCTACAAAAAGCAACGGCGTGTGAGTGTGTTAAACAGAGGGAAAAGAGAAGAGACGGAGAAAATCAGATTACCTGTCAGACTACATGTGGACTCATGCTGTAAGATATAAAGACTACCATTATTGTGAGGGGAAAAAGCTTCAAAGGAACAAGTAGCCTAAAATACACATACTCGATATTATTGCGTAACCGTTGTTATTTCAAGGTGACGCGCTTCACAAGTTCATACCAGCCGGTGTTTATACTGTAGTACTTGTTAAATCTTACATTAATAAGATGATAAATGGAAGCACACTAGGGACGCCCGTCGTTTATCTGTTAAGCCTTTCGTTTATATTTATGTGCATAGATTGCGCATTGAAACTGTATCACTGAAAAGAGGTTAAGGTATAATATTATGTAAAAACATAAATGTTTCAGTAAAGCATATGATAAACATCTTCACACAGGCCTATGCGTTAACTCTACGTCATTTTACATCCCCGTTTTGTATCAGTGACCGAGTTGCCTATCCAGTCCAAGGATAATTTGCTGCCATATGCCTTTCGTCCTAAACTTAGATGAAGCGCAATTAGGTATCAATGAGTATTTACAATAACCCAAAATATAAAACTCTAGCATTTTTAAACAAGATACAAGCTAAAATAACCATAATGTGTATATAAATGCGTTAAAATATACAGGATAAACACGCTACAATTAATAATAAACGTAAGCTGGATAAAAGGATGAATATGGGAGTCATTAAAGGGGTTTCTGATGATGGACAAGGAATCGCGGAGTTTAGGAGATTCAGGGAGCAAAAGCAATGTGCCGTGCTCCAGGCTCCCTCTAGTGTTCCGAATTATAACTACAAGGTCTTCACAAAAAGAAACATGCTGAGAGACGTATAGACTGATAGATCAAACAACCGAGTAAAAGAACATAAACACTTTTTACAGCGATATGTGTGTGGGAATTTAAACTGAAATCTAGTTCTTTATGAAGATCTTTTTCCTCATATTTGAATATTTTTTTTTTTTTTTTTTTTACATTTTTTAGAGATGAGTTACGTGTAAAAATGTTTTGCTATTTAGTTTGCTTGATTGATTAGCCTAATTTTATTTATTATTTTATAATTTGTAAAAAAAAAAAAAAAAAAGCTAAATAAAACGCACTGCAGTGTGACGATGTATTGCGGAGAAGATGACTTTAAGACTTTATACAATTTATACGTTTATGCGTTTTTTTTTTTTTTTTTTAATGTGGAGGAGGAGGGTGATAATCATCAATTATAAGACTACATGAAAATTAATGCAGTGTGGTGAATACTTCAGACTAAAGACCTTTAAATGACAAAATTATAAATAACCTTTAAGGTGTGCCTTGTTTTAGACAATTTGAACTGGTGTGTAATGCACTTATAAAAACGGTCAACGTTTAAAGAAATCTAAGCCTAGGCTATGTCTTGTACGCATTTGTACTAGACATCTTTCATACGAAAATTATAGATCTATGATCGTTTAAGTTATTTTCATGCCTGCAACAACAGCCTTAAAATAAAAAAATCTCGACCAGCTCCCATTTGAACTACTGAACATCAATTTGTCAGTCACAAGTGCGTTGATACACAAAGAACGAAATATCAAATATCACAAATCAGAGATGCAGTGTATATGCACTCGGAAATTTGGTCTGAACATCTCGGCATACCCCTAACATCCATCAATAATTTGGCAAGTTGATTGAATTGATATAATTTCAATCAGACTAAGGAATTCTGGATGTTATAATTGCTTCAGAACCATGGACAGCGGCTCTTGCAAATGGTTCCCACAGCCACACAAACTCTGGCATTGTATAAGCTTGTCTTTATACACGGGAGGCATGCTCAAGAAACACATGCAGAAAAAAATGTAGTTAAAAGGCAATTAAGTACGTTTTTCTGCATTATCAACAATAACAATGATCAGCAATAACAATACCCTTCAATCTCACAGCGCACTGATTCTGATTACTAAAGACTGCAGACTGCAGACTCTACATAAATGTTGCACCGGTAGTACATGCCTTGGTGAAAAGGATAATTCGCCTAAAAATAAACATTCAATCATCATTTACTTACCCTCATCTCTTCTAAACCTTTTTTGTTTGTTTGTTTGTTTGTTTGTTTGTGGAACATCATAAAACACGAAATGTATGTATTGTTTTTGCCCACACAAAGAAAGTCATTGGGTTTGGTTACCAACATTATTCGGAATATCTTCTATTGTGTTCCACGGAAGAAAGAAATTCATCAGTAAATAATGACTGAATTTCCATTTTGGGGTTAACTATACCTTTAAGAGTGTGCGGGACGCCTACAGTTGTTCACCTGTTGCAAATAAATAACACGAAAAGAAAAGAAAAGAAAAGAAAAGAAAAGAAAAGAAAAGAAAAGAAAAGAAAAGAAAAGAAAAGGTTCTATATGGCAGTTGCAGAAGTGTTGTGTTGTCTTCGACATTATACGACAAATACAACATTAAAGACGATAATATATTCTATTGTATTTATCTGTCTTTGAATTATATTCATTTTTATACTTCACAAAGTGCTTTTTGTTAATGTGTAATTTATTCAGTGTCATTGCTGATACGGACCTTTCACTTTCTGCTACGAATATTTCCTTTGTAAATGCTGTTCCGCCAAATAAAGTGGACTGAAATGTTATGAAAAAATAAAGATGATATTTGAAATTTTCTTTAAATACATAATTAAAGAAAATTACGGTGTCCGGGTCGTTTCTTGGTCTTGGTGAATTTATCCAATAACATACATGTTTAAAAAACATATATAATAAAAAAAACGCCTTAAAGTAAAAATGTATACAATCGACTGCACTCAGTGGCAGCGGAGCAGAAAATTATATATATATATTTACAAAGGTGAAGAAAGTGGTTTTGAGGAAAAAAGTGTGTCGGAACATCGTAAAATAGGCCAGCATTTGAGAATGTAAATGTAAGCACAGCAGAAAGCTTGGTTAACGATTTGAAGCTGTGCGGCTTTTCTATGGGCAAATCCAGTATAGTATAGTATACTAGTATAGTATAAATATGTCATTTGGAAATGATGTTTATAAGTGTGGTCACAGTCTCTGAATCCACAAGTATTTTTTTACCGAACATCTCACAAGTCGCCTTGAAGATCCAGTGTAGATTTTTAGCCTGCAAGTCATTGGAAAACAGCAATTGTTAATTTTCTGACATTACCCTGTATAAAACTGTAATATTACAAAATATATATATTTAAATACTCTTTGAAAAATCTTGGGGTTTTATTCAAAATTATTCATTATACGAACACCCAGTAGTCTATAATATAATATTATAGTAATATTATAGCAAATCATAATAATTATAACAGCAATGTCAACAAAACAGTACAGAGGCATACTAAAAGTACTCTTACGCAACATTTCCTGTACAGTTGCATGTGCTGTTCATTGGAGAGCTGTTGCACGTCATCAAGCCACACTACTGGCATGGAGCCACTAGATGGTGCTGTGGATAAGCAATTACGCACAGCACACAAATTCTTTGGAACAATCTAGCCAAAGCATGGCTTGTGTCTAATCGATTTACTCGCAACATATGCCAAAGCTCTTATCTAACTAGAACTATTACGCTTCATCAAATGAAGCAGATTCTGCCTATTATAACCCTTAATGAATGCCCAAATTGTTCGTAAGTAAACGTTTTACTCATTCCAGAGGTTTTCAAACTGAGGTCCAGGGATTCGCAAGAAGTTAAAAGGGAGTACTATGTAGTCAGTGTAAAAAAAAGAAAAAGAAATAATAATAATAATAATAATAATAATAATATAGACATAAGACTATTAAAAAAATAATAACAAGATAAATAAAATATAATATGTTAGACTATTTAAAACAAAATAAAAAAGTAAAAATAAGATTGCAAAGTAAATCCATATATATATAATTTGAATGACTAAAATTTGAATAAAGTGCATATAAAACATCAGTAAAAAGGAATGCTGCCTATACACCTCAATAATCTGGGCTGCATTTCTCAAAAGCCGGACGAGTTGTTGGGAAGGTTACTTAGGAAATGTAATAGGTTACAGATTACCAGTTACCCTATTTAACATGTAATACATTGTTTAACTAAAAAAAAGTAAGGTGACAGATTACATTTAATACTTTTTGATTACTTAACTAAATTTCTAATAAATGTTTTCAACTGTTCATAATTTTGAAACATTTAAACCAGGTATGGTTAACCTTACAGTAGTACTCAACACTAATCACCGAATATCTTTCATCACTTAATTTATGATTATAATAATTTAATTTTAAAGCACAGCCACCACAAAATCAGACTTTAGCACCTCTTTTACTTTGAGACTGTTTTTGCAAGAAACAGTTTAATAGCTATTGTGATTGTTTTTTGTTGTTGTTGTTGTTGTTTGTTTGTTTATTTGATCAATTCTTTGCATAGACACTATAGCATCTAACAATGCCTTGGAAATCTTGCTAATCTTACAAATACAGTTTATACACAAACCCAAATAAGTAATAAAAGCAATATTGAATAAGCATGTGTCTCATTTCTGTGTCCTAACCTCCTGAAACACTTGTGTCTCATAGAGCAATCAGTAAATCTAATCTTTACTCCACTGTAAACAACACTAAACGTAATTACGGATAAGGCGGCCTATATGCATTTTCCCCCCCACAGAATAGGCCTACAATTTCTGTTATGTTTGGTGAATAAAATGTTTCAAAATCAAATGTTCATTGTTATTTAATAAATTAAACCACTTCCACTTATCCAAAGTGGCCAATTAAAGTTTCAGCATCGACATTCCCACATATTTCGAAAAGGGATGTACTTACGCCGCACTGGTCACGTGATCCGCTAGTGGCAGCCTCTGCCAACTAGCGGGGGGCATGTTGTCACAAATGAGCTTCGTGACAGTCAACTTTTTGCCCGGGCCAGAAACGGTGGAAATATTTTTAATAAAAATTTTTTGGTAACCAAAACTTCAAAATACTTGTCCATACAAGATGACTTTCACAAACAAACCCACTCCGAGAAATAACCACTCCAATAAACAAGCCCCTAACTTATCTTCTGGAGTCCCACTTTTTACCAGAGAGTGTAGATGTTCCTGATTATTATTTAAAAAAACACTTCTGATTCATCCCAAACTACTCTGCTCGCACTAATCTAATAAAACCGTGATTGATATTTGAAAACATTCATTTGAGGGCATGAGGGCGCAAAGCATGTCGGGAGATGCCTGTCCGGTGGGCGCCATATTGGAGCAACAACTATTGTTATAAATTGAGACGGGGCTGCTGCTGGCTGAGTTTACATGTTTTCTGCGTGTTTGTTCTGACAATATTTGGATATTTCTACGCAAGGTCATGAAAGAGATGTCAACGTAAGTGCTCCGTGCTTCACCATGATATTAATAGGTTAAACGAGTCAGTTGTTGAGGAAAAATGCAGTGCTAGGCTAGTTTAGCCAGTTTATTGAGATAACGGTCAGAGAATGCAGGCTGTAGCGGATAAGCGGCCTAAATATGTGTTTTTTTATTTAAAAAAACACTTGCATACATTCCAGTGGTTAAATACACATGTGTTTGAGTAAACCACATTTGAAGCAAGTATTTTGGTGGTGTTGGCCAAGTAATCTCGTCTTTGTTTACACAAGCATTGGGCAATACTGGTGGATGTAAACGCGGTTATTTTAGTCCTTGTTTACGTTTCACGAAACAATCCGCATTTGAATATAAAAGAATAATGTGGTCTGATGTCTGACACACACACACACACATATATATATATATATATATATATATATATATATATATATATATATATATATATATATATATATATATATATATATGTCATAAATACTTTTCTTTTACCTTTACTTTACCTTTTACCTTTATTTAGTACTGTCATAAGTTATGATTACAGAATGGTTTTAAAGCAAAGTGATCATATTTTTGTTGTTGTTATTGTTTTGAGCTCACTGCTATTTGATTTGTTAATATTTAGTATGTCTGCAGTGTCATCTTCCTGTCTTTATTTGCAGGACTGGTAACAGTACGCTTGGCGGGCAGCAGCCTCGGAAACACTATGGCATCACGTCTTCAATCAGCCTGGCCTTTCCCAGAGAGATAGACCATATCTACACTCAAAAGCTTACTGAGGCTATGAAACCATTTGGAGTGTTTGAGGGTGAGGATGAACTCAATCACAGGTGAGGGCTTTCATTTATGTAACTTTGCTGATTTAGTCACTGCTTCAAAGTGGTTAGAAATGGTGGTTTGTGCAGACTGCCAAATATTTGTTGCTGTCTGTTGCTATCGTTTTTGTTGCTAACTGTGTAGTGTCTTTGATGAAAGTACTAACATAAACCTTTGAAGGAACTTTACAGTCATCATATCTGAAGTGAGTTTTGTGGACAACAATTAATCCTATCTATCCTGTTTGTTCTTCCCAAGTACTTCTGCATTTTTGTGTCCCTGCCCATGGACAGTCAGATTGACAGAGAGACCTTGAATGGCAGTGATCCCATTGCATTATGGGTTTTGAAGTTTCCCTACCTATTTGGGGAAATGGAACACCACAGCCCCTTTTCTCTGTCTTATCAAGTCATGTAGCACCTGACATTTAGTCACTCCTCTGGTGTGTGAGCTTGTGAGGCATGCTACCACAGATTTAAACCCAGATTTGTTTGATGTCTGGCTGACACGTCGTCAAATGCCATAGAACTGGAAGTGTGTGCAGGATGACTGTAGAGTGGCACTCTCTTACATACAAATATAAAACTATGTAGAATATCTTGCCAGTTAAGAAATTGTGCAAAACATTTGTTACAGCTTTTTGAAAGCACTTTTTTTTACTTTATACTCATACAGTTGAAATCAAAAGTTTACACAAACCCCTTGCAAACTGGTCTGCAAAATGTTATTTTACAGAAATAAGAGGGATCATACAAATGCATGTTGTTGTTGTTGTTGTTGTTGTTGTTTTTTAATTTAGTGCTGACCTGAATAAGATATTTCACATAAATGACGCTTACACATAATCCACAAGTGAAAATAATAGTTAATAATGGTGTTGTTACTTGAATGATCCACAGCTACAAGTTTTATTTATTTATTTATTTATTTTATTTATTTTTTTGGTTTTTCAGCATTTTTCTGTATTTGAACACTGTCCAACAATGACTGTATGATTTTAAATGAACATTTAGCAGATTCTGCAAGGTGTATGTGAAGTTTTGACTTCAACTGTATTTAACTATAAGTGTTAGACGTTTTATTGTAATATTGTTTTACACAGTTTGCTTTGCTGCTGGTTTAAACTAAATGTCCTTTGATTTGTATTACAATATTAGGTGTATAATTTGCCTCCTACAAACTAGTTTGTCTTGTGGTCACTAAAAGCAATGTTTGTGTTGTCTTTTATAGGCTTGCAGTTCTTGGGAAGCTGAATTCATTTGTGAAGGAGTGGATTGCAGAAATCAGTGAATCAAAGGCAAGTAATACTGCAGGTCTCTCCTTATCACCAAGTTATATGTTGAGATGCTTTTCTAAATCCTCCCTTTTCCCTCACAGAATCTTCCACTGTCAGCAGTAGTGAATGTTGGTGGCAAAATCTTTACTTTTGGATCCTATAGATTGGGAGTACACACAAAAGGTAGATTTAATGAGCTTGGTTGTACTGTAGAGCAACAGACTGTAAATTAAGAAAAGCTTTACAGTTATAAAGGGGTTTACGTACTGTATTGTGCATATCAAATAGTTTTTTTGTTCTTTAGGTGCGGATATAGATGCTTTGTGTGTTGCCCCACGTCACGTTGAAAGAACTGACTTTTTTTCATCCTTCTTTGAAAAACTTAAACGGCATGATGAGATTAAGGACCTACGAGTGAGTACCTTTTCTAGTCCTTATTTAAACCTCTGCCACTTCTTTTTGTAAAGAGTTACTTTTATCTCGTGTATAATTCTTTTTTAGGCTGTGGAGGATGCATTTGTACCAGTCATCAAATTCAAGTTTGATGGAATTGAGGTAAAGCAGTTGAACAAATGTTTATGATATGCAGCCTGGTTGATATTGTTTAACTTTTTTTTTGTTTTGTTTTGTTTTTTTTTCCTCCCAGATCGATCTGCTGTTTGCCAGGCTTGCTCTACAGTCAATTCCTGATAACCTGGACCTGAGAGGAGACTCACTCCTCAGAAACTTGGATATCAGATGCATTCGCAGTCTGAATGGTAATACCCTTTACGTTTTTTTTTTGTTGTTGTTGTTTGTTTGTTTTTTAATGTCACATTATAGTTTAATTTGTTTATTCTTCAGTAAATGTACTTACTTTGTGTGTTTTGCAGGTTGCCGTGTTACAGATGAGATCCTATATTTGGTGCCTAATAAAGAGAACTTCAGATTAACATTGAGGGCGATTAAATTGTGGGCCAAACGTAAGTATAATTTAAAAACTTGCCTTCAGACACCTTTTTTGTTTGGTTTAAAATCAAGACTTCTTGACTTTTGTTTTGAATCTTGGCTTGACAGACTAAAAGCAATTCAATTCCTTTTTTCTTTTTTTTTCTTTTTTAAGGCCGTGGAATCTATTCCAATATGCTAGGCTTTCTTGGTGGAGTTTCCTGGGCTATGCTCGTGGCCAGAACTTGTCAGCTCTATCCAAATGCTGTTGCCGCCACACTTGTGCACAAGTTCTTTCTGGTCTTCTCTAAATGGTGAGGTCATAGCACATTGTGTTTGTGTGGTGGAACTGAAACTTCATGTATTGTTTTGCTAATAATATCTGTGCAGCCAAGGAATGTCCATTACTGTTTCTTTTTTTTTTAACTGCATATGCTTTTCTGATTCTAATTTTATTTCATCAGGGAATGGCCAAATCCTGTGCTTTTAAAACAACCCGAAGACAGTAATCTGAATCTGCCAGTCTGGGATCCACGGGTTGGTATTCTTATGTTCACTGAAGTGGAATACAGTTTTCTAGTTTTTCTCGACTTTTTGCTATACAGTTTGTTTTTTTTTATTATTATTATTATTATTATTATTATTATTATTATTATTATTATTATTATATATATGTATATATTTTTTTTTTTAGGTGAATCCATCAGACCGATATCATCTGATGCCGATCATCACTCCTGCATATCCACAACAGAACTCTACCTACAACGTGTCCACTTCCACACGCACCATCATGAGTGAAGAGTTCAAGAATGGTGTGTAAAATATTGTCTCTTTTTGGCCATTTCTCTTGACCTTTTGCTAGTTTTTCCAAATTCTCTGTTTTAAGGTCTCACGGTTACAGATGAAATTCTTCAGGGTAAAGCTGATTGGTCCAAGTTGTTTGAACCTCCCAACTTTTTCCAGAAGTACAAGTAAGTGGATATCCACAGTGTCGTATCAAAGATCAATTTCAGTAAAGACTTAATGTAGGTTGATTTGCTTGCAGGCATTACATTGTCCTCACTGCCAGTGCATCCACTGAGGAAAACCATCTGGAGTGGTAAGAGCTAAAAAAAAAAAAAAACACATTTCTTGCTGCTTTTTTTTTTTTTTTTTTGGTCTGTGTGTGCGCGCAAAGTTTTCGTCATTTTAATTGACTAGTAATGATATTTATGTCAGACTTAAACATTTGGCTTGCTTATACAATTAAACAGGTTTGTACTAAAATGGTTTCTTTTTCTCTACTTAAACGGCAAAATAATAATTATTATTTTCATATAAAAAAAGTTAATGTAGTAAACTAGGGAGTCCCATTACATGCACATTACTATAATATTAAAGGAGCCTGAACTATTAAATTCAATTGCTTTTTTTTTTTTTTATATATATATATATATATAATTATCAACACTTAAAAAAAGTATGCAAACATGTAAAATTGTGCACAAGGCACTTTTTACAATTCTGATGTTTATGAAATAAAATTGTTTACACAGCGGCTGTCGAGTTTTCATGACACGTTTATTTAAACGTGCATGAAATGATGTCACTAACAGGCAAACTATAAATAATGAATTTATCTGTTAATTTTTAGATAAATGCTCTTTTCTAGTACTTCCTGAGGTGTACGTAATGCTATGTGACACTTTTTCTTGCAAGCTATTGTATTGACGTCTTTCTGTGGCTTATTGAGCTGATTGAGCGATTGCATGACACGAGATGTCTGTGTTGCCGTCACGCCACATCAAAGACTTTCAAAATGGCATTTATTGTTTGAATTTTCTGGTAAAACTAAAATTGCCGGAATTTATAAGATGAGACTGTTTCCTATCAAAAGTAACATTTAAATATGTAAGTTTCTAATTACATTTTGCACATTCAGTGGTACATGTCTGTGCTGCCATCATTCCACATCAAAGAGTGTCAAAATGGAATTTATTGTCTGAATTTCCTAAAATAACCAACATTGCCAGAATTTGAAAGCTTGGACTTTTTCTTATCGGAGTAACTATTTAAAACTGGAAGTTTCAAATTGGGCTCTGCACATGCAGTGGTTAAAACAACATTGTATTCTGTACATGCGTGTATTTATAAAAAAAAAAAAAAAAAAACTGTGTGTGGAATCTCAGAATCTTCATATATTGATGTTCTGGCCTCAACAGGATTGGACTGGTGGAATCAAAGATAAGAGTGTTGGTTGGAAATTTGGAGCGCAATGAGTACATCACCCTTGCCCATGTCAACCCACAGTCTTTTCCTGGGTCAAAAGAGAATCGCAATGAGTAAGTAACAGATGGCTGGGTGGATTGCATGAGATGTTTTATCTAGCAATGAGTAAGTATATATCACTGTCATGATACATTGTTTGTTATGAATTTATAGCAAAATAAATATCTATACAGTTTATTTGTACCTCTGGTACAATACCAAATCTTTAACACTATAAGGTCATTTCTGTGAATAATGCAAAGCAGTCTTGCACAGATTTATAGCTATCATACACAGTATTGCAAAATCTCTACCAGTGGACACATTTCTACCATTGTACTGGATTTCTATTGTATTGTCATCCTGCTAAAAAAAACAGGCTAATGTTTTGTCTTTCAGAAGTATGCTCAGGGTTTCAGCTTCTGCTTCTTTAAATTCCCTTTAATCAACATATCATAATACTCATTTTTATTTTGGGGCTATGAGACAGTACAGAAGTAAATAAGTGCTTGGCCAGTGTGAGCTTTCCAACACCAGATGCCTGATATCAAATGGCCTGTATATACAGACTGCTCAATTGACCTTTAGAACTTAAAAATCTGTTAGAAATGTACATGATCTTTTTTCCACAGGAGTGAATTTGTTTCCATGTGGTTCATTGGAATCAGCTTCAAAAAACTGGACAATTCTGACTGTGTGAATATTGACTTGACCTACGACATCCAGTCCTTCACAGATACTGGTAAACTGCTCAGCCTCAATTGTTATCCTTCATTCTTATGTTATTGCCTGTGGATGTAAATCTGGGGTCTTTTAATGTCTAAAAGATTTTTCGTTGTAGTTTATAGACAGGCCAGCAATATCAACATGCTGAAGGATGGCATGACTATTGAGGCCACGCATGTCAAGAAAAAACAGTTGCATCATTACCTGCCTCCTGAACTTGT
Organism: Cirrhinus molitorella; assembly: GCA_033026305.1. Taxonomy (NCBI): domain Eukaryota; kingdom Metazoa; phylum Chordata; class Actinopteri; order Cypriniformes; family Cyprinidae; genus Cirrhinus; species Cirrhinus molitorella. The sequence continues at coordinate 26,285,700 of CM065126.1, read as the reverse complement.
GCAGAGAAAGAAGAAGGTAAAGAAAAAGTCTGTGTTTATAGTAAAAATCAATTCTCTTAGTCTCTAAAGAAGCTAAAATATATATCCCAACTGTATCCTATATCTTGTTTGGGCAGAGTTTGGGAGATATAAACCGGAGCTCAAATGGTGGTGGGTCAAAGCGCTGCTCTCTGGATGGCAGTCAGCTGGACAGCTCCAGGGACACAGACATCGGCACTCCATTCAGCTCTCCTACACCAGTCAGCAAACCATGCCAGCCAACCTCCACACCTGAAGACAGGTAGTGTCTCTGATCGGGATGTAATACTTGTGATTTAGCTAGTTCAGACCAAACGGTTCTAAGTGATTGCAAGATTTTACGCCACCTGATTCAAATACCCTCCAAGACACTAAAATGCCATTTTTAAGTTTATGGTATTACTATTTACTGCCAGCAAGCTTTTAGAACAGTGGTCTCAAACTCAATTCCTGGAGGGCCGCAGCTCTGCAGAGTTTAGTTTCAACCAGCTCCAACTCACACCTGCTTTGAAGTATCTAGTAATCCTGAAGACCTTGATTAGCTGGATCAGGTGTGTTTGATTAGGGTTGGAGCTAAACTGTGCAGAGCTGTGGCCCTTCCAGGAATTGAGTTTGAGACCAGTGTTTTAGAAGGTCTAGGGGTTGAAACTCTCTCTATTCTTGCTTCAATGCGGAAATTATAAATGTCACAGACTTCACGTAGAACGTCATGGCTTTTTGTGGTCAAGCTAATTTTATGGCCTCATTCTCAAACACAAATGTTTAAATAGGAGTTAGCTGTAATGTCAAAATGCTGTTACTTAAAAATACTTCCCTGGCAATGTCTTAATTTTGTTTGTGTGAACTTTTTCATGTATCAGCCCACCCAAGCATCCAGTCCTTGTATTCATGGACAGCCCACCAGCATCAGAAGTTTCTCCTCCAAAACCAGAACAGGGAATGTCCATTCCAGTCATCGGATCCAGTAAGTACCATCATATCTCCTGTTATGGATTTACTTGTTCCTGTTTTTCTATTAGGGAAACACACTTTTTCTTTTTTTATAAGAATGAAGCTGCATTCATTCTAATTCCACTCATCCAGTACTTTTTTTGTTTTTTATTATTTTTATTTTATTTTTTCAGAGCCCGTCACCACTCCAGTTGCCAAGCCCCCAGAAACTCCAGCTGGCAACACCATTCCTACAGTGGTGGGCCGCAGTGTGATACCACGCATTACCTCTCCCACCCTTAGCCCAACTGAACTGCCCAACAGTGTTAATGGAGCACCAAAGAGACCTCACTCTCCATCTTTGGAGGATCCACCTAAGAGGCACAAAGATACAGAGGTGCCAAGCTCTTTGTAAAATACACAGTTGATCAACCTTTCTTTGGATCATGTATATTTAAAAAATATACAGGGTTTGTACAAGGTGCTCAACATGAATAAAGTACTCGAATTTGACTTTTTTAAATTTAAGGTGTGGAAAACCCTTATAAATAGCAATATCCTTATGAAATAAGTAACTTGCGCTCCAAGTCCTGATCTGAAATGATGGTTCACGACTCAGAGCATGGACTGCAAATCATTTGATTCAGATTGGTACTTCGGTGCAGGTTTGCAAAACATTTGATTCAATTTGGGACTTTCAAAAATAATTTAATTTATTTTTATTAAACAGTAGAAAACATCAAACCATTAAGGCAGGAGAGTTATAAAAACAAAAAGAAAAAAGAAATAAAGTGTGCACAAATTAACTATGGTTTTACTATGATGTAATATACTTTGTAATACTTCAGTAATAATACTTTTGCATTAACTTTTTTTAAATTATTGTGTGTATATTAAATGTTTTATTTATCTTGAAGAATTCGATTAAAGAAAGATTAGAAATTGTTTAAGTGAAATCTCTGAAGTCCTTGAATATCAAAACAGCGCTTGGAAAGTCCTTCAAAGTCCTGGAATTTCATTGTATAGTATCTGTATGAACCTTTAATATCCAATCCAGTCTTCAAGCATGCCTTAATATGTGAATGATTTCTTCTGTGCTTCAGGTGTTTTCTGATGACTCTGCTTTTAAAGAGCCATACCCTCCAAATAGTAATGGCTTGGACTGTGAAGAGAGGCCAGCAGTGGTAAGGGTTTTTTTCCTCACCCTCAGGTGTTGACCACAATTGGCTCATTTCACTAAAACTGAAACTGTGTTCTTGCATCAACACAACAAGACCTCACGCAATGTTTGTGCAAAAAACATTTGTTTTTTTGACACAGGAGGATCTTTCCACCACCAAACCTATGCCAATACCAACAATTGATACAACAAGATCACAGGTAATTGGCATCCTTTAAGGGAACCCTGGGTATTAGACTTTTATGGCTTAATATAACGAAAATTATGTCTCTTACTGAAATATATACTAGAAAACCTATGAAAGACTTGCGTTATTTAAAAAATCCACATGCGTAATTGTGCTTTTGGTTGTAATTTTCAGTCAAAGGGCAACAAGAGAAACGATGTAAGTCTTCACTGCTTTCCTAGCAATAAAAAGAGGAGAAAAGTATGGGAAGCCTTTGGACAATTCAGACTTCTTAAACACTGTCTTTGTTATCTCCACTATAGCCATGATGCTTTTAAGGCTTTAGTAGACCACAGCTACTGAAAGAGCTCACAAACGATGTAAACATGCTGATGCTTGTCATGATGCCCCAGCCACCAAAGAAGTTTTCAGCACGGATTTCACTCGATATCCAGGGCCACTTTGACTCTTTGTGGGGAAAAAAATGATGGTATGGCATTTGGTTCGTCTACGTTGATATCCATTGCCACCTGTAAACTCTTTCAAAAGATGTGGTCATCGTATCAGCATCCTATTTTCTGGGTTGCTTATTTAGAGTTGTGTTGCGGTAAAAATAGCAACAGGTAGCACCAGTAGCTCACAGAGAGCAAAATAATGGTGCCCCCATAGTCCACATTTTTTTTAATAACGTACATTTTTCATGGGTTTTCTACTACATATTTCAGAAAGAGATATCATTTGTTATATTAAGCCTTACAAGTCTTAATAGCCAGGGTTTCCTTTCAGGTAACTGGCACTGAAGTTTGAAATTAAAATGATTTTTGACCATCTTTGTGTTTTCAGAGACTACCCAGTAAAGAGCTTCCAGATGCATCTTCCCCAATTCCCACAAGCAACCTCCGTGTGATTAAAAATTCAATCAGGCTCACACTTAACCGATAACAGTGAGCTATCCACAGGTAACATGAATTGTTACTGTTGCTGCCACTCTTGGGTTTGCCCTTTAAACTGTTTTTTGTTTTTTTTTGTTTTTTTTCCCTCTTCTTGAACATGTGTCTGCACAGGTTGTCCCTTAAAGAGTGGAACCACACTTGTGTAACGGCAGTGCTGCTTTTAAACTGCTACTGATATTTGGCTGGTCTTCCTGCTTGTTACAGAGTTAAAGTATTGTTTTGTTTTTTTCTCTCCCCAGTTTTTTTTTTATGCCTTACTGTGTCAGAATGCTTGCATAAACATCTATTTGAGCTTTTGAAACAAAACTGTACAGTAGATGTAGTTTGTATATAACTTTAAAAATCATTGTTAGTCTTTCTATGCCACCTTAATGTAGTTTTTATTAACAAAAAAACTTAAAAAAAAAATTGTCCTGTTTGTCACTGTAAATGAGATTCTTCATTGTTTGTCCAAAGGTTTTCCTTGCAGTCTTTTTGTATTCGCTGTATTGGTTCTGGTACAGTTTCTGGGAGGACCTTTTTGTGTGGGGTGCGAATGTGTGAGTATAGATGGACCAGCATTAGTAACTTAAAAACCATGACTTCATTACCTATCACAGTAAAAGCTGCAGCCACTCCATAGTTTTGTTAACAGCTCAGAACAATAGAACAGTGTTAGATCTGAGGTTTGAGTTTGTTTGGGCCAACGTTTAAAGGCAGGTTTGGTTTTAACGAGTTTATTTGCTAAATGATAAGAGTCAGCGTTGGTTTTTGCGTGTGCATGTGCATGATTGTATTTCCCTGCGTCTAGGGCATCACCCCTGCGCCTCCCATGGAGGTCTGAATGGCAGTGTCTCCTGAACTTCAAAAACAGAGACTAAATGAGATTTCTGCCCTCTTTCCATGATTTTTTTTTTTTTTTCTCTTTCTTTCTTTCCACAAGCTACTGTCCTACCTTGTTGGGGTGTACAGTGAACATAAACATACTATTCATTTTGGGGTTTCTTAACATTTTATTTATTTGTACCGTTATGATTTTTATATCACAGGCATTGCCGTTGAACAGCTTATTCTTCTAGACATTCATTTCATCAGTTCACAGTTACTCAGTTGGAATCTTCCTGTTACCTTTTAGGACAATTAAAAAAAATCTACTTGTCATTCTTTTTGTAGGGCAAAAGTTGTATTTGAAAGGGTATTTTTGTATGTAATGTAAACTGCCTTCTTTACATTTAAGAACATAAAATTCACAAAACCCCAAAGTGCCTCCTGTGGTTTTTGTCCTTTTTTTTTTTGGTTCTCAAAACATTACATCGAGGATCACATCGTATACCTTTTTTTTTACCTAGTGTAGGCTATCTGGTGACAAGTGTAATTTCTTACGATGACGTCACCTACTATGGGCGATCCCTGTGACGTACATCTTAGTAATAAGGTTGTAAACACATCGCGTTAACCACTATCCTCACATAGGAGCTTCAACACAATGCTATTGATTAACCATATTTGTACGTGTAATTAACAAGTCAATGAAGTCAAAGCGTAATTTCTCTCTAAGAAGTGTTATTCTTTCTGTTATTGGACATAAACTTCCTTGTTAGTGGGAGATTCCCACTGCGCACCGGGGATTACCCTAACAGGAGTTTAACTGTTGCGTGAACTACAGTAAATAGCCTACAAGCGTTTAAAGAAATAATAATTTGAACGACTGTTCATTCGGTTTAATAATAACCCCCAATGTTGAGCTAAAATGTGTTAGAACTAGTTAATACGCTTTTTTTTCTTTCAAATGTTGAAGCAATATGTTCACCACACAATGAATTTTCTGTCGTCTTTTTCTCATCTTAATGCTGTTATATAGACTTGTTTTTAACTTGGACCCACAAAAAGAGATGTGAGGGACTGACAGCTGTCACCTTTCAATATCGCTTCATCTTTTTTTCCATACACATTGAATGAATATTGAAGTTGTCATTCTGACTAATGTCTCCTTTCCGAAAGAGCGAGATATGCTGGACTGGAACAACAAATGCAAGCAAACGGTGATGTGTGTGTGTGTGTGTGTGTGTGTGTGTGTGTGTGTGTGGTGTTTTTTTTTTTTTGTTTGTTTGTTTGTTTGTTTTGTTTTTTAAGGTGAGCCGTGCCTTGAGGTTTGTATTATAAGAGGATTTTTTTTATAGTCGATTAAATAAGCAGAGTTTAAAAATTCCCAGCAAGTGTCTGACTTGCTGAAGTGAAACTTGTTGTATGAAATTAAATTTTTCGTGGGATTTCAAAATCTCAAAACATATAATTGAAATGTAAAGTAAAGTAAACGTATTAATTATTACAAGCACCTTGACATTTCTCAGTTTATTTCTTCTTAATTTGAATTTGACGTCGTTCGTCGCACATCGCTCGTTTGATTGGCTGCGCGTATGCTTATCAGTATGGCAAGCCGTATTTACATTATATTTAAATACTAACTGTTTTTAATTATTTTGTATTCAGCATGTAATCCAGTAGTGACTGCTATCCATTCAGTTAGACACTATGTAAGGAATAACGACAGGCCACTAACATAAAACAGCATTAGGGTGAGAGAGAGCAGAAGATGGAGACACATTAGACATTAAATAAGACATTTCAAATTTAAGTTACGCTAAAGACTATATGCATGTCTGACTTACATATTACTAGCATCCCATTTATTTTTGTCAGTAAATACCTACACCTAAATTATATTATTTAGTGGGCGTATTACCACCTTAGGTGTGCATTATTTTTCAAAACCCAGAGTCAATTATTCTGCTTACACTATAGTTATCAAACCACAAGATGTTGTTCAGATTATTTATTTCAGGTTTTTGTCTCTAAAATGCTTTTATGTGTAGGACTAACACATCTCATCTCAACCTTCTGTTGCTAATTCCAAAACATTTAGACCTTCATTACTTATTTCTTGCTACTAGCCTGTTACTCAATTGTGTGTGTTTGTCTGCATGGGTATATTTTCTAGGTTGTCTGATGTTATTTTATAACAAATTAAGAGTAATAGGATATATATAATTCCGGTCAATTAAATGATTGGAATGCTGGTAATACGTTGATTAATCACATTTGCAGATTGGCATAGCTTTAATCTGAAATGCCTAATAGGTTATATCTACTATATCTCTATCTTTCTTTCTTGCACTAATACAATTTTATGCTATTGGCAAACACCTTATTTTGCTGTATTAAAGATGAATGCAAGAAACATTTTGACAATGATAAATGTATTACAAGACTGAACATGGTAATTGGGCTCCACAAAATGTTAACACAGAAAGCACAATAACAAAAGTTTTAAAATGATGTTAAAGACAGATTCTATCTCACTTTTCTTTTTTCACTAGTTTCAGTTGTAATGTATATTGTATAATGTATAGTTATTAGTAAAACTGCAATTAGTATCAGCAGCAAATGGAATACATAAAATTCATAAAAGGCAAAAATTGGACATTTTTGACTACCAATTGAATAGCTATTGCCACTATTATAGTGAGCAATAGCAAAAGAAAAATGCTGTTATCTAATTCAATTATTAGCAGAACTGAAAAGTCACTAGTGTGATGTAGTTTATTACTGGTACGTTAAATGGTTAGTTCACCCAAAAATGAAAATTTGCCCATGATTTACTCACCCTTCAGGCATCCCAGGTGTATATGACTTCCTTCTTTCATACAAATCCAATCAGAGTTATATTAAAAAATTATTCGGGGACTTCCAAGCTTTACAATGGCATAGGTGGGTGTTTCTCTTTATCAGTCCAAAACAAGTCCAATAAAGTGCATTCCATCTACATGGCTCCTGGGGTGAATAAAGGTATATATATATATATATATATATATATATATATATATATAGTTTTGCAATATATATATATATATATATATATATATATATATATGCATAGATTTGCTATATATACATATATATATAGCAAATCTATGCATTTTTGCAAGAAAAATATTCATATTTAAAACGGAAGAATCACTTTAATCTAGCTTCCGCCAACTGGTTGTACCTGGAAGCAGCTACAGGTGGATGACATTGGATATCGGCATTGCACATGAGCCTGTGAGTCTCATAAAAAACAACCAAGTCATATACACCTAGAATGCTTGAAGGGTGAGTGAATCATGGGCTAATTTTCATTATTGGGTGAACTAACCCTTTAAATGTTAAACCGGTTTGCCATACAAGGGGCGTGAGCTGCTCTGTGGGCGAGTACATCGTATATAGTGGGGAATTCCCAGTCAGTATTCTTCTGTGTTGAAGTGTTACTGTATATCTGTTCAGCAGTTTAGAGTTCGGACGTAAAATCTAAGACAAGGGTGTTCGCATAACATGGATGGTGAGTATCAGAAATTCTTAAATTAATCAAGTAACTGTCTTTTTCTTTTCCCTTTCTTGCTCTTTTAGTCTTTAACTAAATTATGCGTACAATTCAAGTCTGTGTAACAGAGAGTCGATTCAAAACACCACTGTTGATTTAATGAATTGTTTAGATTAATTAATTAAAGACTTAATCTACCAACTCATATAGTATCTGTCTCAATAATAATGATTTTGCTTATTAATGATTATGCTATTTTGTTGTTGTTGTTGTTGTCGTCGTCTTGGATTTGTAAATCTTGACAATGTAATTTCTAATCTTACAATATAACATGTTTTACATTGTAAAATCTGATTTAATTTAAGGGGGAAAAAACATACAACAATTGTATATATTACAGGAAATAAAACGCAAAGTTGTCTTTGTGAAAGTGTATAATCACGGAAAGCACTTGCGAAACAAAAGCAGTAGGATTCGCATTACCTGAAAACAAAGTTCTAAAGCTAAGACCTCTAAATCTAGATAAATCTTATGTAAACTAAACAAATCAAATGAGCTGTCTGTACATGAATACGTGAGGGACAAACTAACACCAGGAAATAAAATGAGGAACTTTTCAAAGCTGTTTCAGCTCTCTTATTCTCATCTGCACGTTTGTTAATTCTTGTACAATATAAACGCATTGTAATAGATATATAGCAATATATTTAGCCGATTGCCTGTATTCATCTATGATCTTCTTTTTCTGCTTTTTTTGTATAGTGCATTCCCTCTCAATGCACAGGGACCCCAATCTAAGTAAGTACATTAAATCCATCTGTGCTGTGTAAAACGCATTCCGTCTTTACAAGTAACTTGTTTTGAGCCAAGTTTAGGGTGGACCATAAACTTTGCCTAATTACTCATCAAGTTTGTTTAAACGTCACGCAGTTGCCCGATGTAATGTTCAGATTTCCACTACTTCCTCTTTTGTTTGATAAAGATATGACTTCCTGTAAGTGACAAACCTTTTGAGCAGGCAGTAGTGAGTGAAATCTGCACGCTTCAATAAATAATACACTGGATCTGTTTCATGCATTATAACCAATGGCATCTCCGGTTTATTTTATGACATTTCACAGTGAAAGAATGCATCGGCAAATAGATCTCACCTGTTTGTATAAATGCCAGGAGCAAGTGTGTTAAAAACAGATATATTGCATGACATATGCAGCTGTTTGTGCAGGTGTTATAATATGCTTAGTATAATTGCACCTGGGTGAGCTGGTAAAATTCTGTGCTGACAGGTGCAAAGAGCGGGAAATTATTTACCGGCAGGCTGCGTTGTTTGTGGTCAGGTTATGGTCAGGTTCTGTGAAAGACACAAGATGTTGTTTCTGCAGGTGTTTAGAGCACTATGTCTTGTACTTACGCATCTTCAATGTTGTCTAATGTTGTCATTTTAATAAATATGTGACCGTGGACCACAAAACAAGTCTTAGGAGCACGGGTATATTTGTAGCAATAGCCCAAAATACGTTGTATGGGTCGAAATTATCGCAAAAATCATTAGGATATTAAGTAAAGATCATGTTCCATTAAGATATTTTCTAAATTTCCTACCGTAAATATATCAAAACGTAATTTTTGATTAGTAATATGCATGGCTAAGAACTTTAACAACTTTAAAGGTGATTTTCTCAATATTTAGATTTTCAAATTTGTATCTTGGCCAAATATTGTCCTATCCTAACAAGCCATACATCAATGGAAAACGTATTTATTGTGTTATAACTCATCATTTTGAACATTTAAATGGATAAAAATTCAAATCTCTGAATCAGACTGACATTATTTCGTCACTTTGCAGTGGGAGAGCCCTGTGTTCAGATCTTCGAGCAGCCAAAACAGAGAGGCATGCGCTTCAGGTACAAATGCGAGGGGCGTTCAGCGGGCAGCATACCTGGAGAAAGAAGCTCAGACAACAACAGAACCTACCCAAGCATTCAGGTACCTGCTTTTAAAGTCTTACACTCTTAAAGAGAGTACGTTTTTGCAGTGATGCCATAGAAGAACCATTTGTGGTTCCCCAAAGAACCTTTTAGTGAACAGTTCCTAAAATAAAAAGTATCATGGATGTTCAAGGTTCTTCATAGAACAGTTGATGCTAATAAAGAACCTTTATAACTCACTGTAAAATAAACCCAGTAAGTGATTCTATAAACAGCATCTCTCTTCCTATCTCTCCCTGTTAGATTCTAAATGTTACCGGGAAAGGAAAAGTACGTGTTACTTTGGTGACCAAAAGCGACCCATATAAACCGCATCCCCATGATCTAGTGGGTAAGGACTGCAAGGATGGTTATTATGAAGCAGAGTTTGGACCTGAACGAAGAGTCATTGCGTAAGTTGGTGATTTTAATGTTCAAATTTTAAATACAGAAAGTTGACAACTTTTTTGATTATCTGCATATTTAGCTCTAATCTCATTTGGTCCTTTTACCATTTTCCTTCTAATGAAATGAAACATCTATGTGCCCCACATCAAAGCCATTCCTGTGTGCTTTCCGTATTACTCCAGCCCACACACTACCACAGTTCTCTTCCGAAGGGCTGTCCATTCTTCTTCTTTTTATTTTTTTTTTAAAGAAGCATGTTGTTTCAGAGTAGGGAGCCATGCAGGGGATTCCCCTGATATGCAAAATGAGAGCCTTAGAGCTCCAGTCTGCCCTCAATTTTCAACAGTATGTCAGTATGGTTAGTTCTAACCTCACTCTTCCTGTTAGCTTTAGTCATTGGGATCAGTGTTCAAATGGACAATACATAGAACTTAACAAATCTGATTTGTCTACACATTTTAACAGATTGTTTTTTCCAGTTTTCAGAACCTGGGTATCCAGTGTGTGCGGAGAAGAGAAGTGAGAGATGCCATAATGCAGAGGATTACGCGAAGAATCAACCCCTTCAATGGTGAGAACCAACTGCCTTTTTTTTTTTTCTCTAGGCCTAAATAGAATCTCCATATAGAGAAAACTGCAAATTGAAATATTGGAGAGATCTATCAAAGATTTATCCTCAAAATTAGCACGGGAAACATTAGATTTCTTCTAATCGCCTCTCTTACCTCTTATCATTATTACAGACCCAGTTTCTTTCACTTTTACTCTTGTTATCAGAAATTCCATATTTAGACAATAGCCAATGTTAAAATCATGAATCCTTACATTACATTATCTCTCTTTCCCGCTTCAATACTGTATGACACAAAGTGTCATCTGACAATGCAGTTAAAGCAGAAAAAAAATCACTTCTCTTTATTTAGTAAAGATGTTGCACAACTGGCTGTGGTATTGAGTGGCATATGATCAGGGGGAATTTATTTAGAGAGGGAGGAATGTCAGGAGGAACTGTAAACTATACTTTTTTGTGTAACCGATAACTTTGGCTCATTCAGCCTTGAGTATGCAAACAGCCAAATACTTCAGGAATTCCATGCAAACTATTGTGTGGGAGGAAATTACAACAGGGTCAATGTATTTAAAGCAGCTTCTCTAGGTAATTTTCAATGTCTGAGTTTCAGATTTTACAGGCTTTTGTCACAGACAGCAATGTTTACGGAGTAAATGCTTGCGCTTTGAAATGAGGCGTTGATATTGAGGATATACTTTGTAGTTTTATATATGAAGTGATTCAAAAAGAATGTGTCTAACCAAACCATATTTGTGACCCAAAAAGATCAATTTTGAGGATATTAAGTAAAGATCATGTTCCATGAAGCTATTTAGTAAATTTCCTACTGTAATTATATCAAAACTTAAATTTTGATTAGTGATATACATTGCTAAGAACTTCATTTGGACAACTTTATAGGCGATTTTCTTAATATTTAGATTTTTTTAGCACTCTCGTGTTGCAGATTTTCACATAGTTGTATCTTGGCCGAATATTGTCCTATCCTAACAAACCATACACCAATCCAGGGTCCAGGGTCACATTTGAGAAGTTCTGGAAATTTAGCAACGGGTCTTTACACAATATGGTTCGTGAACATATGTGAACTTGACTCTGAGATTGCTTCCTCATGTTTGTTCTTCTGTTCTCTGTGGTGACGGACTGTTTGAGGGACTGCTCTCGCTTCTGCTGTGATAACCAAATAAAGGTCTCTTTGGCTGTTTAGCACTGACAGTCCCCTATATTAGATAGATTAGTCATGGTGGCAGTTGTGAGATTAGTCTTGATATTACTTTTGAAGTTTGATCATGTGTTGAAGGGATGACCTGCTAGAGGTGACCTCATTTGCTCTGACGTTATCCCACAATGATTGCACCGATGACGCATGCATATACAGTGTATACTATCATTCATTTCATTTATTGAATAGCTAATCGAATGCGTTTTTGAGAGGAGGTATTCGTTTTGTGGTTAGGGCTGTCACAAACATGAAAGTATAGCTGAGGATTAAATGTCATACTTATAATTGTGATTAATGATGTAATTGTTTCATGTTCTACTGAATACTCATACAATGAAAAAGTTACTTTGAACATTGACATAGTGCTTTATGGTAAAACAACTAAATTTGAAGTAAACCATGTTCAGTGGGTTAGATTGTCGTGTATTGCTTAGTCTTAAAATGACTGTAAAATTACTTAAATTAATTACTTAAAATGACTAAAATCACAATATAGAATTGACATAAAATTAAATTTTATAATAAATTACGACATTGCTCGTAAATTCTGCAAAACAAGAAACAGCAAGTAGCACATTGAATTAAACATGAAATTTAGTAGAAAGACTGAACTAGTATTTTCTTGTAAATCACACATTTTGAAAATGTAGTTTTAAAATTTGAAGTAAACCATCAACAATGGCTTTGATTGTCATGTTGTTTAGTCTACAAATGACTGTAAAACTACTTGAATGACTAAATTACAATACATCATTTTTATGAATTGAAAAATGTTCAAGTGAAAGTGAAAGAGTTTTCATTTTAACATTCCTTGTATATTCTGCAAACTAAAAACAGCAAGTATCACACTGAATTAAACGTGAAATTTAGTAGAAAATAAGATGACTTAAAAAGCACTACACACAGTAAAACATACTATTGTTTTATTTACAGGTTAGAAAAATTTATTTTTACAGTGTACACATTAAGAATGAATTTGTTTCACGTTAGACTTTAAGTCATTCTCTAAAATATAGTATTACATTTAATGCTTTTTGATGTGGATTATATTTTTTAATTAAAATCTATATTTATTTTAAATATAATATTAAAAAATAATAATAATACACTACCAGTCAAGATTTTTTTATGTTTTTTTTTCTTCTGCTCACCAAGCCTGCATTTATTTGATACAAAATACAGAAATATGTTTACTAATTCAAATTTATTTGAATATATTTGAATATATTTTATATATTTTATTTCTATTTGAATATATTTTAAAATGTAATTTATTCCTGTGATCTAATCTAAGTTTTCAGCTTCATTACTCCAGTCTTCAGTGTCACATGCTCCTTCAAAAATTATAGAAATTAATACTTTTGCTTAGCAAGGATGCTTTAAATTGATCAAAGTGATGATAAAGACATTAAATTTACCTAAGATTTCTATTTCAGATAAATGCTGTTCTTCTGAACTTTCTATTCAACAAAGAACCCTGAAAAAAATTAGACTCAGCTGTTTTTAATATAATAATAATAATAATAATAATAAATGTTTTTTGAGCAGCAAATCAGAATATTAGAATGATTTCTGAAGGATCACGTGACTGGAGTAATGATGCTAAAAATTCAGCTTTTAAATCACAGGAATAAATTACATTTTAAAATATATTCAAATAGAAAACCATTATTTTAAATAGTAAAAATATTTCAAAATTGTACTGTTTTTGCTGTACTTTGGATCAAATAAATGCAGGCTTATAAAACATTAAAAATCCTACTGTTCAAAAACTTTTGATTTTTGGTAGTGTACGTCCAACCAATTTAATATAATATTTGTATTAGTAATTAATTTTGTCATTTTCGTGCATCAATGTAGTCTGAACCGTAGCATCCAAAAATCTTTGGCTTGTATAAATATTAACATTAAGCAGCGTCTGGTGTGGTTGGATTTGCAGTGATGGGTGCCGAGTGGGTCGTGCGAACGTTATGGTTTTAGATGTCACAGATGGTGGGTTCAGGTGACGAGAGAGGAGTGTGAGGTTTAGGAATGGTGGTATGCCCACAGAACGGAGAATCTTCACCTGCCTACCCCCATTTCTCTTTATAAGTCGATCCCTCTGCTTCACCTTCCACTAGCCCACGCTAAACTTAACCTAAATCATCACCCACCTGCAACTGCTGTCCACTCGTTCCCCTTGCTCTCTGACTTCACTAAATGCAGAACCAGAGACGCAGCTATTCGCAAATAAACATGACCACACCGTGGCTCGCAGTTGCCTTTCTCACACTCCGCCTCTCGCTATCTTACGCACCCACTCATCTCCTCCCACCTTATCTCTGTTACTCTGTTTCTTCTGGGTTGTTTTACATCTGTCTGCTGTGCTCCTCGCTGCTCGGCTTCCATCTCCATCCTTCTTTCCCACTTCTGGGCTTGTGGTCTGGACAGAGGTGTCTCTTCACGTCAGGAGGCCGCCCCCTTTGCTGAAGAATCGTCAGTGATACTCTGTCACTCAGGCTGTCTTTTTAACCCGCTGCGATATTTCCACATGCTGTGACCTCAGAGTGCTCAAACTCGTCATAGCTGTAGGCGGGATATCCGTGGGGTGAACAGAGACAGACTCCTGAGAGTTAGAGTGGGTGGAGGTACACACACTGAGAAACGTCTACACAAGCACCATGTGGGCGGTTTGTGCTCACAGGCTGATGTGTCAGTGGCATTTCTGGTGATGCTGCTGGGTTGAATCTGCAAGAGCGCTACATGCTGCTTGCTGTGCTAACATGGACGTTTACGCCCTTCAAATGACCAAAATATTTTAAAAATCAATTATTTACACATGGTATCACAACTAAATTTGAAGTAAACCATTTACAACGGCTTAGTATTGTTTAGTCTAAAAATTACTGTAAAATGAATTACTACAATTACAATATATAATTTATATATTTAGATATGTGACCCTGGACCACAAAACCAGTCTTAAGTAGCATGGGTATATTTGCAGCAATAGCCAAAAAAACACTGTATAGGTCAAAATTAAAAAAATAAATATATTTTTTTGCCAAAAAAACATTAAGATATTAAGTAAAGATTGTGTTCCATGAAGACATTTTATACATTCTACTGTAAATATATCAAAACTTAATTTCTGATTAGTAATATGCATTGCAAAGAACTTCATTTGGACAACTTCAAAGGCGATTTTCTAAGTATTTAATTTTTTTTTTTTTTTTTTGCAACCCTAAGATTCCAGATTTTCTAATAGTTGTTTCTTGGCCAAATATTGTCCTATCCTAACAACACACATCAATGAAAAGCTTATTTATTCAGCTTTCAGATGACGTATAAATCTCAATTTCAAAAAAATTGACCCTTATGACTGGTTTTGTGGTCCAGGGTCATATATATACATATATATATATATATATATATATATACATATATATATATATATATATATATATATATATATATATGTATATACACACACACACACACAATGCTGTTCAAAAGTTTGGGATCAGTAAGTTTTTTAATGTTTTCACAATATTACTGCTTTTTCTGTATTTTTAATCAAATAAATGCAGCCTTGATGAGCAGAAAAGTCTTCTTTAAAAAAACAATACAAATCGTACTGATCCCAAACTTTTGAACGGCAGTGTATACTGTAAGAAAATATTTCAATTTTGGATAAATGCTGTTCTTTTTAACTTTTAATCAGCAAAGAATCACAGGTTCCAAAAAAAAATATTAAGCAACAAAACTGTTTCCAACACTGATAATAAATCAGCATATTTGAATGATTTCTGAAGGATCATGTGACCCTGAAGACTGGCGTAATGATCCTGTGAATTTAGCTTTGCATCACAGGAAGAAATTCTATTTTAAAGTATATTAAAATAGAAAACCACTTCCATAATATTTCACAATATTACAGTTTTTCTGTATTTTTAATTCAATAAATGCAGCCTTGATGAGCAGAAAAGCTCTTTAAAAAGACATCAAAAATCTTACTGATTCCAAACTTTTAAATAGCAGTGTATATTAATATGTATATATTTTGCATAAATTACCAGCCTTACGATAATTTACAGTAAAAAGTACAAAAAATTACTATATAATATTAAAGAAAAAAAACGTATTTAAATCATTAAATTAAAAGGCAATGCAAAACAGCACAATAAATTAAAATAATTCTCATGTAAAAAGAAAAACAAAGTATTCTAAAAAAAAAAACACATCACAAGTTGTGTCACAAGTGTGTCAGCTACTTTTAAACAAACTGACCTGGTTTTCAATCTCGTGTGTTTCATTTTCTTCTCTCTCTTCCCCTTTCCTTTCATTCACACTCTCTATCTCCTGCTCCTGTTTTGACACACAAATTACATCTAGGATTAATGTGTCGATATGTTTTTTGTACACCCTGCAATGTTGAACGTACGTTTTGTGTCCACAGTTCCTCGGGAACAGCTGCTACAGACTGAGGAATATGATCTGAATGTGGTGCGTCTTTGCTTCCAAGTTTTCCTGCAAGATGAGACCGGGATGTACAACACTGCGCTGCCTCCTATAGTCTCCAACCCCATCTATGACAACAGTGAGTGCACACAAATAAAAAGTACACAGCATTAAAAGCAGAGTGTGTCATTTCTGCACAGCAACAAACAGTTGAAAACAGTTTGTTTGACTGCATAACAACTGCATGACTCAGCCAGTGACTCAGACCTGCGTTGTATTTGGTGTCGGTAGTTGCAGAGAAATACACCTCCCTGGGGCTAATCTTGAAATAGAATGCAGTATTTCTTATTTTTTATTATGGTGCTTTTTTTTTTATTGCCTTTAGTTTGTTGATATAAATAAAATAACCATACAACAACCATTTACCATAATATAACGATATTTATATAAGTATAAAAAATAATAAGAATTAGATAACGACATAAAAGCTGAATTAATACGCTTTTTGGTTTGTTAGGATATCTCAGACAATATTTGGCCGAGATGCAACTATTTGAAAAACTGGAATCAGAGGGTGCAAATAAATCGAAATATTGAGAACATCGCCTTTAAAGTTGTCCAAATTAAGTTCTTAGCAATGCCTATAACTAATCAAAAATTAAGTTTTGATATATTTATGGTAGGAAATTTACTAAATATCTTCATGGAACATGATCTTTACTTAAAATCCTAAAGATTTTTGGCATAAAAGAAAAATCTATAATTCTGACCCATACAGTGTATTTTTGGCTATTGCTACAATTATACCCGTGCTACTTAAGACTGGTTTTGTGGTAAAGGGTCACATTTATTAGTAGCTAAAACATTTTTGTAGAGTTTTATATCATTTTCAAGTTCAGAACTTGTTTTATATTATGTTCTGTAGTTTGAAACGTTTTTTCAGTTAATAATTACCATTATCATTTTCAATATCTGCGATATTTGATAGTGTTTCATTTTAGATTGAGAAAACCATGGTACAGTGATACCTTTCTGAATGCAATGGTTTGGCAGCAGGTTCGACTGATTAATGTGTGGCATGAAACATGATGCAAGTCACTGCTGCCAGAGTGCATGAAGCTGTGGCAATGCATTTCTTAGGTGACAGATCTGTCAGTGGCCACATCCCACACTACAGGAAGTGAGCATGGTCCATTTCAACACTTCCTCACGTGATGGTTTACAGCACGAGCAGAACAGCACTGCTTGCAGAGTGTTTTCGTGTGGTTTTTCTGATGCTAAATAAGTCAGACAATTAAAAAAAAAATCTTTCATCTGCTTGCAGAGGATGATTCTCAAGTCTTTCATGTTGTTCTCATGACAGTGCAGTACAAGTTTGCAATTATACAAACCAGTTTTAATATGGCAAGCCATTCTTGCGATTACAGAAATCTGGTACAACCCAGAAAAGAGGAAGTGATAAACCACCCCACCCTTAGTCTCTAAATCATGACAGGTTTGGCTGCTTTTTTAGTGTCAGGACATAATGTCTGCAAGTGTGGCTGTGCCTGCAGATACTCTGATAAAGTCAAAGAATGTAAAAAATGATTTCCTACTGCTCATGTTTGGTTTTCAAGTTTAACATTTTCTAATCTTCAATCTGAAATGGCCTGTGCTTGTTTCAGGGGCCCCAAATACAGCTGAACTGCGAATCTGTCGGGTGAACAAGAACAGTGGCAGTGTGAAGGGAGGTGATGAGATTTTCCTCCTCTGCGATAAAGTGCAGAAAGGTACAGGACACTTTTAATTATTTGAAAACATATTCAAAGTTCTATCGTCTTATAATCAGTCAATCTCATACGTCCTTTTCTTTATTCATCATCCTTTTCTTTTATTTTATGGAAAATGATCTATCCATCTTCCATTGTTAGTTTTTTTTATGCCATTCTTTTATTTAACACCATCACATCACCTTACTCTAGATGACATTGAGGTGAGGTTCTTCACCCCGACCTGGGAGGCCAAAGGCTCCTTCTCTCAGGCAGATGTGCACAGGCAAGTGGCCATAGTGTTCAAGACACCCGCCTATTGTGACACCACCATCACAGCCCCTGTCACAGTGCGCATGCAACTGCGCAGGCCCACAGACCAGGAGGTCAGCGAGCCCATGGAGTTCCGGTATCTCCCCGATGACAAAGGTAAAAGATCAGCCTGGAGTTTACTACCTGATCTCATGATGCAAGACGCGAAATACATACCAATAAGTTCATACCACTTCAGTTTCCAACAGAAATAAACACTAGAGGTGGTAAAACAGCGAGCACTTGTAATCGTTGTTGTACACAGTTATGATGTTTCACTTTCCGGACGTAACAAGCTTGCTCAGTAGCTCAGCCAGCACAAAAATGGACTTAGGATGTGGAATCTTAGAGTGCGAATCCATGAAAAAACATGACTCACGATGAAAGAGCTAAAACAGCATGCTTGCAATTGTGTTTTTATGTCACATTCGCTTTTGTTCATACTATCGGCTGGGTTCAGGTGTAGTGCAGATGGTACGTTATTTTAAAACATCATGCATTAGAGTTACAGCGCCACTCAACTGACATTTCAAGTCAGAACTGCGGTGACACATACAAAACCAACGTCACATAAAACGTACCATATGTACGTTCATCTGTTCGGGGGGAAAAAAAACACTTTTACATTTCACATCGAATATGTATTCCACGTCTTGCAAAAAAGTTCCCACAGGTATGTTTTCGTCATGAGATCATGTTGGCTCATCATGATATCCACATTATGGATTATTTGATTTTTGCCCATGTCTTCATTGTTTGTTTTTGTTACAAATGGGTCAATGATAAATAAGAGTATCCATAAATCAAATAATTTTTAAATCACAAATAATATGTATGTTGGTTGCATCACATGGTTGATTTGATGGGAGAATATGAGCATCAAGTCTTTTTTTTTTTTTTTTTTCCAGATCCATACGGCTGTCAAGAGAAGAAACGTAAAATTGAAAGCCAGATGAAATCCTTCTCTAGCTTCTCCCAAGGAGCCATGAGCTTCATGAACAGACCAAAAGCAGTGCCTTCAAGCAACATGAATCCGAGAATCAAACTCGGTAAGACACATGCAACCCATGCTAAATAAAAAATATAATAGGTTACAGATTATAAGTACTCTATTTAAAATGTAATAAGTAGTGTAACTATTTCAATCACTTTAACACAGACTAAATAACAACATAACCGGTATTCCTATATAACCCAGCGTCTTCTTTTCACAGAGCCACAAAATTATTATCGTCAACCCAACCATGGAGTGATGCGCCAAAATCCGGCAGGCTATTACAACAAAGTCCCTCCTCCGTCCTGTCCTATGATGCCACCCCTAACAGAAACCCCACAGACAGGACCACTCAATCAAACATGGCCCAGTCCAGTTGCCAACACCACTGGAACCAGTAATGGAGTTGGCCTACAGCAGGTGAACCCAAGTCCCAGCATGCCCACCACAGGGGAAAGTGGAAACAGCCTTCCTCTGCTGACTGCTATGGATCTGGAGTTTCTTCAACCTAATGGCCCAAGCAACAGCCAGCCTCGACAGGACCAACCGAACCCACAGAACCAGCAGGTCCAGCAATCCCAACAGCCACCTCCAAGGCAAGGAGTAGAAGGAGCCCATAACTGGTATAACTATAGCCCCCAACAGCCTCAAAGCACACAGAATGGAGCAACAGGCACCGTTGGGTCAATGGGAACAGGCTACTTGTACACAGGCAACATGGATGATGATATATTTCAAAACCTCATCGGCAGTCATCAGTCAGGGCTTCAGTTGAAACAGGAAGCTCAAGGGCCGAGCAACATGGCTATGCTGGGGCCCAGCTCGGACTGTGGACAGTCCTTCACCGCGCTCCTGAACTCCACCACCACCAATGGAAGTACAGCAGAGACCATGAGACAAATGGAAACTGGTGGGCCCAATCAGAGGGTCTCGCAGAATCAGTACCCTGCCAGCGGCATGGGGCAGGAGAGCCATCTTGATTCATTTTCCTGGATGTTCTATCCTGAATAGAATCGAATTCCATAAGTCTTCGAGATGATTTTGTTTTTTAAATGTAGGCTCTGATTCATTCACTGAATGTATTTTTTGAAAATCAGGAGGGTCTGTTGTCCTGAAAATACTGTAAGATGCTGCCGCCAACTAGGTTAAGCAGTGAGATTTTATGAAATGTTTATGTACATAACAGTCTGATGGTCATATTGGAGATTGTTTGTCCACAAACGCTCGATTATGGCAGGGTAATTGTGTTCCTTAACGTGGGAACTAACAGGGAATTGTCCCTGGGTAATGGCTATGTCATTTTACATGCTTCTTATCCAAGGTTCTCAACTGTATTGTTCAAACAAGAGTTTTCATTGGTAACTTTAAAGTGATATTATGGCTTTAGAAAACCAATGTCTCATTTGGTTTTTACTTTTATTCTTCACAAGTTTGTTTTTACATTGCATTTTCTATGGGTGAGTTTTTTTATTGAGTATTTTTATAAAATCACTGTTTATACTACTGAACATGGATTTTGTGATTTCATTTATGTAATGTTTTCTACATTCTGAGCTGATCTGTTTCTGTTTCACATTCCGAAGTTCAGGTAAATAAAAGATTAAACTCCCTAATTTGGTTTACATATGTCTTTTCATATAACATTCAGTTGTGAAGAGGAGCCTTTGGATGTGCATAAGTCTGGCTTTCATGAACCTGGTGACATGTGCTCCTAATAATGAGAATATGAGAACCAGTGAAGCAGTCATTGTGTCATTCAAGTGGTTTCAACAGCCAGCAGTGCTATATATAAAGCACAGAAACACATAGTAATAATGCTGATTTACTCAGTTGGTTTTGAAACTTTGGAAGTTTTTACTTCCTAATTACATTTTTTGATTCACTTCTTTCCACAATTTGGAAATATACTCTTACTTTTTGTTTCTCTTTTTATGCTGTTTCAGTACTGGAGTATTGCAAAATAATGATGATGATTTTTAGATATTGCATATACAGGGGGTATTGCATACACCATCAGGTAAAAATATTCATTCAGAAATTGGCTACATGGGTAAAATCATCATCATAAATTACCAACACACTCCTGAGGTGACAGAAATGATAAAACTGTAAAAATAGAAACTGCCATTCGAAGTGTGGGGTTTATAAATGTGTTTCTGAAA
Organism: Cirrhinus molitorella; assembly: GCA_033026305.1. NCBI lineage: Eukaryota > Metazoa > Chordata > Actinopteri > Cypriniformes > Cyprinidae > Cirrhinus > Cirrhinus molitorella. Next base: position 26,264,287 of record CM065126.1, on the reverse strand, counting down.
GAAGATTTTTATGCTCACCAAGGCTGCATTTATTTGCTCAAAAATTCAGAAAAAATTAATATTGTGAATACTATTCAAATTGAAAATGTGTGTTTTCTAGTCATTACTTCAGTTTTCAGTGTCACAGGTATAGATCAAACTAATTTACTACTGAAATAACATTTTTATTTCTCGTTATCAGTATATTTTTGTGGAAAGCAGAATGTTTTCTATGATAAACAGATAGCACTTAAAATAGCAACAATTATTTTAAATGGATTTTTTTAGTATTACATGTCTTTACTGTCACTTGATCACTTCAACGCTGAATAAAAGTATTAAAACTCTTCCTGATCCAAAGTCCAAAGTATGTAAAAGTACATTTTAGCTAATTATTTTAAATTTCACATCTAGATTTGTGTTGGAATTGATGTCAAATGAATCAGCAGGCTCTCTTGCATTGTATATATAACTTCATAAATACACATTTTTATTACCACAATAAAAAGATAGTATCAACAGCACATTTTCTACAGTTCGACCGTTAGACTTTTACACAGTTTAGAGATACAATCAGTTTTAAAGAATCCATCAGATACTGCCCAGAATGGATGACTTAACATCTATGACCTCTCAAGTCTGATGTTCAGTTGCAATGACCCTGTTCAAAAGTTTACATATACTTGATTCTGTTTTCTTTTTGTTTGTTTAGTTTAGTTTTGTTTAGTGCTAGTTGTTCATGAGTTCCTTGTTTGTCCTAAGCAGTTAAACTGCCTGATGTTCTTCAGAAAATTCCTTCAGGTCCCACAAATTCTTTGGTTTTTCAGCATTTTTGTGTATTTGAACCCTTTCCAACAATGACTAGGATTTTGAGACTCCTCTTTTCACACTGAAGACAACTGAAGGACTCAAAAATATTTTAGGCATTTAGGCAAAATATTTAGGCAGAATTTATTTCTGAAGCATTAGTGAGCATTTGAACCTCTGGTAATAGTGTTCAAATACACAAAAATGAAGGACTTTTCTGAAGAACAGCAGGCAGTTTAACCATTCAGGACAAACAAGGGACTCATGAACAACCAGCACTAAACAAAAAAAACACAGCTGTGGATCATTAAGGTAACAACACAGTATTAAGAATCAAATGTGTGTTAACTTTTGAACAGGGTAATTTTTTTAAATTCCACTTTTATTTTCTCTTGTGGACTATATGTAAACATATTTTATGTGAAATACTTTTTACTTTTTGTTTCCTTCATGTATGTAATCCCATTTTATTAACTAATGTCTTTGCTGCTGACCTTTGTTGATCCAATTCAACCATACTAATAAGCGAAACTTACTTAGATTAACATTTGTGCTTCATTTTTCTTGTTGCTGAAGAGTGTTTAACTTCCTTCTCCTACTGTACAGACGTGAATTTACTTTCCCTTCAGCCTTAGGCTTATTTATTTCACTTTTTGGTGTGAAAGGGCTTTCACATTTGCTAAAAATCTAACTTTTAATATTAAAAACAAACAAGCAAGCACTGCCCACATTTAAAAAGTAACGCAAAAGTAATGTAACGCATTACTTTCCATAAAAAGTAACTAAGTAATGTAATTTGTTACTTTTTTATGGAGTGACGCAATAATATAATGCATTACTTTTAAAAGTAACTTTCCCCAACACTGTTGATCAGAACAGATTTGGAGAAATTTACCATTGCTTGACTTGTTCACCAGAGGACCCTTTGCAGTGAATGGGTGCTGTCAGAACACCTCATAAAAACATGACAATAATCCACAAGTAATCCACACGACTCCAGTCCATCAATTAACATGTTGCGAAACAATTTGTGGCAATAAACAAATCTATTATTAAAAATTACATATCATGAAAATCTGACTTTTTCTGTGCTTCTGTCCATCTACCAACCCAGAAAATGTGAAAAGAACAATCCAGTAGTTTTTTTTTGGTAAGCCATTCTCTGCAAGCATGTGAAAAAAATGAGCCACATAGAAAGGGGATCTTATTTTAATATTAAAGCCCCGTTAAAGCCTACTCACGGCACTGTCATTTTGTTTATAAGCAACAACGGTGTACCAGTTGTAACGCCATGGCAAAAGTTCGAGCAAAGTGTGCTAAATGTTCTGTCGTTGGCTGCACAGACAAGCACAGAACACTATTTAGAGTCCCAACCTCAGAGGAGACAAGATTAATACAACAGTTTTGTAACCCCTTTGTGTTTTTACACTGTGTATTTGACAGTTTAAGCTCAATAAGACATGAAAGAGAACGTAAGTTCAGTACTCACATGCCATTTGACAGATGCTTTCTGTGTGCATGCTTCGGATGTGTGTGCATAAAAAAAATATATCAGAAGTTTAAACTAATATGGTTTAAAACATGATTTCAGTGCAACAGACATGATAATCCAAACCAAACAGATGTTTTTTAGCAGAGTATATGAGCTATAAATTGTAAAGGCACAGCCCTGTTTTGGAAAAGGGGAGGGGAGCTCATTTGCATTTAAAAAGACATGCACAGAAACAGTCAGAACATCTGATAAAAACATCACAATAATCCACAAGTAATCCACACGACTCCAGTCCATCAATTAACATGTTGCAAAACAATTTGTGGCATGGTTGTAATAAACAAACCTATCATTAAAAATGACATATCATGAAAATCTGACTTTTTCCGTGCTTAAGTGCTTTGGTGCATCTACCAACCCAGAAAATGTTAAAAAGTATTTTTTTTTTTTTTGGTTAGCCTTTCTCTGCAAGCATGTAAAAAAATGAACCGATTAGATTTCGCTCCAGCCGGTGATGTAGAAAGGGAATCTTATTTTAATATTAAAGCCCCGTTTCTACTCACGGCATTGTCATTTTGTTTATAAGTGACAACGGTGTACCAGTTGTATATAAAAAAAAATACGTATATCAGAAGTTCAAACTAAAATGGTTTAAAACGTATGATTTCAGTGCAACAGACATAATAATCCAAACCAAACAGATGTTTTTTAGCAGAGTATATGAGCTATAAATTGTAAAGGCACAGCTCTGTTCTGGAAAATGGGGTGGGGAGCAGCAACTCATTTGCATTTAAAAAGGCATGCACAAAAACATGTTTCTGCTTCCACTCGAAATAGGAATTTTCAAAATGATGTAATAAATGATCTGCGGAGTATTTTGAGCTGAAACTTCACAGACACATTCTGGGGACACCTGAGACTTATATTACATCTTGTAAAAAGGGGCATTATATGCCTCCTTTAGGAAGTTTTACCATCACTTCTGGCTAAAAATACCATAAAGTCCAACAGTTGTTTAGAACTGTTTTGTTTTTTCTGTTATTTCTCTCCTGATGTTTTTATCAAATAATTTTCGACGCTATCCATTCACTGCAGTGGATCTCCAAATCTGTTCTGATGAAAAATAAACTAATCTATATCTTGGATGGCCTGAGGGTAAGTTTTCAGCAATTTCTTTCTTTCTTTCTTTCTTTCTTTTCTAGGGTAAACTATTTCTTACCCTAGAAAAAAACTATTCCTAAGCGTCAAAGAATCTTTTGAATCTTGTACAAAAAACAGGAGCAGTCATAGGCCTTCCAGCCAATGGCGTGAATCATTCATTTTTAGGTAAACATTTATAGACGTCAGTACATGGATTTTTTTTCTAAATAATCTTTTTTCTATTCTGATAAAGCTCACAACATTTCTTGAAATTGTGTGGTTTATTGCCAGTACAAACTAGAGCTGCTTTCCCCAGACAGCTGCTTTCCCCAGAGACGTCAATACCTGTGAATACAGGACACACTTGAAGACAGACTCTTCTTATGGTCTTATCTGGAAGATATGCCGTTTAAAATCGTGGCTTCCTGTCTGTATGTCTGTAGCAAACCACAATGCAGCTCCTAAACAGAAACAACAATTCATACGCAGGGACAGTGCAAGCATTACTGTGGGATTTCAGTTAGTTGCGTTTCATTAGAAAAAGTTTTCTGTTATGCATGCTAATGAAGGCAAGGTAACAGGTTAATGACTCAATAGAGTTCTTTTGATCATATCAGATCATATAAGTCCTGATGTTGTCATTAAAACCATCATAGGTAATAATCGCATAGATCTTGGTGGAAAACACTTGAGCAGATGTCAGTGAATGAAATAAGTGACGTTTGTTTGTTTTACGTTCCTGGAACTAATGAAGACTATTAAAATAAAAACCACTCACACTGTAACAACAACTAATATTTGCACATCATAACAATCAAAAATGAGCACCGATTCTGTAAAATGCAAGGTGTTGGGATGAAAAATTGTGACCACAGTGATGCAGTTGCTGTTTAATCCTAATATACTCCTACTTATTTTCCAGCATATGCTTTGTCATATCTATAAGTGCTTCTGTTTTTGTAACATAAGTTAGGTTTCTGGCTCCCAGCCAAAGCATATGAACCTTTAACACAATCTCATTATCTTGTTACTAGCATTCAACATTGAGTTGACAAGGGATTCCAAAGTCTTTTGTCATTTGTACGTCTACATTAGAATGATACATGTTCGGTCAGACCATTTCTGCCCTGGAACAAAGCCAGGGCAAAATACAACAGAGCCAAACTTCTCAGTTCCAGTCAAGCTCCTCCCCCTGTCCTCCGTCACGAGCACACACACACATAGCATTTTGTGATGGGAAATGGATGACACGCCTCACAGAACTGCCTTCTCTTGTGCGCTGCTCTCACCAGGAGAATGAGGAAGTTCACAAGGAAAGATCATATTACAGTCTAATAATGCACTGTGTTTATGAATGGTGATTGAATGGAAGCTTCAATGCCAAGCTTTGCTATCTGGCGCCGATGAGAGACAGTGATTTCTTTGCTATGAAGAAAGGCAATTCAGGATAAAAGATTTTCTACAAAAAAATAAATAAATAAAAAGGATGAAAATAAAGTTCAAGTAAATAAAAAAGAAAATAAATATTATTGGAGTATATTTAAAGTCCCCCGTAGTCAAAAATGTTATCCCTTAAACACATCTTTGATCATCAAAATGGCATATTTACATTTTTGTCTTGTGAAAATAATTTTCTTATGCCTTAAAATATCTTGAATGTAATTCTACTCCCCTTGCCTCATTTAGTACACACGGATCTATGAATACGCAAATTTGCCCCGCCTCCACTCACTGGCTCTAGCGCCTTTTGATCGATTACTTTAACTGTAGTAAACGCGATACATTGGCAAGTGGAAATATTGGTTTAATTAGCCATAACGTTATATGTTTGAACCAGAAAGCTGGTATGCTCACCTTAAGCAAAGGAGACTGATGGCTAACTTCGTAAGGTAATATCATCTGTTTGCTCTGGTTCATACACGGATAATGACTGATAAATCTGCGTTTTTACTAGCGGACACCTACAGTGGATACTGCAACATTCGTTATATTTACTTACTTGACGATGTTGTGTCCTCAAAATGCCTTGAATACTCGAATGCAGCCTATTTTGCGATTCCAAATCGCGCCCGCGAGCACAACATTATGAAGTGCCGACGCCAGTGCTGGAGAGATGCGTCTGACTCTGGGCTACTTTTACACTGTTGCCGCGGGTTGTTATTAAAGTTAGCGTTTCTAAATACCGATAAATAACATGCCGGCATTAAAATAGTGAAAAATATCAACAGCTAGCGAGAAATCTACAGAAAAACATAACGGATTAACTTCGCTGCCTTCTCACTAGACCCCCCTTGCTTGCAGCACAGTTAATGATATGCAAATAATAGGATCCCTTGACGTGATTGGTTGTTGAATTTTGTGACGTAGCAAAAAAAAGTGCTCTTTCAAACTGCAATTCTGGGACAGCCTTTGGGAGACTACAGTTTTAAGGAGAAAATACTCAGCAATGCTATTGACTAATGGATTGGCACAATTAATCATTCATTGTGTCAATTCTGTTCAAGGCCTCGAACAAACAAGCCTGCAAAACGGTCTGAATTGGTTCGTGAATCACTTTGAATGATTTGTTCAGTTTTCTGCACTTACTGAATGAAGTGGTTTCTCATTCACACCATGTAATTTAACAACACGGAAAACATAGAGATCAGCCAATTGAAGCCAAATCTGAAAATTCTGCTGTTGGCCTGCAATGAGGATCTTTATTAGTTGAACACTGTGTGTGCTGTCTCGATTTCACAGGTATGCATTCATTTAAGTCAGTGGTCTCAAACTCAATTCCTGAAGGGCCACAGCTCCGCAGAGTTTGGCTCCAACTAGCTCCATCTCACACCTGCTTGTATGTTCCTAGTGATCATGAAGACCTTGATTAGCTGGATCAGGTGTGTTTGATTAGGGTTGGAGCAAAACTGTGCAGAGCTGTGGTCCTCCAGGAATTGAGTTTGAGAACACTGATTTAAGTAATATTGTAGCGGTAAGCTAGATCGACTGTCATGTGAATAATATATTTGCTTAATTACATTGCATCAAATTCCTTTGAGCATGATCTGCAGCGTTGAGAATTATAACCAATCACCAATCACACGGAGAACTCTAAAGTTGTTAAGTGTGCGCGCTCATTGACTGAACTCTGACGAATACGCATTTGCAAATTTTCTCATCAGCATAAACAACAAACTGCCATTGTATGACATTGCAACTTCAACCTGTATTAAGTTATATGAGATAAGGTAGTTAAAAAATTGCCCTCAAGTAAGGCCCTGTCCCAAATGGAACACTTCATGTGCACTTGCGGTCTTACGGACTTACAATGGCCGCCGCGTGCGCATGTCCTTTAAGTCCACGAACCGTAGGGTGTCCAAATCGTCATTTTGGTGCTCAGAAGGGTACTCCCGAGTGCCCTCTTCGCGGCCGATTTGCGCCTTCGATACGCACTTCTGCCGAGCCCGCACTGGTGCGAGCTCTGCAGCAGACTTCCACCCGACAGTCAAAGCGGCATTATGTCACGTAAGTTTGGACTAAGAAATGAAGAAATGAAAGAAATGCCCCTGTGGAAATCAGTTAATGTCTAATGCTGAATATACATGTATATATGTATATATATATATATATATATATATATATATATATATATATACATATCCAAAAAAAGTACTAACTCGTTACTTGAGTAGATTTTTCATTGGATACTTTTTTACTCTCGCTATTAGTTAACTATTAGGATTGTTATAAGTATTAGGATTGTTACTTTTACTCTTATTTGAGTAATTATTAATAAGTACTTTTACTTGAGTACTACAGTTTTTGGCTACTCTACCTACCTCTGCGCATTGGGGTTCAATTTCGGGTATGGTGTGATAAAAATAGAAAGACTGACTGAGAAGAGAAGAAATTGTTGAATAAAGATTTTATTTTGTTTTTCTTTGCCCACAAAAGGTATTCTCATAGCTTCAAAAAAAAACAAGGTTGAACCACTGATGTCACATAGAGTATTTTAACAGTGTTCTTACTACCTTTCTGGGCCTTGAACATCATAGTTGCATTGCTGTCTATGCAGGCTCAAAAAACTCTTGGGTTTCATCAAAAATATTACAATATTATTATTATATATAATAATGTGTGTTCCGAAGATGAACGAAGGTCTTACAGGTTTGGAACTTTTTGGAAATTTTTGGGCAAACTATCACTTTACTATTAGTTAGGGAGTTTTAAAGTTGATCGTTTTATTGCATGCAGTTTCTTAGCACCAAGCTTAAACTACATATTAAGCATTTATGTAGCACATCTCATTTGTGCATTAATGGCTTTTATGTAAAGTTGATTCATCTCCCTTTAAACCTGGTGATGTAATGCCTGTTGTGTGCAGAAAAAAGATGGGCTTTATTGGTGGATCCGATATTACTTGCCATTTCTTTATTATTTGTCAAATTTACTAGCAATTTCTTAAAAATTGTTTTTGCACCAAATTTTTTCAGTGTGTGAATTTATTTATTTATTGATAGAATTTTCATCTATGGGTCTATCTCTTTAATATGTTATATATAAGCTATACAACATAATTTAAGTAGCAGACAAAACACTTTCATACTATTCTGATCTAAAGGTCTAAAGCAAAGGTCACAATGCTTATCCAGAATAAGAATTAGAATTAGAATTCGCATTAGAATTCACCTGGAAGCAAGCAAATCTACCTTATACGACTGTGAATTCAAGGGTACTCATTAAACAATTTTGCTTGGAGAAACAGAGGCATGTGTAAGTGTCCTGGAGGTCTGTCTAATTACATATTGCCTGTGTGTTTGACTGAAATGCTTACCTCATGTGCAGTGGATCTCAGATTTCAGCACAAAGGGAAAATCCCTATAACCCTACACAGAGACCTGCATTAGAACAGTCTGTACTTGCAAATTATCCACCTCAGATCTGAGCTGAAATTGATACATACTGAACTTATCACCATTCCATTCTTGAATTCCATCCATACTATATGTATTTTCTTCATTCAGTGCCACACCTCCGAACACTTTCACTCTCATACACACTTATATAAACACTCACTCAGTATATAACACAAGCTAAAACATATATAGACAGACTTATAGTACAGTCTAGGTTACATACCAATTACCATTATACACCTGACATAACCAGGAAATTTTGCACTGTGTTTTTGAAAGTAAAATAGTTTGGCAGACACTTTTGCCCAAAGCCACATACATGCATTTTAAGGTTTAGCCTATGTTGTAAAATGTTATGTTTTAAAAATGTTGCAACTTTAAACTTAAACGAAGTTATTTATTTGTGTAATAAGATAAAATAATGAGGTGTTACAAAATAATCAGCAAAACAAAGTTGGAACATTTACAGCTGAATTAATTGCAGAAATTAGTTATAACAACAATAATTATAGAAATATGTTTATTAATTAAATGACTGATCATTTCATTTTTTAAAATAAACATTTATTATTATTTATATATTTATCTACTTATCTAGTGAAATGTTAATATGATTACATATAATAACATTATGTTTAAAAATGTACAACTTTTATCTTAATTCAGGTAATTTAATTTGCAGAAAATTAATTAAAAAATGTATGAGAAGGAGAAGAATTAAATAAATATGATTAAAAATATTATAAAAAGACTGTTATTTCCAGCATTTTGATGAAAATATTTATCTATCACGCTAAACCTTGTATTAAATACGTTTTGTTTTTGTCTTTTTGTACATACAAAATGATCTGCCCCTATCATTCCCCAGCTGTATGTTGACCACTGAACACCTGCACATACTGTTGGTCAAACCCAGCTGCGTCACAGTATGTGTGTGGGTGGGGAAGTGGGACAGAGGGAGAAGGTGTTAACAACTCAAAATGTCACCGTTCGACCCGCACTCAAGAAAACCACGGCCCCTCCATTTCACTCTCCCACATGCAGTGACGTCTTCCAACAATATGCACTCGAGCTCCACCTGTCATTATTGAACCGAGTCCCACACAATGACATCATAAGACACCTTTCTAGCTCCGCTAATGACACGTTTGAGGGGTACCGAGGGCAGAGGGGCCTCAGGACTAACCAAAAGATTTAAACACAACAGATAGTCGATACTTTCACCAACTTGTACTGATAGTTTCAGGTCACATGCTTTACTTCTGCTTTTCAACAGAGCTCACAGTCAAAGAGGAACAACATCAATACCGTGTCTTTAAAAAGAACAGCTTAGGGAACTTAGAAATTCTCTAACTTTATTTTGTTATCTCATGCAAACACAAATATTGGTCTTATAAGGCGTGCTAAATAGTGTGTATCAGCTGGTGTAGTGTAGCCTATGTTATTCTCCTGAGGACATAAAAATGAACTTATTAAACTCCAGTGATGTTTTGATCTCGCGTTCAAAAGCTTTAATTATTGAGGTCGAAAGCAAACATTTATCATTTAAGAACGAGCAGTGTGTTTGTGGTTCTGTAGCTTGCAGTGCTGTCATCACGGAAAAAATACGTGGAAACGAAACAACACTTACACATTTCAAAACTGTTCGTGTGTTTGAGTACAAAGGGTTGAGGGTGACCTCTGTTGGTTGTTGGTTGACAGCACATCTGATTTATGCAGTTCAACTCCGAGCTCGTTGTTAGTGCCGCCAACAGGCTCCTTCAGCGCTGACAGGCTGTAAGAAATGTAGATTTCAACTTTTAAAGAAAATATACATTTAAAAATTCTGTTAGGGATTAAGGAAAATATGTGACCCGGGACCACAAAATCAGTCATAAGGGTCAATTTTCTGAAACTAGGATTTGTACATCATCTGAAAGCTGAATAATAAAATAAAAAGCTGAAAATCACCTTTAAAGTTGTCCAGATGTAGTTCTTAGTAATGCATATTACTAATCAAAAATTAAGTTTTGATAAATTTACAGTAGGAAATCTATAAAATATCTTCATGGTACATGAATTTTACTTAATATCCTAATGATTTTTTGGTATAAAAGAAAAAATGATCATTTTGACCTATATAATTGGCTATTGCTGGTTTTGTGGTCTAGGGTCACATATTTAATCTGGTTCTCTGTTTTTTATGTAAAGAAAAATGTTTTAGACACCATATGGGCTGTTTTTGCTCTAGTTCACCAACAAAAATCATTCCAAACACAGCCACAGCATTTTTTGGTCTCTGGGCAACATATGACGGTGTTTTGTCCCTGAAAGGATTAACCGTTTAAATGATTCGGATCAATTGCAGTTACTCACTTAAAAGTGACTTACTGCCACCTACTGGCGGTTTTATTTTCACACAAAGTATCTTTTAATTTTTTAAATAATTTCAAATATTCAATGTTTTATGTTTCAAATATCAAAACATTATGCATTTGTAACTGCAGGTTAATTCCATGTCCCTCTAAGCTGCATTAATATGTGTAAATACATCTAAATGCCACTTCATGGTGTACTGGTGCCTGGAGAAGTGGGTAACGCTTCAATCCCACCGACCAAAAAAAGACGTGAACTCCGCAATAATGAAATCAGTCAGGTTTTGTTACAGCCGTTTTGAATTTACTAGAACTCATTCGTTTACTGGATCCTTTGATAGAAAAGTTTACAGGGGTTACCGGTTTAAAAGAAAAATCTGATCGTAAAAACCTAAGGAATTGTTTTCGTTATTACAAACGGATGCAAATCAGTAATCAACAATAATTACTTTTTCCACTCGCGCACTTCCCCTGACATGGCTACTCTCTCTTATATGAACAGGCAAGATTCTGGGGAGTGGGAGACAGAGCGGGCGCGGGCGTGTCACGCGCAATCATTAAATATATTTCAAAGCAAGCCGGCGCCACGGTCCTGACCGCATCATCACTGTCTTTACTAGGTGTTTTTAGTGAATATTTGTATTTATTCACATATGACTGGATGTGGGGGACAGACATGGTTTGGCTAATGCAGGACACTACTGAATGACGTGCATCCAGATGGTATTAGAAATGGGTATAAGCAAAGCCATCTGATAAAGAAGTATACCCTCCACTACACCACTGGACGTAACAACGTACCTCCAGCACGCAAACAATTAAAAAAGTGCAGTTTAGTACGTGAGGATGCCAAGAAATAATTCTGAGTGTAAAAGTAGGCTACGTCAAATAGGCTAATTATTACAATAAGTTAGGCTCCACTGTGTAACAAGCAAATTAAAATGATACACATTATTTATTCACAATATGGAAAGAGGAAATAAAACATAGTTCGTTAAGAGCATGACTCAAACATGCCATTAATGGGTTTATTCAAGTGGCTTTTTGTTAATGACTGTCCTGCAGAATTTAACACAGAGAAACAACTCACTACCAGATACAAAAGACACTGTAAAATTCTGTCACAGGCAATTCTAGATGCATTTTTAATCAATTAATTTCTTAAATTATCCTTTGACTATGTTCTGGCCCGCCATCTAGTGGCGAATTTTTTTTGGCCCGATGCCAAACTTACTTGCCGACCCCTGCTATACATTATATGTGGCAGTAAAAATATATGGGTTTGTCATGCATGAACAGACGTTTTATAATTTTTATGTATGAACAGAATTTCATAATGCATTTCACAGTAATTAACTTCAAAAATCTAGAAATGTATTTTTTTGTTTCTTTGTTTCATTGTTTGTAGGTCAACACTGCTTTGTTTTTTTGTGTTTTTTTTTCTCTTCTGCTCACCAAACCTGCATTTATGTGATCCAGTATACAGCAAAAGCGGTTAAATATTTGTACTATTTAAATTAACTGTTTTCTTTTTTAAATATATTTTAAAATGTAATTTATTCCTGTGATCAAAGCTACATTTTCAGCATCATTACTCCAGTCGTCAGTGTCAATCAGTTTCAGATTTTTCAAATCAAATTTAAGACTTTGTAAGACCTTAGAAAAATCTGACTTTTGAAGACTACATTTTTGAATCAGATCATTGTAATTAGAAAAAAAATATTATCAATGAAAAGGTAGTTGCATTTAACTATGCCCAAGTCCTGTCATAGTTCAAAAGTAGCATCTAGCTTGGCAGCTGGGTAAAGATGATTGTTACATATGGGGTTTCCAAGGAAGTAAAAACTAATTAAAAAAATAAAATGAATACTGTATGAGCAAGGTAGGGCAATGTTCATGGTAATATATTAAACTGTAAAATCTGACTGTAACAATATGTTTTACAGTTGTGATACAGGTTTTCACAAAAACAAAATAAATTATAAAATAATTAACCTCACATTTCAGCCTTTAAACCATTTTTAAGAAATGGGATACATATCATTTATATATATATATATATTTGATATAATTATGATGATTTGAAAGTCAAAAATCCAGTATCTCAAAATGTTAGAATATTTACATTTGAGTTTCATTAAATGACCAAATTCTGGGTATCTCTTGTTCTTTGAAACCACACTAATGAGGAAGACTGCTGACTTGGCAATGGTCCAGGAGACAATCATTGACACCCTCCACAAAGAGAGTAAGTCACAGAAGGTCATTACTGAATGGGGTGGCTGTTTACAGAGTGATGTATCAAAGCATATTAAATGCAAAGTTGACTGGAAGGAAGAAATTGGGTAGGCAAGGAATAAAATGAAGCCGGAGTCAGCGCATCAAGAGTCTGTCAGGTGTCGTGCAGGGGAGGACAAACGAGGAGTACGAGGTTGAGCTCAAATACAAAACAAGTCTTTTAATAATTAAATCCACAAATAAATCCAACAGGAGACGGGCAAGGAGACAGGCAAGGAGACACGCACACAACGACGAGAACGGACAATCAAACAATGAACAGAATCCAACTTAAATAGGGTGGTAACGAGACACAGACAGGTGATGGTGATTAACTGATAATGACTTAATTAGGGGTGGAGACAGGAACAAAACCAAATAAGGGCAAACAGGAAGTGGAAGGAACCAAAGACAAACAGGACTAAACCAAATGAAAACAACAAAAAGAGTCCCAAAACCTGACATAACTCCCCCCCTCCCGGAAGTCGCGACCTCGCGCCGAAAACAGAAACATGGGGGGGCTTGGGTGGGGGCTCAGGAGGGGGACGGACATCCGGGAGGAGAAGAACAAAGGGAGTCCAGGGAGGAGATGATGGAGGGAGGAGCCAGGGAGACGACAGGAGTGTCCAGGGTGGATCAGCAGGAGGGAGGAGCCAGGGAGACGACAGGAGGGTCGAGGGTGGATCAGCAGGAGGGAGGAGCCAGGGAGACAACAGGAGGGTCCAGGGTGGATCAGCCGGAGGGAGGAGCCAGGGAGAAGACAGGAGGGAGCTGAAGCAGGAGGAGCCAGAGGGAACCCAGATCCCAGCCGAGATGGCGGCCCACGGTGGAGCCGACGGAGGGAGGAGCCATGGTGGAGGAAGGGCTGACGACTCCAGGGGGCCGACTGACGGCGGCGGAGCAGGTGGTGGTGGAGCCCGAGGCGGAGACGGAGAGCCGAAGATCCGGGGCGACACAGAGGATCCGGAGGGCCAAGGCGGAACAGATGGCACCTGCGACCAAAGCGGAGGCGGGGATCCGGAGAGCCGCAGTGGAGCCGGAGCGATCGAGGACCGAGGCGGAGCTGGAGGGAAGGAGGAGTCCAGCCGAGCCAGAGGCAGGGTGACGACTGACCGGGGCGGAGCCGTAGGGACGAGGGAGCCCGGGGGAGCTGGTGGATCGACGGGCGGAGGCGGAGTCCGAGGATCGGAGGCTGGAGGTGGAGATGAGGGATCCTCCGGACTCAACGCTAACGGAGCTGGAGATGGGCAGACCCGCGGCGAGCCCACGCCACAGATGGTGAGCTAAGGGTGAGCGGCGGGACTGACGAGACCCAGTGGAGTGGGCGTTGAGGCAGGAAAACAGTCAGTGAGAGGAGGTGGGAGAGGGAGGCTGGGTGGGATTTTTTGTTCGTTTAAAAGTTCAGAGGATGACGGAAGGGAGATAGATAATTCAGTGTCCAAGTTATGTAATCCCTTTGAGTCCAGGTATAGCTCACCCTCAGCAGTGGCGGCGTGGGCGGGGCTTTCCGTAGCCCCCGCAATCTCCACGGTTGCCGGCTCTCGCACCTGGTCAGACGTCTCGGGCTCTGGCTCCGGGGCAGTCGTCCGCTCGATCGCTCCTGATGACGATGACTCAACTGCGGCAGGCTCTGGCTCTCCGTCTGCGGTGGGCTCGGGCAGCTCCTCACAGCTGGGTGGTGGCTGGCTGGGCTCTGGGTCTGGAGTGGCACTGGCAAGGTCCTCCTCGGGGCAAACGGTGAGGGGGGATCTGTTTCTCGCCAGCGTCCACTCCACGAAGGCGGCGAAGTCCGCTCGAGGACCATCTTCGGACGACAGTGCTCTGCACGCGGTGTTAAGGCTGGCGTCGTAGAACGAGCAGAGCACGTCATCCGGATAGCTGGTATAGTTTGCGAGGGATATAAACAGTCTTGTATGGTCCTCGAGCGAGCTTTCCCCCTGCTTCAGCAGGAGGAGGAGATATTCAGGACGGCACAGGGGGTTTATAATGAAACAAACTCACAATAAACACTGAACAAAAAACGAAAAACAAAAGACGGGGGAAAACACACCGAAAAGGTTTTTAAGGTCCGTTCTTCTGTCAGGTGTAATGACTTAAATAGGGTGGTAACGAGACACAGACAGGTGATGGTGATTAACTGATAATGACTTAATTAGGGGTGGAGACAGGAACAAAACCAAATAAGGGCAAACAGGAAGTGGAAGGAACCAAAGACAAACAGGACTAAACCAAATGAAAACAACAAAAAGAGTCCCAAAACCTGACAGAGTCACAGGAAAAGACATCTGACTATCAAGCCACTTCTGAAACAGAAACAACAGCAGAAGCATCTCACCTGGGCTAAAGAGAAAAAGAACTGGACTGTTGCTCAGTGGTCCAACGTCCTCTTTTCAGATAAAAGTAAATTTTGCATTTCATGTTGAAATCATGGTCCCAGAGTCTGATGGAAGACTGGAGAGGCACAGAATCCAAGCTGCTTAAAGTCCAGTGTGAAGTTTCTGAAGTCAGTAATGATTTTAAAATTTTACTGTTTATCTATAAATCTCTTCATAATCAGGCTCCACAGTACATATCGGACCTGTTACATCCTTACACCCAGTCAAGAGTACTCAGATCTACTGATTCTGGCTTATTGAAAATTGGGCACGTCTCAAAAACAGTGATCGTGCCTTTTCTGTCATCGGCCCTAAATTGTGGAATAGTCTCCCAATTAACACCAGAACTGCCTCAACTCTATCTATTTTTAAGTCTTCTCTTAAAACCCAACTGTTCTCTATTGCATTCAATACTTAATTTGTACTTAATTTAACAGTGTGTGTTTTATATCTAGTTTTATCATTTATAGAATTGACTTGCTTTATTCGCATATTTTGTGCAGCACTTTTGTTGACTTCAGTCATTTTTAAATGTGCTATATAAATAAACGTTGTATTGTACTGTAAAGTCAATGCAGCCATCTACCAGGGGATTTTGGAGCACTTTTTTTGCTTCCATCTGCTGACAAGCTTTATGGAGATGCTGATTTCCTTTTCCACCTGCCCACACTTGCAAGTGGTTTGCTGACCATGTTATTACTGTACTTTATTGGCCAGCCAACATGCCTGACCTGAACCCCATTGAGAATCTATGGGATATTTTCAAGAGAAAGATGAGAAACAGTCAATCCAACTATATACAGACGATCTGAAGGCTCAATAGTGCCTCAGCATTGCCATAGGCTAATCACTTCCATGCCACACTTCACTGATGCACTAATATGTGCTGCCGGCCAACTGAGTGCATAAATGAACATACTTTAAAGAACTTTAACTTTTCTGTTTTGCAAATCCATTTTGTGATTGACCTTAAAAAATATTCTAATATTTTGAGATTTTGGATTTTTGGCTTTCATTAGCTGTAAGTTCTAATCATCAAAATTAAACCAACAAAACTTTTGAAATGTTTAACTTTACATCTAATGAATCTAAAATATATGAACGTTTCAGTTTTTGAAATAAGTTACAATAAAAAAAAATGAAAGTTTTTCACGATATTCGAATTTTTTGAGCTGCACCTGTACATATGTGAAGAGTTCAGATGCAAAAGTGTTTTTCTCTTTTTATCAGGCTCCTATGTATAGGTTTCTAAGTACCAGTACTTCTGATTGGGCTGAGGCTGAGATTTTACAGAGTTTGTGGCAAAAGTATTTGATGGACATATAATATGTGTCGAGAGCATTCACTCAGTACCACTATCGTATTTTTGACCGAGGTGGCTTTTAGAGGGTTTTGCATCTGAACTCTTCATATATAATGTGAAAGAGTGGAAAATGAGCCGCAACAAAAAACTAATGTGACATGTAATATGACATGTCATGTGTCCTAAAATTCAGGCACAGACATTTCTTGTATTTTTATATTTCTGAACTGTTATGTCTTCATTCTCAGGGGTGGGCAATTCCATCCCCTGAGGTCCACTGTCCTGTACGGTTTACCTCCATCCCTAAACAATCATATAATGTAATTTATGTATAACATGTCATTTTTATGTAATCCTGAAGAATTTTGCTTCAGATGTGTTTTATCAGGGTTTGAGCTAACCACTGCAGAATGGTAGCCCTCCAGGAGCAAGGTTGGACATCTCTGTTCTACCATAAAATGATCTGCGTGAAACCCCGCAAGAAAAAAATCTAGTTAAAAATGCAAAAATGTAGTCAACTAAATTTAATATTTTCACTTTTACATGCAAATATTAACATTTGCACAATTTTTTTACTCAAAATAAATAGAAATGGGACTGTGTACAAAGGGCCCAAAGGCCAGGAGGACCTATAAGGCTCTTCACTAAGGGGCCCTGGCCCTGGAATGCAATCCGCTCCCCTTGATGCGATTTATAATCTCCATCCGCCTAAATTTCTTTTTCAACATCTCAAGACAATGTTCACAGTTAATACTAACAGAACAAAGGTAAGATTAATATATGACTACTTTCTACATTTTCTGAATGTCTAGCCCCATGGGTGTACATGTTGGCTTGAGGTTAAACTGACAAAACAAGCACAGAAAAATTGTCATGTGAACCCCATACTCCAAATAATCTCACATGTCTGTATGTATGTTGAAAATGTTCAAGGAAAGTCCAATGATGAGTTACCAGCATAAGCCTATGTGCCAGGGCTCAGCCCCAAACGGCCCAGCCCAATGTAACCCCATCACAGACTGCAATGATGTATTGCTGCAATAAATTAATTAGTACATTTAGGTGTACTTGTATGTTATTTTCCCCTAGCATTAAAATTACAAAAAAAAAGATATCTTTCTGTCCTCTAATTGTCCATTTTTGTTTAATTTTTTTTATTGGGAAAGTCATGGAAACGCAAAAGTGGATTTATTTTCTTTCACTGTATCTATAAATATATATACACTGGTTTATGTCTATAGAAGTTTACCCTGCCACATCTGTGTTCCAAACCTAAAAATGTGGGAAAACATACATAAAGCACATTGAAATTACAGGTTCTCTTCTGGATCACTTTTAGGAGGTCTTTCACTCAGTGTAGTTTAGATAACTATACCTGAAACTGTTAGAATGAACAGACTTTAGGACCCCTTGATAATTACACACAGGTGTGATGAAGCAGGGTTAAACTCTGCAGGAAGGGTGTTGCCGAGTTGAGAAGTATGTTCAGAAGTTGAGATTGTTCAATTCAGTGTTCCAAATGACATCCTAAGTCACCACATCCGGCATTGTTACTAAACAGATAAGCCCCTGGCTCTATATGATAACTCTGAATCCTTAACTGTTGACTAACCATTATCATTTAACTTGGGAAACAGAACATTGTTTATAACAATTGAAAGAAATTAAGAGAGGAAGCTGTTTGTAATATAGTCCCTGGCAGTTTATCTGAAAATGTTACAGAGAAAAACGTGCTCACAAACAAAATGTAACATGTTGAAAACTGGCTCGAGAAGCAATTGAAATGTCCTTCTCATTATTTTTAAAAGCTCATAAATCATTTGGGAGCCCTACTGTTGTCCTTCCATTCTGTGGATGTGCTATACAACTCTAGCCTTTAATGTAAATCAAATAACGTGCACTGTACCCCGTTGCCTGTTTTGTCTGCACTTGTTTCACTTTTTGGGAATGCTGAGAATGTGATCCTTAGTCCTGGAAAGCCTATGTCATGCGCTAAGCGAATGGCCCCCCTTTGCCAGGAATTCGGCTGGATTTGGGAGTGGCACATACCAAATCTCAGGATTTGGCTCTTCCATACATGGTAAACTTCAATATAAGATGACGTAACGGTCCACCCCTAAACAAACATAGGAAATAAGCTCTTATCAGCATAGAGACCTGACATTATTCGCTCACTTGTGAGGAAGCTCCGCCTAGGTATGGTCTCTTCAAAGTGAACGCCCTGTCCAGCTACAGTTAGGCTACTCGGAACTGCAGAGTTCATAGCACAGTTTACAGTGAACTAGTTCAGGATTTAGTATACGCCAGCCGTTTAGGCTACGTGTTGGAAGTATAATGCCTTTACGGGTTGTTTTACAAGGTCCTGGACCGTGGGGCTTCCGTCTGGTCGGGGGAAAAGATTTCGAACAACCTCTGACTATCTCGAGGGTAAGATATTAACTTCAGACTTGTTAATAATTTAGCACACGGCGAAAACGGCTTTTATAGACATTACTAGGCCAACATATTATACGCCACAGACTGGTAAACTTTCTCATGAACGTGTCACGCCTGCATTCAGCAACAGTAGCAGCATCCAACAGAAACACACGTGAACGCGACCTTGTCGAGTTGAACGTCAGTGTCTCAATGTCTCGATCACTCGGATTAAAGTATTCAGGCGGCAGACTGGTGAAACAATGCATCAAATTAGCGAATAACTACCTCATTTTGCCGCAAAATCAGGTTCTTTCGCAAACAGAACTAGTTATCTACGTGATTCCATATGGTTTCGTAAATTAGCCTAGTGTTCAGTCACCTAAGCTGTATTCATTTCAAAACTGCAAGTATTCGTGGCATGAATGCATGTTATAATGGTAATATGACACTGAAGCGTGCGTTTAAAACTTGTACCTTCAGCCGCAACACGATGCTTATCGTTTCTTAAAGGTGCACTCAGTAATTTTGTGAACTGGAAGTTGTACACATGAAGAAATATTGTTGTTAACCGACATCAGATTTATAGAATAAGCTATTTTATTTTACATAGAGCAGGTCTACCTGTCAAGGCTGCCACCTTGTTGAGATAACATGACCAATAGGCCTAATAGCTCGATTCAAATAGCACTTCCTGTCAGTACTCAGTGTAAAAGTTAAAGAGTTGGTTCACCCAAAAATGAAAATTAGCCCATGATTTACTCACCCTCAAGGCATCCTAGGTGTAAATGGCTTTCTTTTTTTCAGAGGAATCCAATCGTAGTTGCATTAAAAATGATCCTGGCTCTTCTAGATTTATAATGGAAGTGGGTGGGTGTTTCTGTTCAACAGTCCATTAAAGTGCATCCATCCATAATAAAAAGTGCTCCTGTAGCAAATTGATGCATCTTTGTAAGTAAAACATCCATATTTAAAACGTGGTAATTACTTTTCTCTAGCTTGTGCTAACTGTTGTACACGGAAGTACAGAGGAGAAGGCAAAACAAAACAGCGGTCACGAATTAGAAGTACTAAAGGAAGATTCGCAAAGAAAAATGTCAAAGGATTTCGATATAAGCCAAAAGGAAACTTTGCTTCCTTTGCTCCTGTAAACAAATGTTGGTTTTCGCAAGATCAGCGGCACATGCGCTACACATACATCCTACGTCATCTGCACAGAATGGCCTACACGTATGATAGTTAGCACAAGCTAGAGAAAAGTGATTATTATATTTTTCTTACAAAAACGGCCTTTATTCGCCTCCCGCAGCCACGTGGAACACTTTTTATTATGCATAAATGCACTTTATTGAACTTTTTTTGAACTGTTGAAACACCTTCCCACTGCAATTATAAAGCCTGGAAAAGCCAGGACATGTAAATCCAATTGGATTTGTCTGAAAGAAGAAAGTCATATACACCTAGGATGGCTTGAGGGTATAAGTAAATCATGGGCTAATTTTCATTTTTGGCTGAACTAATCCTTTAAGGCCTGTTTGCACCAAAACTGACAACTATAATGATAAAATAATAGTGTTTACAATAATAATGCATTGCTTATTGTAAACATGCACTCATTATCACTATAGTTGTGGTGTTAACTTTCTTATTCTTTCTCACAGAATTAGAACGATTATTAAAACTTTATAGTTGGTTATCATCTTATTGTGGAACAGCCCTTTAGTTGGGCTTGGATCCAAGAGTGTCTAGAATATAAACAAGCAGTTTGTGTGAAGTGGAAGCAGTTCCAAAACAAACATCACACATTCTTGTTGATATAAACCAATGGTACTACTGGGATGAATGAGCTAAAAGCTTTTTTGAGTGTATGTTTAGCCAAAACGTTTTTCTAAGAAACAAGGTGCACATCCTGAGACTTTAAAGAGGAAGCCAGCATGCAACAAGTGAAAACTACTCCAAAGAGAAGTCAGAATTTAGATTTGGGCATGAAAAACTACACAGTTTTATTCTAAAGCCTTTTGTATTATGATAATGACCAGTTTTGACTTTTTCAGGTGACCCCAGGAAGCAAAGCGGCTCAAGCTGACCTTTGTATAGGGGATATGATCCTGGCCATAGATGGAGAGTCAACAGAGGGCATGACTCACCTGGAAGCACAGAATAAAATCAAAGCTTGTGTGGAGGAAATGGTGCTTTCCATTGACAGGTAGGGTGGTACTCTGCAAAGGGGAACATACAGTGTTTTATGTGATTATTGCTGTATTGTTAGCTGATTATGTGGAACACCCAGAAAAGCATGATATAATGAAACATCTTTTATAACGAACAGAAAAGCTGGTGCTTTTTTCAATTCTTCCGGACATTCTAGATTTAATATTCTTAACCTTTAGAGCGCCATTTCTCCGCTTGTCCTTGTATTTAGTGCATTTTGTACAAAACAAGCACCGAATTCTGAGTTGGAGGTTGGTAATGTTTAACTGTAAGAATTTTATTTTCACTGGCCCAGTGGAATTTGCCAGAAAAGAATTCTTTAAAAGTTACAAACATCACTAGGTTTGTAATTAGCTATAATGACAGAGTGGAAGATAATGCAATACAGTGTAAAATGGAGCTGGGTCTAGTTTTCAGCTCTGTTTTACTAAAGTCATTCTCACAATTTCGACATATCCTCATCTGTGTCAGTCAGCTAGATAATGTCACCTTGGTGACAAGTCTAAATCAGCAGAATTCGCAACAGCAGTGTTCAATATATGACAGACAACCCAATTTGTTTTTATGCCATGCAAACATACGCAATACATGATTAGTACAATTGCATCACTTTGCCTGAAACTCTCACACTTTTGTTGTTGAGCTATGATGATTTTATATTTTGACTTTAATCATTTGCTGATTCACTGTATGAAATTAATTTTTTGCTTTTTGTAGATCAGAGTCGAAAATGTGGTCCCCGCTGGTCACTGAAGAAGGAAAGCCTAATCCATACAAGATGAATCTGGCAAACAAAGAAACACAGGTGTGTTTTAGCTCAGCTTATCTGGGAGCTGAGGGATTATTAAATGGACCCTTGATCGATTTCAATGAGCTTTAAAGCCCTTCATAGTGCATGAGACTGTCATACATAACCATAGCCGCTAAACAAATAAAGGCACGGCACCATAGGCTGCCAAAGTGAAGTCATTGTTTATGTCCTAACAAGCCTTATCCATGGAGACCAGAGAGTTTATCAGCCAAAACCATGACGCAAGTCCCACATCCTGCAGGCTATGTTGGAAATTTAGGGTCAGAATGTGAGTGATCATAGGAAGTGTGAAGAGTTTGACTACATAGTTTGGGTGTTACAAATGTTTCCCAATTTGAGCAGAGTGAGAAACATAATAAGAAACGACTGTTGAATATGTTGTTAACAGAGGAAAGTTTCACAATGTCATTAATGTGGAAAAACGTATCTGTTATAAAACGTATCTGTTTTTTTTCCTCCTGCTGTTAAATGGTCTTAGTTCACATCAACTTGGTTATAATATCTACAGTTATAAAAGAAAGGAATGATTGATTCTCAGACTTTTTTTCTGGTCTGAATAATACTGCATTTCTTATGAAATGTTATGTCTTTGGCTTTGCTTTTGTGTCTTAAATGGATAAATCACCCAAAATGAAATCCTGTCATCGTTCATTCTCCCTCATGTCATTCAAAATCCTTATGACTTTATTTCTTTTGTGAAAAACAAAAGATATTTTGAAGAATGATTTTCCTTAAACAATGAAAGTCTGTGGAGTCCAAAACAACATTAGACTCTATGATTTTTCATTATATTGACAAAAAAAGAAGACAGTAAGTCATACAGGTTTTGAATGACATAAGGGTAAATGATCAACTAATTTTAAAGTCACAGTTCTCTTCGATGTGTTTTTGAAATTTGTACTCTCATAGCAAATCACTAATCTGCTCCTTTTTGTTCTGTAGGAGGTGAAACATATAGGCTCTGCTCATAACAGGAGTGCCATGCCTTTCAATTCTGGCAGTCCAAGAGTGGTCACCAACATGTACAATAACCCCTCTGGCCTGTATTCCTCTGAGAACATTAAGAGTTTCAACACTGCAGTGGATGATGTCCAGACTTCTGCTGCTTCCAGCGAAGCCAGTAAGAAGTAAGTATGATACACATATCCTCATATCCTCACTGACATATCTGTCACAAAGTTATGTGGTCGAAACATGAAGAAAAAAAGCATGAAACAGGAAATTATATTATAGAGAATCCTCTCTATAACCTGCAGACCTTTAAGACCTTCATGACAAGGCAAGGTTTGTAGAGATTGTAACTCCTCAAACTTAATCTTTATATTAAATGATAATATAATTGTATGTTTTTATTTAAAAAATGCTTTTTATTTTGAGAAATACACTCTTATATTTACCAAAGCTGCAAAAATACAACAAAAGTGAGAGATTAATAAATTAAATGACATTTAAAATTTAATACAAAGCTGAATTTTCAGTGGCACATGATTCTTCAGAAATCATTTTCATTTGCTCAAGAAACATTCCTTATTATCAACATTGGAAAAAAAAAGTTGTTCTACTCAACATTTTTGTGGAAACCGTGATAAAGTGTTTCCAAGATTCCTTGGTGAGTAGAAAGTTTAAAACAACAGCATTTATTTGAAATATTTTATGAATGCATGCATTATAAATATCTTGATGGTTACACCACATGACATTCAAATGAAATGACATATTTCTTGAAATATTTTAAAATCCAGAATGACATGAACCAACATTAAAAAACAGTTTCTAAGCGTTAACAAATGTAATTTTTCTACTTATCATAAACTCTTATACATCCTTATCAGTGGTGTTCTGAAATGAGGAGACAAAATCTGCAAAGTTTTTTTTTTTTTCACAATCACAGTTATCACAATTTCTTGGATAAACTTTGCTTACACTATCAGAAAAAGAAAAAAACAAACAAATCTATTTTAGATTTTTACATTAACAATGTAATCAATATTCTATTTATTAAAGCCAATTATGAATCTCATCAAGTTAATGTTTTTAAGCATTTTACATTTATTCCAAAAAAATAACTTAAGGCAGTAACAATTAAACAATATATTTTATTTGTGAACTAATGTTCATCTATTCTTTTATGTTCTATAGGTAACTATTAATCTGAAAAATTCAAAAATAGTTATCAGTCAAAACTCCAATATTTACAAAGAATTTTTACTCTCACAGATCTTATTTTCATGCCATTTTAAGTCTTATTTTGACATAAAGTGGTTATAGGGCTTGCAAAATTTCAAAATCTCTGGTAGCCCTTCGGGCAGGTACTCTTCAGATTTTGGTAGCCCGAAAATAATTTAACTAGCCGAAATAAAAAAAAAATATATATAGAAAATCAGATGGGATCAAAATATTTTCAATACATAAATGTCAACATATATCAAAGAAGGAATTTTATTTCACTATTTACAGGGTATCTGCAGAATTTTTAAATATCAATTTATGGCTATTTATGACCCTTTTTAAGAGCTGCACAAGTAAAATGAACACAGTATGAGTCGGGTTGGACAATGTATGGTAACATATTAAGCCATAAAATTATGATTTACAGTTCAGATACAGGTTTTCACAAAAAACATATCTTATACAACAGCATTTCTGTCTTTATACCATTGAAAGGGATAAATCATGTATATAATTTATTATATTTATTTAAAACATACATATTACTGTCTTAATTGATAGATTTTTAGACTTTAGTGAGTCTGTTAAAACTTAATGGGCTCAGGAAAGGCAAGAGAGATGTGGACTCCTGTTGTGACTTTACTTGATTTATACACCCTTTAAAGGTGAAGTCCACTTCCACAACCAAAATTTACAGATAATGTACTCACCCCCTTGTCATCCAAGATGTTCATGTATTTCTTTCTAAAGTCGTAAAGAAATTATGTTTTTTGAGGAAAACATTTTAAGGATTTTTCTCCATATAATGGACACTTATGGTGCCCAGAGCTTGAACTTCCAAAGTGCAGTTTAAATGCAGCTTCAAATGATCCCAGCCAAGGAAGTCTTATCTACCGAAACAATTGGTTATTTACATTTAAAAAAGTACAATTTATAAACCTTTTAATGTCAAACGCTCGTCTTGTCTTGCTCTGCCTGAACTGTTTTTTCCGGTTCAGTACAGTTGGGGTATGTCAAAAAACTCCCATCTCATGTTCTCCCTCATCTTCAAAATCATCCTACATTGCTGTTTTACCTTTTTAGTTAAGGGTGTTTGGTTCTTTGCATGTTCACTTTGCAAAGACTGGGTCAGTACTTCTGTAGTGATATTGAAATGATTTTTGAAGTGAAGGGAGAACATTTTTTTGACATACCCTAACTGTCTTGAGTTCAGTCAGAGCAAGACAAGACGAGCATTTGAGGTTAAAAAGTTTTTCAATTGTATTCTTTTTTTTTCACTAGATAAGACCCTTCTTCCTCAGCTGGGATCGTTTACACCTGCATTTGGAAATTTTTGAAGCCGCGTTTAAATTGTATTATGGAAGTTCAAACTCAGGGCACCATAGAAAAATTCAGAAATTACCACAAAAAAATAGAATTTCTTTACAACTGAAGAAAGAAAGAAATGAACATCTTGGATGACAAGGGGGTGAGTACATTATCTGTATTTTTTGTTCTAGAAGTGGACTTCTCCTTAATATTATATTTTGTATTATTGGCATTGTTTTATTTTTGTACTGAATTTTTTTTCTCATCTAATTTTTTGTGATCATTATGTGCTAAACTCATTCCAGTTCTGTGTTGTAGCAGTAAATGTATTGTTTAAATGTATGTCTGTCAGGGCCAAACTATCTGGTTGGGAAAAAGCTGTATAATACTTTGGAGATAACATTGTTTGTCTTGTGGCTGTCATCATTGTGACCTTTTGCATATTTTATAGCCCAGATCCCTGCAGACCTGGCCAGCCAAAGCCTGCGTTAGCTGCAGACTCTGAGGTGTACAAAATGCTGCAGGAGAATCAAGAATCCAATGAGCCCCCTCGCCAGTCTGCCTCTTTTAAAGTTCTGCAGGAGATCCTGGAAACCGGTATAATCTCATACACAGCTTTTGTACCATAAAGCGTCGTGTTTGAATTACATACGAGCCTTAGCTTCTGTTGACAAAATGGGTGTCTGTGATTCTGGTCATTTATAATCATCAATTTCTAAAGCCAATCAGTGACTACAGCTGTAAAATTTAGATTTTGGGGCCTATAAAAAGCCTTTAAATGAAATGGATCTCTGTTTCTTTGTGTCAGGTGATGCAGAAAAACCCTCAGGCTTCAGAAGCGTTAAGGCCCCCACCACAAAAATTGGAGCCTCGGTTGGGAATCCTGAAAAGCTCTCTTTTTGTGACAAATGTGGTTCAGGGATTGTGTAAGTTTCACTTTTTTGCTGTGTGATGTCATTGTTGCCATCTAGTGGAGCATTTCAGAACTCCATCTCTTTATAATACCTGTGGATTTTGCTCTCTGTTAATTATTTCATTGTAATTGTAGGATTTATTGCAATCATGTTTTTCTGAATAACTTTGTTCTCTTTATTTGGTTATACAGAGGAATGATGGTCAAAGTTCGAGACAAGTTTCGCCACCCAGAATGCTACGTCTGCACAGACTGCGAGATCAATCTTAAGCAAAAAGGACACTTTTTTGTCGAGGACAAGATTTACTGCGAGAAACACGCACGTGAACGCGTCACTCCTCCAGAGGGTTATGATGTCGTCACTGTTTTTCCAAAGTAGAATGTTCCCACGTTCTACTTTAAAACTGCACATTCCCTTATGTGGGGAATTCCTTTGGAAATCTGTAACACTTTATTTGGATAGTCTTCCATTGAGGCTGCTTTGTTGCCAATATGAATGTTTGAAGAAAAAAAAAAAAAAAACTCTTACATACTCAGACAGAAGTGCATAGATATAAATGGACTTTGGCAACAGTAATCAGGAAATTGTGATTAGACAGCACCTAAATATGTGAATATAGAGCTATCCTGAATAAGTGCTATTGTTATCATACATTCCATTGTCTTAGTCATTCCATTCATTTATCTCATTGTATAAAAGGCTCGTATTATTGGTGCTAGGGTATCTTAAGACCACTTACTGCATTTGCAGATTTTCGTAAAAAGTTTTTTATAAACTGATAATTGAAATGTATGTAATCACAGTTGTATTCCCCCACGCACAACAGTATGTAAAATCTATTCTATGTATGTATATTGTCTTTTGGATTCTCCATATTTTTTATGAAAATAACGTTCAGCCTTGCTAGAAAAATAAAATGTTGCATATCCATTGTGAAATTTCTCTATGGCTTATTTCTTTTACATTTTTATAGGCTTTTTTTGATTACTACTGTTTATTATTTTGAATCATGCTGGCCTTTTAATAAAAGCCTTTCTGCAAAATCATTATAATTACAAATGAATAAATGACAAAATATTGTAAGCATCAACTCACTCATACTTCAGTCTGAGTATGATGTCGTATTTCAACAAATACCATGGTTAAACTATGGTTACTGTAGCAAAACCATAGTTAATGTGTGCTATGTGGTTACCATGGTTTAATTTGTAGTAAAACCATGATTAATTTTCATAAGGGACAGAACATATGCATAAAGAATTACATTACCACCAAGCCAAAAGATAATAGGTAAAATCATCTAGATATACTTGTGATATTGTTCACAAAATTTATAAATTATATATATATATACTACCAGTCAAAAGTTTGGACACACCCTCTCATTTAATGTTTTTTAAAGAAGGCTCTTATGCTCATCAAGGCTGCATTTATTTGATCAAAAATACAGGAAAAAACAGTAATATTGCAAAATGTTATTACAATATAAAATAATGTTTTTTATATACTTTACAATATAATTAATTCCTGTGATGCAAAGCTGAATTTTCACCAGCTGTTACTCCAGTCTTAAGTGTCTTGTGATCCTTCAGAAATCATTTGAATATGCTGATATTAATAATTTATTATTAGAATTATCAATTATAAAAAAAATTTTGCATTCGTGATTCTTTTTTCAGGATTCTTTGATGAATAACAAGTTAAAAAGAACAGAATATATTCAAAATATAAATCTTTTCTAACAATGTAAATCTATGCTATCACTTTTTATTAATAATAATTATCATTAAATAGTATTAATAATAATATTTAACACATCCTTGGTGAATAAAAGTATTAATTCTTTCAAAAAAAGAAAGAATAAAAATGTACTGACCCCAAACTTTTGAACAGTAGTGTACATTGTTAGAAAACATTTCTAATTTAAATAAATGCTGTTCTTTTTTAACCTTTTATTGATCAAAAAATCCTGAAAAAAGTATCACAGGTTCCAAAAAAAATATTAAGCAGTGCAACTGTTTCCAGCACTGATAATAAATCAGCATATTAGAATGATTTTTGAAGGATTGTGTGACACTGAAGACTAGAGTAATATATTATATATATATATATATATATATATTTTTTTTTTTTTTTTTTTTTTTTTTTTCAAACATTCATTTAATTTAGTTAATAGAAGATAATTGATAAAGAAAATCTATTTGTGGCATTTTGACAGCATCCTCATTTTACAGCATTTTACACAAGTGCCTAAAACTTTTAACAGTACTGTAGATTTGCAAGTAGGTTTCTCGAAACATCTTAGAGACGTTGCCACAGTTCTTCTGGATTTAGTCTGTCTCAGTTTATTCTGTTTCTTCATGTCATATGTTCTACCTACAAACTACAGCAAACGATAGACACAACTTTTTAGAACTGTTGAAAACTATTGAAAATACTGTTCTAATAATATGGGCCACCACTGTATAAAAATGTTTATTTATATAGTGATATTGAATAACAACCCCAGTTAACCCAATTTTGAGCAAGTATTTACCTTTTACTCTCAATGGGAAGTAGAGAGCGCATGCGCAGGAAGCGGAGTATTGGAGAAGCGCAACTCTTAAACAGGACATGAATTAAATCGTCTCTGACGAAAGACTAACGCAGATTCAATATGAATGTATTATGATTTGTACAATTTCTAATCTACATGAGCACTCAAATGAAAATGAATTTTAAAAAGCAGTGTTTTTTATTTATGTGCTTGAATTAAAAAATAACACACATTTACAACAACAACTATATTATCGTCATACACTATTATATTTTAGTGTTAAGACCTGGCAATTAAAAGAAAATAGCTATTTTGCGTTTAAACTTCTATTGAGTATAAAAAATGATTGGAAACATAAAATAAATAATTCGTGGTATTTACAAGAACTTTTGCCAGATTTGCGTTGCTACTCGCAAATTAGATTAAAAGTCAGATTGTCTTGAAAATTGCAGTTAAATTCCTCTAGTAGCAAATCAGTGTAGTAGCCTTGAGTTTCTTGCCAATTTGATGATGAGTTTGTGGAGTGCCACTTGGACGCGCAAGCGCTGGATGCGCTACAACGCACATCCAAGCAAGCGCTTGGCACAGTGAGGTTCTCCTGATTCCGATCGTGATTTGAAATTTGTCGAACGTGGTCTGCAATTGTCAGTGTTTCTGACAATGCCCAAATGTAATTGTGCGCGAATCTCAAAGTCTCAATTTTAGTCAGTTTCGCGTCATCGGGAAAAGTTGGAAGCACGCTCCTCAGAGTATCCAAGGCAGAGTTCAGCTTATGCATGCGGTGCCTTTCTCTGTCGTTTGCCTTCACTCTGCGATTCCCACGTTGTCTGTTTGCCGATTTAACTGACATCTTTTTCTTTATTCTTTTATTTCTTGTCTTCTCTTCGTTGAGGGCAGATGAGCTTTCTGTGCTGCCAAGCTCTAATTCTTTGTTGCATTTGATCTTTTGGCCCTTGGTAATGTTGGTGCATCCAGACCTGAGATCTAATGTTGAACTCCAGTTAGATTTATACGTCCCATTCCTTGCTGCCGAAGTGCACGTGGTTCTTGGAGTCATTCTGCTCATAAAAAAACATAAAAGGACATCTTCAGTCCAAGTTCTTGAATAACAAATAAAAAGAAACCTATCATAATTCAGATGCTTACCTTTTGGCTTGCAGACTGACTCAGTGAAACCGAGGTTCCGTGAGGGTGTTGGTCCACAGCACTTCGCGTCCTGTCCACCAGTGAGCAACGTGCAGTCTCGCATTCATTCCCTTAATATATAAATCAACGGGACAATAGAGGGTGATGCGCCTATTCGTCATTTATGTCCCTTTATCCTGTCTGCGCTCTAGGACAAACAAATGAAGTCAAGTGGCCAATCAGAGACCACCCTTTCCGAAATACACCTTCAGGTTAAAGAAATAAACTAAGAGAGGATTTTAAAAACAGGGTAGATGTCAGGTGCAGTTTTCTATCGCTATCTGTCGTTTTTCATACTGTTTATAATATGATATAATAAAAAACATAATAGAAACAGCTTATTGCAAATATAGTGGCTTATACGCTTTTACTTAGCACAATGAATGCTATAATTCATCATTATTAAATTATAATAATGGTACTGTATGTGCATATAGTTGGATGGTAATTAAAGTTATTGGATCTGGAGCAGAAATAGTCTTAACACAGTAAATATGAGGGTATTACGAATATATATGGTTAATGGACATTTTATTGGCACTTAACATACTAGTTTCAACAAGACATTTTCATTATTCTAAAGTGAAAAGAATTACTGGTAAACAGTATTATTTTCGTGTCATTGCTGTTGTGCGCTTTGTGGCGATATTCCTGTGCGTAAATTGTGCTGTAGTGCACAAAACCCTAGGAAAATAATATGTAATCGAAGAAAATCGGGGATAACTTGTATTTGTGTGCAGCAGCAGTTCCATGGTACAATGAAAACACAGAATATTATGCACAACACTATTTGCTTGGAAAATAAAATGCGTGCGCACTGGTGTCTCCAAATGGAGTCCGTTATTAAGAACATCAAGTGCGCGTCGTAAATCTGGTCGCAGTTGCAAACAAAAGACTTTCAACCTGGTCGGATAGCACGAGTTTACACTTGGCCCCAAGTCTTGATAAATCTTCATTTATTGGAGAGCCCAAGAGCACTGTTACGGGCGCAAAATATTTACCGTGGTGCCCAAGTGTCCACAAAGGCACTCATCGCCAGTCTAACTAAATATGTATTTTGCAGGACATCTGATAACCATATGCTTTCAATAAAATGGACAAATAAAGCAAGGAGATAGGGAATGTTGTCGTGCTGTTATAAAGGCCCCGAAATAATCCAAAGTAAACCGAATCTTACCGCTTTACAAATAACTTTTGATGCCAGATCCATATTGGGATATCGCGGGACAGGTGTGGGTTTGAGACCGTCAGATTTGTCCCCCGATTTTTATCAGTGCCTAGTAATATCTTGCTTGTTATGCAAAGTATGGGCAAACATAGGCGACCTGTTGCTGTGGAAATCACAGATATCGCAAAGAAGCCGATTTAACAATAAATGCGTCTTAGTGAAGAGCAGGTGATACCTGGCTTCGCTGTCTTGATTGATACTTCTTCAACTGCTGCACTTTACAATCTGTTGTAATTATTTATGAAACGAAATCTATTTCTTATTATTTTAGCAAACAGAAGTACCAGGTGGGGCTTTATTTTCATCCCCAGCCTTTGTTTGAAGGGCATCTGAAGAAGGCAATCAAGGACTAAAACTCGCTGACCAGCTTTTTGCCATCCATTTGTCCCAAACTGGCAGAAAAGCTATTTAATTCTTCTCTCTTGTTCAGACGCGGAAAAGGCTGCACATAAAGAAGAAAAGGAAGACAAAAACAACAACTTAAAAACATTTAATTACAACCCGGATGCCATATGTACACCTCTTGTTAAAACTCAAACAATGTCAACTCTTTTGTGTGGCAAAACGTGCACCTTTGGAGACGTGTGCGCTTTTGGAACGGTGTGCGCATCGGGACCAGAAAGATCTTGAGTACACTTCTTGGAAGAAGTAATGCAGTTTTAATGTGCTGTTGAGGTTCCTTTTAGAGTCCACCTATTGTGCTAAAACGCATATGCTTGTTATGACCGAATACACCAATTATAATTGAATAGCCAAGAGCTTCTTGCTAAAACTCTATTTGGTTTGAGCAATCGGGGGTCACCCTCAATAATTAAGCTTTGGTGCTGCTTTGAATGCCTGGGTTCAACTGCAGCCTTTCTCTACATAGTGCCCACATTCAGTGGCGCACACAGACTTGAATCGTATTTATCTTACTAACTTGCCAGTTTCGGGGGGGAAAAGCCATTTTTTCTTGAAAATAAGGAAAATAGAGGGCGCAAAATAGTAAGACTTACTATAACTATAACTGGTAACTTTACTTTTAAATCTCTTACACTTTGACTACGTTCCTTTAAATACATTTAAAAGGATTTTTTATTATTTATTTATTTTCTTTACAAAAATCTTCAAATTTAGCCTACATTTCCATTTTGGGATGCGCTTTTATACCCCAGGGGTTATTTTTTTATTTGAAAATAATAATACAATTATAAAATTAACAAACTTTCAACTTTTGCTTTATGAAAGTGACATAAAAACTGTCCCAGGAACGTTTACCATCATTTACCATCATTTACTTTTCATACTTTTCAAATGCATTCCTATTTATGTTGTTTTGTTCTTGTCCCAGACTAGGACATTAAAACGTCATTTAGCGTACATACTAATAAGGGGGCAACATCAAAGTCACTAAAATTGACTTTGGAGAGGAAACTTGCAGGGGAAAAAAAACCAAAATGACAGAATTCTCATGTGATATACGTTTATACACTCTTTGACATTTAGCCTATTTAGTAGACACATTTAATAAATTAGTGAAAGCGTAAATTTTCTGGCCACAGAATACACACCAATATTTTATGACATTTATCCTATTTTTACAAAGTCATTTAAAATTGAAATCCGTTCTATTATTTGAAGAAAAAAAAAAAAGAAAATTACTATGTCGCATCACACACAAATTAGCATTTAACACAACGTTACATATTGTTTCGTTACGTTACATATATGTGACATAAGGGTAATTTTTTTAAATTTAGATTTATACATCATCTGAAAGCTGAATAAAATATGCTAGCCATTATTGTATGGTTTAGGATATGACAATATGTGGCCGAGATACAACTATTTGAAAATCTGGAGTCTGAGGTCGCATAAAATCGCCTTTAAAATTGTCAAAATTGTCAAAATTAAGTTCTTAGCCATGCATATTACTAATTAAGTTTTTATATAGGCCTATTTATGGTAGGAAATTTACAAAATATCTAAAGATTTTTGGCATAAAAGAAAAATCAATAATTGTGACCCTTACAATGGATTTTTGGCTTTTGCTACAAATATACCCATGCTATTAAGACTGGTTTTGTGGTCCAGGGTCACATATGCAAACTTATAAAAGTGTTTTTAAAACAATGAAACCTAATATCACTGTTTGTGTAGGCCTACTCACGAACATGAATGTAAATGTTCACTCAATATAAGAAAACATCCTATAAAAGCAGTTATTATTACAAAATGAAATAATACAAGGCAGAAACATTAAAACGCACGTCCTTCAAAAACTAATAGCGCCATCAAGTGACAGTGCAAAGCGTTGCCTGTTCAACGAACGAACCTTTGAAGTTACCAACACAAAAAGAAAACACCAGTCCAACCCAACTCAGTAAATCATTTACTGGAATTAGCCTATGATGAAATGTTGTTAATGCACTGAATATGAATCAGGTTTTCTGTGTTCAAATTTCAATCACTATAAAATACCTAAATAATTCAATATGCATCATCAACAGCAATAATAATCAATACAAATAATACTCCATGAATAATAATTTAATTACCATAATAATAAAAAAGAGAATCTACACTGACAGCCCTGGAAAATATCATGTAACTGTGGCGAATCTGCGAATCGTCAAGACGTTGTGAGATTCACTTATGCTAACCGCATGTGTGCTAGACTAAGCGCTGGGATTTAGGACGCTTGCATTGTTTGAAGATCAGCGAACGCGGCGACAAGTCTGAAAGCAAATCGCGTCCCCTTTTACTCACACGGCACTTCCTGATATAAGCTTGCGCTTCTGACTGTGTCATGCAACGGGGTATTCGCTCTCAAAACAAGCCGAACAAAGATCTTTCAGCCTGTCTTCCTCTTTTCTCTCAGAGTAGCTGAAGAAACGACTTTTTCCAGACAGGCTGTAACCTTGGCAAACAAAATGGACTACTGGGTAAGTGGGCATAATGTTAATTAGAAATAAGCTGTGCTTTAAAAGTAGTATGTTCCAATTATCCAAAGATGATGTAATTATGTCACAATGAAAGCTACGACTGTAGAAAATACGCATCTT
Source organism: Cirrhinus molitorella (assembly GCA_033026305.1). Taxonomy (NCBI): domain Eukaryota; kingdom Metazoa; phylum Chordata; class Actinopteri; order Cypriniformes; family Cyprinidae; genus Cirrhinus; species Cirrhinus molitorella. The sequence goes on along the minus strand of CM065126.1, from coordinate 26,229,844 downwards.
GTCAGGTCCGTTGTGTTTTGTTGGTCAACATATTAATTTACACTGCAGAGACGTAACAATGTTTCAATGTATCAGACCTATAAGTGACACTTTGATCTGATAGAACATGTCTTATGTTCAGTGCTGGAAACTTGGGTGAGCTTATCTTTTAAAAAGATGATTATCCATTTTTTTTTTAGAGACAAATAGTGGTTAGATGAAAAATAGCGATAGCTGTTTATTATCATGTCCTATGCCAAATTGTGTGTATGGCTTCTGTGATGTGTGAAGGAGAGTTTGAAGTGATAAAGGTGAGAGCTATTATAAAATAGTTCTTCCTTCATATAATTCTCTGTAATAATTCTGTGTACAACAGCCAGGTACAGAGAGGGAAATTTTATCTCAATATCTCATTGAGTGAAAGTAGTTATCTGTTAATCTTTTGTTTCTTGTAGCTGAAGTTAGACATACTGTTTACTTACAAGTCATTAGTAAATCCAAGCTCCTGAGACAATTAAGTATGACTCAGTATTTAATTGTGTTTTTGAATATAATTCTCTTTAATAATTCTGTGTGCAACAGCCAGGTGCAGAGAGGGAAATTTTATGTTTCATTGTGTATGTGTTCATCAGAAGACTTCCTGTGACAGATTCAAACACAGAGGAAGTGCTATTCTTAACAAGAGGGTGTACAATGGGGCCAGATCTGTTTTGACTGCTGTCCAGCAGCATCTGTTTGAGACTGTATTTTGGCTAGTCTGCTCATGTGATGTGCTGAGAGATTATATTGACTCTTATGCCATTCCAAACCTGTATGACTTTATTTCTTCTGAGTGGCGCAAAGGAGATATTAGAACAAATATCAGCCTCAGTTACCATTCACTTTCATTGTGATTTTGTGACTATTTAATTATAAGATTTTGCTTTATTATACAATATTCAACATTTGAAGTGGGTCAAAACCTTTCATTAAAGTTGTCCTAAAACCAAAACTATACCCATTCTTGTCTTAGGACCACTTTGATTAACTTTTTTGATCCACTTCGTGATTTTGTGACTATTTAATTATAAGATTTTTCTTTATAATACAATAGTCAACATTTGAAGTGGGTCAAAACCTTTCATTAAAGTTGTCCTAAAACCAAAACAATACCCATTCTTGTCTTAGGACCACTTTGATTAACTTTTTTGATCCACTTCAAATGTTGACTACTGCACAATATAGTTCAAAATTTTGGGGTCTTCTTCTTCTTCTTCTTCTTCTTCCTTTTTTTTTTTTTTTTTTTTGAAGTATGTTGAAGTGTCCTGCTTTATTTGATCAGAATATTATTGGAATTTAAAATAACCTTTCTATTTTACTATATTTTCAGTTCAGTTCAGTTCTGAACTATATTTTCAAATGTGTTTTTTTCCTGTGATGGCAAAGCTGAATTTTTAGTAGCCATTATTCCAGTCTTTAGTATCACATGATACTAATGTGATGGTGATGATAGTGTATGGTCTGGGCGAATACATTGATAAAAGCAGTTGTATATGCTTTTAGCTGTTTAAATAGTTAAAATCAAACCATTTTGGGGCCATGTGGGCCAAACTTTTATTTATTGAAACCTTTATCATAATAATATGTTATAAGATGCATTATGAAAGACCTTTAGACTGAACTGCCATAGCACTTTCAGTCTGATTTTGCTTTAGATTTTTGTTGGAAACATGAGCTCTTTGACTCCACAATTAACAAATAATCAAAGCTCAGCTAGAAAGGGTGTGATTGTCTGCAGTAGGAGCTGAAAGCATGCAAGGAGCTGAAAGCATGTTTGATGTAACATCTTTTTTTTTTTTTTTTTTTTTTTTTTTTATAAATGTATTAGTTGTGCTGTTTCACACTTGTTCTTTCACCACAGTCATGTTATCTGCATATTCAGAAGATGTGTTTTACAACACAGCAATTGTGCACATCTCTTCATGTCTTTTGCAATGTGTCTGCTCTTGCCTTTTGCCTCTTTTACAAGATAACACAATCTCAGCATTTTATGGAATGTTACACGCTGAAAAGCTGTCTATAGGTCTTCTTACATAAGACTGATAGGGATGTGCCTTTAAAGATCTCACTTCAGCGCTGTCAAGGTTCCACATTTCACACTGTTGATATATTGGGATCTTGAACGTGTGATGCACCTCAGTCCTGGTCAAAGTTTCAGTTGCTCACTCACATGACCTGTTTACCTGCTCCTCGAATCAGCTGCACTTGGCAAACCCTGCTAAACCTGTCAGAGAGCTTGTCATGGGTCTAGCCCTGCACTCAGGGGGTGTTGTTTAACTCCTGCCTGATTCATTCATCATCTCCTTGACAAAATGATTGAAAATAAATACCTTTTAAGTTTGTTTAATTCATTGCGTAGTCTAATTACACCGTGTTTATTCTGCTATATTCAAGATGATTCCTACTGCTTTTTACATGCTCAGAGTAAACAAAATGCAAATTATAGCTTTTAGGCAGGCTTTTGAAGACTAAATGAGAAGCTCATTCATTGTAGATGACTAAGAGTTGACATACTTACGAACTATGGTAACTTTGTTCAGCTGACCTCCAGACTTCCTGTGTGCTGTTATGGTGACGCTATTGGGACACAATCTACACTGTTATCAACCAAAACCACATTGTGCTGTAAAAAAGTTGTGATTGTGAAATGCATCTATCAGATATGCTTTTTACTGCCTATTTAAATGAGACAAACTAACCATTTATAAATATGGACTTCACTTCATATTGCACCCATATCCTAAGAAGCCAAATTTAAAGGGATAGTTCACCCAAAAAATGAAAATTCTGTCATTAATTACCCACCCTTGTTGTTCCAAACCCGTAAGACCTTCGTTTATCTTCGGAACACAAATTAAGATGTTTTTGATGAAATCCGAGAGCTTTCTGATGCTGCATAGACACCAATGCAACTGACAAGTTCAAGGCCATAAAAGTAGTAAGGACATTGATTTAAAAAGTCCATGTGACATCAATGGTTCTGTGGTAATGTTATGAAGCTATGAGAATACTTTTTGTGCACAAAGAAAACAAAACTTATTTATTTATTATTTATTTAGCAATTTTGTTTCAGTCTTAGACGTGCGTTCACGAGAGTACCTTGACTCAGGAGTGTGCATTGTTGGGGAAAAAAAAAACATTATCTTAGTTTTCTTTGTGCATAAAAAGAACTCTGGTAGCTTTTAAAAATTTAGATTGAATCACTGGCGTCACATGGACTATTGTAACAATGTCCTTACTGCCTTTTTGGGCCTTGAACATGCTAGTTGTGTTGCTGTCTATGCAAGGTCAGAAAGCTCTGGGATTTCACCAAAATAATCTTACAGGTTTGGAACGACATTAGGGTGAGTAATTAATAACAAAATGTTAATTTTTGTGTGAACTATCACTTTAAGTCTACACTGGTAGTCTTTGAGTTTTGTATGGGCAGTTTCTCATAATAAATAAGGTGTGGCCAGTAGAAACAATATCTCATTGAGTGAAAGTGGTTATCTATTAATCTTTTGTTTCTTGTAGCTGAAGTTAGACATGCTGCTTCCACAGTTTACTTACAAGTCATTAGTAAATCCAAGCTCCTGAGACAATTAAGTATGACTCAGTATTTAATTGTGTTTTTGAATGTTTTCTTTTGAGATTTTAATTTGTTACTAGCTGTCATTATTCTAAGCTGGGCATAGATAACCAACATTTTTGTGCTTTATTCTACAAATAGTGCCTAACCCTAAAGAATTTAAATAGTACAGTGTTTATTGAATCTTTTATCAGTGTTTATTGTTAAATTTTATGTGTCTGTTGCTTGTAATTATCGGTAAGCAGCCAGTTCTAGCTTTATTCGGCTTAAGCTTGAGTTGAATTCTCACATTTGTCTTTATCTCATGCAGAGTGCCTTGGAGGTGTATAAGGAGATGGTGCTGCTGTACATAGAGGAGGCTCGACGCTTTGTGAATTCTCAGTGTGCTGGTCTGGAGCCATGGCAGATCATTGGGACCACTTTGCTGTTCACACTTGTTGTGGTTTGGCTAAAGGGCTTCCTTTTCCAACAAGAGAGTAAGTGCTACAAGATGAAATGTGACTCTGGATTACAAAACCAGTCATAAGTAGCCTGGGTATATTTGTAGCAATAGTCAACGATACATTGTATGGGTCAAAATTACAGATCTTTCTTTTATGCCAAAATCATTTAGATATTAAGTAAAGATCATGTTCCGTGAAGATGTTTTATAATTTTCCTACCGTAAATATATCAAAACTTGCACTAGTAATATGCATTGCTAAAACTTAATTTGGACAACTTTAAAGACGATTTTCTCAAAATTTTGATTTTTTTTTGCACCCTCAGATTCCAGATTTTTAAATAGTTGTATCTCAGCCAAATATTGTCCTTTCACAACAAACCATACATCAGTGGCAAGATTTTTTATTAAGCTGGTTTTGTGGTCCAGGGTCACAAATGGACATCTTTTTTTACAATATGCAAATCTTTACTGTCAATTTTGATCAGATAAATGCATCCCAAAGTAATAATATTTAAAGAAAAAAAAAATTATCAGCAGTCCTTTCACAGTCCTAAGCTACTGCTTTCTTTGCCACTGTGAAACCATATGAAACCCAGCATTATGTTGCAAACTAATTGTAAGTAAATCCTGAAATTGTCCTTTTTTTGCTATTCATCGGTCAGGAAGTCTTGAAACAAAGTTGCTAAATGTCAAGGCCGCTTGAACAATAACAAAGTCTGTGGCACTTATAAGCTTTATGCATTACTAGTGACCTAGACGCCATTTCTTTGTTTTGTTTTTTATTTATCGTGGCGTGTTATGGTTGAGTCATAATCCAGAAACAATGGTTTCACATGAGCCGAGGGAGAAAAACTAAACATTTACACAGACGCCTCTCATTTGTTTAATTTTACATGGCAAACTTTAGATTTAGATTTCCATCATTTGAAAATAAAGGATTGTTTGAAGTCTTAAGCAGTCACAAGGCTTGAGTTGTGTGTTGTTGTTTTTTTTCACAGCAATTCAAATTTAGAAAAATGTCTTGCAGTGTTTACCATTTTCACCGCAGTATGCTCATTGTGTCGTGTTTTCTAGGTCTGACGTCAAGGGTAAAGAAGCAGTTCTTCAAAATCATCAGAAAAATCCCATTTATCGGCGCTTCGGTAAGCATCTAGTGGTTTTCTAGTTCCTTTTCTTCCTTCAGACTTCTCTTTTTGACTCATCGATCTGTGATTAAGTCACTGCTCTCATGCTGACGGGGAAATTAGGCCTTTAACACACTTTCATATTATGACCCTGTGATTATTCCAAGGTTTACATTGTGTCATTAACCTGAACAGAGCACAACACGTCTGGTTCCAGTCAGAAACGCCTGCAGGTTGATTTAAATCTGTCTTGTCAGACTCTTTTGTTATTTACATTATTTGTTAGATTGCAACTAACCATTTTAACATTACAAATTAAAACTGAAACACCCATTAGAACTTAAAGGCCTCTGTTGTCCAACACAATATTCAAAGGATGCTTATATAAGCTGTAATATTTTCTCTGGTATGTTCTTCTGTAGTCATGCTAAACTTGTTTGTTTTCACTTTTTTTGCAATTAAGTAGTTTTAAATCTTTAAAAATTCAACAATAATAAGAAAATACAAATTTAACACCTTGATGTGTTCATCATTTTAATCAAGTTAGAGCTACTTTTTTTAAAAAAATTGTCTGAGAGCTACCCATGTTATACAGTAGGCTACTTAAATTTCTGAAATAAGTCTAATGTGTATATATATCCAAACTGTTATGCGTTCAAAAGTATACACGCACTTAGTCATTTCACCAAATTTTACAACAAAAGTAGCAGCATTATGCACTTTTGGTTTGCATTAACATTAAAAACAATGGCTAGATTTTAGACTAACGAAAAATAAACACGTTATACTGACATGTTCAAATAAAGTTTTGGCAAAAAAAAAAAAAAAAAAAAAAGATAACAGAATAAACCTCACATTTAAGTCTTTAAATCATTTTGTATGAAAGAACAAGTCAAAATTATCAATTATATTTTATATGCTCCAAACAGTTCTACATAAGAAAATATGCTTTCTAAAAACAGATAATATGAAATTGTAAAATCCACTGTTTGACAGAAGGTGGTGTGTTTCCCCGGTAACCGCTGTAAACAAAGCAGCTGCTTCATTGCGCATTACAGGGTGGGAAGGTAAAATAAATGGTAACGAACCTTTTCTGAAGACAGGTGGTTCCTCCTTATTCATACAATTAATTAAATAATATTTCATATAATTTCTCACAGCAGTCTGCCTTTTGTCATAATTTCACACAAAACGAAACCTAATCTGCGCATTTTGACGGGTTGCTGTGAATCCCTTTACATTCCTGTGTATGTATGATATGAGGCTAGTTTTACTCAAATTTAACGGCAAAATGCTCATGAAGTAACACTCAAAGCAGTTCTGGAGATGTTGTTCATGTGTTGGCGTCCTCATTTAGTGAAATGACAGACGCTGAAATCACTGCGTGCTAGTGCTGCACGATTAATCGTATCGCAATCGCGAAGTCAGCCTGTGCGATTATATGATGGGGAAAATGTTGCGATTATATTATTTTATATTAGGCTAATTGTGTGCACTTGAGAACACATGCTTTCTGAGAACAGTATGCCTATTTTCCGTGCTGCAAACAAAACAAAACAAAGAAAGAATAAATAAATAAATAAATAAAAAGATCTGACAGTCTCTCAGTATAGGCAGTGCACATGTGGCATGTGTGCACGTTCACTTGTGTGCGCAACGCTGAGACCAGAACGAAGATGAGTGCAGAGCAGACTGATCTGGTAGGCAAAACAACTCTACCTCTGTATGATGATATTTTGGATTTGCGATTAGTGACACTGATCAGAGACATGTATTGTGCAAGATTCGCAAAATTAAAGTTGCTACATCGCGTGGCAATACAACAAATTTATATGAAAACATTTATATGAAAACAAAACAAAGCATAATTACAGATGTGTTAGTGAGCCTCACGCCATATTATGAGTGTTCGTTTAGACATAAAGAAATCAAATTGTAGAATGCACGCTCAGCACCGCCGAGTGCTTCCCGCGACAGTTTAAACGAAACCGAAAGTAAGACTGCACGCGCATTGGAAAGCAATTTTAAGAGAGCTACTCCCTAATGCGTGCAAATTGTGCAAATAATTCTGATTTTATGACTGGATTCCGCGATTCCTTCCACGTTTTCGGCATCTCGTAAATTATAGGGTCCTAGTGTTGGGAGACCCCTGATTTAAATTATTAAGTCATCCTGGAGCTCCCTTTGTTTGGTGAGGCCCCCTGGTGGGCCCCGAACCATTGACTGAGAATCACTTAGAACACTGGTAGTCATTAAAAGATTTTCCCCTTGGTTCCTCTATTACCTTTATTTTTTGTATAAATTAAATATTCAGAGGTTTTTATGGCACTTTTTGTTTTCTTTCCCTCATCAGATTCAGAATCAGCTCAACAAGGCATTGGATGACATGTCGATGAGTTTATGCACGCTGAAGGATGGCATGAGCTACGCCAAACTCCTGCCAGCACAGGGACTCACCCACAAACAGCTCCTTGACAAGATCAGGGAGTATGAGACACTCAGTGAGTCACTTTCAACCTTTCCCAGCTCCCATCTGTTATAATGAGGGAAAGCCCAAAGGCTTTGAGGATAAGCCAGAACTCTTTAAGTGTCAGCCAGATGTTCTCAGACTGAATTTGCCCTACAGTGTGGGTGCAGTTTTTTTGCAAAAAAAATTAGGTTATAATGTCACTGGTTTATACATTATTAGAAACCAGTGTCCCACCATTGTTGTGTCCTTAATCTTTTTCCATTCTTATGATTTCAGGTGAAGTAGACTGGGCAAAAGGCAAAGTGTCAGGCGCAGTCTACTGGGGGGATGAGAAGCTCACAGATCTCCTGGTGAAGGTATAGTGGCATTTTAAATAATTTAGATCAGTAAATCCCAGCATGGGCTATGTGTGTGTCCAGAGGGTACTTTTGGTACCCCCCCATAAGATGGACATTTGAAAATGTTATGGGTTTGGCTTCCGGTCTTATCCACGTCCAGCTATTTTTAGCTGTACAAAACAGCTCGTTTTGCTGCTTGATGTTGCAAATTGGTGTGTCTTAACCATATTATTTTAACGTATTATCTTAATTATGAATGCATTGGTTTGTAGTGCAAACAGTTTTACAGTTTACTATAAAATAATTCAACAAAAGAAAGCACAGAAAATTATGTGAAATGTTTTTGAAACTCTATATTATAATAACTAATATTATAATATTATCTTTTGTCTTTGATTCACCCACAGTACTGAGCTTAAAAAATGACTTTATTAATAAAATAATATTGATATTAATAATTAAAAATAATACTGGTAATTATTAAATTACATAAATTATAACCAGAATAATATCTCATTTAATTTAACTTAATACATTTAATATAAATTTGGGGTTAGTAAGAGTTTTGTTTCTGTTAAGTATTTTATTTATGCTCACTAAGGCTGCCTAGTACTAAATGACATGTACTAAAAACATGTGAAATATTACTACAGTGCTGCTTGAAATTTTGTGAACCCTTTAGAATTTTCTGTATTTCTGCATAAATATGACCCAAAACGTCATCAGATTTTCAAGTCATGAAAGTAGACAAAGGAAACCCAATCATGGCAGGCTATCCTGGCCAAGATGCAGCAAAACAGGCCCAAGCCATGATACTACCACCACCATGTTTCACAGATGGGATAAGATTCTTAAGCTGGAATGCATTGTGTTCTTTTCTCCAAACATAATGGCTTCTCATTTAAACCAGTAAGATCTATTTTGGTTTCATCCATCCATTAAACCTTTCACCATTAGTCCTCTGGCTTGTCCACATGATCTTTAGCAAGCAGTTTTCTTTTTGGAGAACAGTGGCTTTCTTCTTGCAACTCTGCTATGCACACAATGGTTGCTCAGTGTTCTCCTGATGGTGGGCTCATGAACATTAACACTGGCTAATGTGAGAAAGGACTTTAGTTGCTTAGAAGTTACCCTGGGAACTTTTTCAACCTTGCAGACTACTTTGGACTGATCTTTGTTGGTCGACCACTTCTTGGGAAGGTAACGTGGTCTTGAATTTCCTCCATTTGTACACAGTCTGTCTGTCCATGGATTTGTGGAGTCCAAACTCTTTAGAGATGGTTTTGTAACCTTTTCTAGCCTGATGACAATATCAACTCTTTTTCTGAGGTCCTCAGAAATCTCCTTTGATCATGACATGATTCACTTCCACAAACATTATCAGACTTTGATAGATCCCTGTTCTTTGAATAAAACCAGTCATGTACTGACATTTGATAGTCATTGCACTGATGGACTCTAATTTCACTTTTAAATTAACTGCTAATTCAAGCGATTCACATACTTTGCAATAAAGAAATGACAAAGAAAATATTTTACTCTCGCTTGTTTCATTGGGTTCAGCCTTTCAGGACTAGAACTTTCAGGAAAATCTGATGATGTATTGGGTCATATTTATGCAGAAATATTGAAAATTCTAAAGGGTTCAAAAACTTTCAAGCAGCACTGTATTTTAAAATGTAGTTTATTTAATGACGAATACAGTTGCTGAATATTTTTTTTTTTTTGTGGGAACCATGATACATTTTTTAGGATTCTTTGATGAATAAAGTTCAAAAGAACTGCCAAGTTCTGTCATGAAAATCTAGGTGGTGCAGGCTGATGGGTTGATAATGCAAAGTGCTAAACTATTTGGCACAAGTGGATTGGTTCATGTTACATGCACAGGCAATGAGCTTGCTGCTTTACATTTAAATGGCTGGTTAGCATTTACTAGAGCATTTCGCAGCGCACTTTCAGAATTCCTCTGAAACCTTCCACCTCCCCAGCTCCGCCTGTTTAGATCTGCTACAGGTTATTATCTATTCTACTTTTGCAGCAGCACCATATTAGCGTATGTATTGTTTGTGGCAAGTTCCTTTACTTACTTTGCTGCAGCAGCAGCTTTAATCTACAACAACAGCAATAACCAGCAGTGGCAGCAATTTAGCAGCATAGTATTCTATTCTGCTTTTGCAACATTTGAAATATATTTACTGTCTTCGATTAATTGAATGCATCCTTGCTGAATAAAAGTATACATTTCTTTAAAAAAATTAAATAAAATAAAAAAGATACTGCCCTTCCTTACTGTTGTCGATTAAGTGCTATTTAATAGGGTTGTGATTTGATTCATATCTCAAACAAGGTTGTGGAAGACTGGCTTTGGTTTCCACTTTACCTTTGAATCAAGCAGAAGCTTCGTAATTCAAGAAGTCATTCCTGGATGTTGTTTTGTGTTCCTCTGATTTGCAGGTATATGGTGAGTTTGCCTGGACCAACCCCCTCCACCCAGACCTGTTCCCTGGGGTTAGGAAGATGGAGGCAGAAGTGGTGCGGATGACATGTGCCCTCTTTCACGGAGGACCAGACTCCTGTGGCACAGTCAGTCCTTTTTACTGTCTTCCCTGAAGGAACAATGTAGCTGTGTGAAGTTGCGAAAATGTATCAAAAGTCATATAATTCACACCATTTTGTAAAACACTTTGTTTCCCATTGCCACTCACTGAACTCATTTGTAAAAGGGGTTTGTTGCATATTATTAATACAGTTGTTTGCACTTGAGATAATAGCTGAATGTTAAAAAACATCTCCTTAACAGAATCTGTAGAATGCTATTAGAGATGCATACATTTAAAATTTCTTCTTGTCATTATAAAGTTGTTCACTCAAAACTGACCTTTTGTTTTCTGGGTTCCTTTCATGAACAGGTTACTTCAGGTGGAACAGAAAGCATCCTGATGGCATGCAAGGCATATAGAGACATGGCTCATGAACGTGGCATTAAACACCCAGAGATGTATGTACTTCTTCTAGTCAAACTATTCAGCCTCTGCAGTCATAATACTCTAATTCTGTTTAGGTCAAGTAACAGTAGTTGTAAGCACACACTGTAAACAGTATAAACATAAGTGTTTTGCTACGGTTGGCTATTCATTTACATAGGATGTATAAACACTGCAACATTATATTTTAAAGTGCACTTTTGTTTTGTCTGTGCACTAGTATTGCACCAGTGAGCGTCCATGCAGCGTTTGACAAAGCAGCACATTATTTTGGGATGAAGCTCATTCACATATCCCTGGACAAGAAGACCATGAAAGTCGATGTGAAGGTACTGCTGTCTGGTTTGTCCACCACAAACGGGCACATTTATGTGAATATTTACCAGCTTGATGTCTACATAATTTCTTTGGTCATAGGCAATGAGGAGGGCCATCTCTAGAAACACAGCAATGCTGGTGTGTTCAGCTCCTCAGTTCCCCCATGGAATTATGGACCCTATAGTAGAAGTGGCGAAGGTAATATGCTGATGCTTTTGTATTGTGGTATAAATTAATCTGCAATGTGTTCTGTATCTTAAATGTAATTAAATATCATGTATTCTTTTAGCTTGCAGTAAAATACAACATCCCATTCCATGTGGATGCATGCTTAGGAGGGTTCCTAATAGCCTTTATGGAAAAGGCGGGTTTCAAACTTGATCCCTTTGATTTCCGGGTCAAAGGAGTGACCAGTATTTCAGCTGATACACACAAGGTGAGAACTTGATAGTGAGGAAAAAAAGTTATTTTATTTTGCAATAATACTTCGTAGTATTACTGGTTTTACTGTATTTTTTTCAAATATACTAACATTTTTAACATTATCTGCCCAGATGTCATCATGATGATGAATAAAATTATGCAAAGTTGATTTTATTATAAAATCAGTGTCTTTGTCCCCACAGTATGGTTATGCTCCCAAAGGCTCCTCAGTGGTGCTCTACAGTGACAAGAAATTTCGCCACTACCAGTATTTCGTAGCACCGGATTGGCAGGGAGGAATTTATGCATCTCCGTCCATGGCTGGCTCTCGGCCTGGAGGCATAATTGCTGCCTGTTGGGCTACTATGATGCACATGGGTGAGAAGGGATATGTTGAGTCCACCAAGAAAGTTGTTGAGACAGCCCGCAAAATCAAAGCAGGGTAAGTATTAATAATAATATAATATAATTATAATGTAACGCATAAAAGGCACAGGCAAGGTTTGCTTTGAATGTCTATCAACTGTGGTAAATTTGCATGGCTGGTAACATTTACATGCCAGAAAGGGCACTGTATACAGAAACATCATCTTAAATAAAACTCTCTCTTCCCACAGAATCCGTCAAATAGATGGGGTGTTTATATTTGGGGACCCAGAAGTGTCTGTGGTGGCTCTAGGCTCTGATGATTTTGATATCTTTCGCTTATCTAATGCACTGACTTCAAAGGGCTGGAATCTCAACACTCTGCAGTTTCCATCTAGGTATGGTAAAAAAAAAAAAATTTGTTTAGTGTGGAATGTGTGGGTTATGCAAACTAATGCAATATCCTTAAAACAGAATGAAAGTTAGTCAAGTTAGATCATTATTGGGGGTTCAAGCGCATAGCGCTGAAACTCTATTGTAATTGTTAAAATGGTCATGATTTCCTTGTAAAACTGACCATGCAGACCAAACCGTAAGTCGTAGAGACTTGAAACTTGGAGGGATTGTAGTACTCACACCGCTGACAACATCACCAAGGCTCACCCTAATTGGCCTCACAGGGGCACTACAGTAATCAAAAGTACAAAATTGCTCATAACTCCTTAAAGGGTACATAACATACACAGTTTCACCTATCATCATGTTAATCTTGAGTACCTATAGAGTAGTACTGCATCCTTAATATCTCCAAAAAGTCTTTAGTTTTATCATATTTATAAAAGAAAAATACAGCTTTCAGATTCTCTCCGGGAAAAAAAAACGAGCTCCTGGAGGCGTGCCGTGGGCGGAGCTATAGAGTCAAGCTGATTTCCTGCAAAAGACAGAAATCTGATGCAGTTGTACTTGCATGACTGGGATCTTTTATCACTGGGACCGCTCAATGTTTTAATAGCAAACGATGTACAAATGACGGGAACACACAAACACACTTGCTACACTCTGTTGCTGCCCCAGAAAAACAAACTGCATCCACTGTTCGCATAGCGCTGGGTTCTTTGGGAAGCTGAACACGGTGAACTTTCCCTCACATCCAAAAACACACTTATTTGGAGACATTCTCGAACAAATCCTATGCAGCACTGCTGACGATTTCCCGATGAAGCGTGTTGATCAATTTTTTTCATCATTGCATAAAATTAAAAAGCCAAATTGTGCTTTTTACAGTTTTGTCTTGCTTTTCCAAGAAAAAAAAAAATTACAATTACAAAACACTCTTTTAAAATACATGGCCGGCATTGGCCAGTGAAGTTTGAGACCCTATTAGACATGGTTAACGGAGGCTGATCGGAACAAAACTCATGACCCTAAATAGTCTGTGAGAAATTTGAAAGAAATCGGCCACTATATTCATATCATATGACAGAACTTCTCATTCCGGACAACTTTGCCTCTAGAACCACTGCTGTCAATCAAATCATTAGTTAAATGATTGAGAAGATGTGAATAAACTACTATTGCGAACTAGTCCTAGGTTTTCTGGTTTAAATTTTGGGGGAATAAACACTGCAGTACAATTCTCTGGACTCTCTAGGTCAATAATTATAAAAAAAAATTGCAATTTACCCTTTGGGAAGCTGTAACGGAGTCATTTAGAAAAGGAGCCTGTCCAAATTTAGGAAAGGGGAAAAAAAAAGGAAAACTCAAAACTTCATGAAACCTGGTGAGCACATGTGACGGGTGATTCTAAACAAGCCTGCAACGTTTTAAGAAGATCGGACCACAGCCGGCGCTAAGAGTCATAAACATTACAAAACATATTTCTATGGTAAATTCCATGTATTTGCAAACAAAAAGGCTTGCTACATAATGTCTTTTTTCAAATGTGCTTAAATGCCTTAAAGCATTTAAACCCCGCTAATTGCTGTTTGCAGCTATATTTTATGATTGGTTTTATGTAAAGGCATCAGTGCATCAATTTTAGGCACTGGTCAGAAAAGTTGTTCCTTAGATCATTGTTTGTGGCTTTTTGTTGTTCTCTTTCAGCATCCATATTTGTGTCACAATGCTACACACACAGCCTGGTATAGCTGAGCAGTTTATCAGTGAAGTGAAGAGAGAAGTAGCCATCATCATGAAGAATCCTAAAGAGAAGACCACCGGAATGGTGAGTTTGTTTTTCATTAGACATTCATTTATAGTTTCACTAATCATTTCTGCTTAACAGATAATAGTCAAAACCTCTCAATTTTGAGTTGATCTACAATACTCTTTAAAAGTTTGGGGTCAAACTTAAAGGGATAGTTCACCCAAAAATGAAAATTGTCATGAATTACTCGCCCTCATTTTGTTCCAAATCCAAAATACCTTTGTTCATCTTCGGAACACATATTAAGATATTTTTGATCAAATCTGAGAGCTTTCTGACCCTGCATAGACAGCAATGCAACTTCCCTGTTCTAACAAAGGTATTAAGGACATATATAAAATACTCCATGTGACATCAGTGCTTAAACCGTAATGTTATGAAGCTACGAGAATACTTTTGGTGTGCAAACCAAAACAAAAATAATTATTTTATTCAACAATTTTTGAATAAAGAACACGGATGAGTGCTCATTTGCCACTCCAGTCCACTTCAGTCTAATTGATAAACCATAATAAAATAACCCTGAATTAACCTTCCCGTTTATGTTGTAGGGAGCCATCTATGGCATGGCGCAGTCCATTCCTGACCGATCGATGGTGACTGAGGTCTCACAGGGCTTTTTGGACTGCCTCTACAGCACTGAGGTGCCCAAGATACAGAGCAAGCACCACAAAAACCATAAGAACCACATGAATGGCAACTCCAAAGTGCACTGAGATTGACTGTCGGGGTTTCTGCCCTTAGCTAGCTGAAGGGATGTTCAACACAATCATCTAATCATTCATTTACTTCATTCAGTCATCTATTTACAACTAACTCTTTTATGTATAAGCCATAGTCACCTGAAATTTTGGGATTCGGGACTAAGGAGCGAAGTATCCTGTCTGTAAGACTATAGAGACTGCTGCACAAGTATCTAAGTGAGTCTGTGAAGGGTCTGGGACATATTCATTTAATTTTGGTGACCAGTGAGTGCAGTTTTACTAGTTTCATTTCTTCTGTTTCTTGTTTTTATGACCAGTGCACACCGTATGTATTTCCACTATTATCTTTGGACATGTTTTCTGCCACTTAAACCTCAGGATACCACAACATGAACATGTCACAATGATTTTACATTTTACATGTCATTGGTAGACTGTTTCCAGGAATTAAATAATGCAGATTAGACCAAAATCCGTAATACTGTCAGCATGGAGAAGTCATGGTGTTTCTCAATATCTCCTTCTCAATAGAAACTTGAGAACATAAAAGACCATTTTAGGATGGTAGTACTGCTCAGGTGAACCTGTATAGCAAATGTTTAATTTTATTTATTTATTTAAAATTCCCCATAACTAGATTTATAGATTTGATAAACGTTAATTTTATTAAGGAGCAAATATCCCTCTGATTTTAAATTGCATGTGGAAAATGATATCAGGGCAAAACGTAACAAGTCCACCTACCAGGTTGTGAAGTTCAACCATATTTCCAGGTTCAAATTCTCATCCATTTGGGTTTCCATTGATCACATTTCACCCTATCTACCTCAGATCTAGTTTAAATAATTGTACACATACTCACTCATTCTTTCCCTTTTGTCTAAATCCTGAGAAATGTCACCTAAGTGGGCATTTTGATCATCAGTCAACTTCATCCTCCAGGTTATGGTACTCACTGACAACGGTTTTCAGAGAGTCAAAGACCACCCTTGAATTTCTTTCAAATTATATTTGTGTGTTGTACTTGTTTGGGATCTTTGTTCCAGCTTAACTCACCTGAATGATAAGGCATGGAACACCAAGAAGGGAAATTAATTTGTGCATGAAATGAGAAAGTGATGACATGGTACCATGGAAACATCACACCAGATCTTGTCAGCAATGTAATCCCTTAAGCACTCATAATATTTGTGACCACTGTGTGTGTTTTTATATTTTAAATCACTAATATAATGTCTCATATTTCAATGTTTTTTTTTAATTCAGTAATTTCCATCGACTTTTTAACCTCTTTTTGGGGTGCTTCAAGTAGGAGGTAGGACAGCTTTCTTTTGTATGATACCACTGTAGTACAGTGTAGACTCAAGAACTGTAACATGCCTTAGACTAGGATGTAGATGTGGATATTTGTCTTTAAACAGTTACCCTTCTTGCCTATATGAAGCATTTCAATGTCTTTATGCAATAATCTGTAATTACTGTAACTACTGAAACTGAGGCACCTTGATCTGAATTTTTGAAGTGTAACATAACCTCTACGGTTATGGCTATGTAAAGCACAAAACTAACAGCATTCACCTAAATGCCTTCCACAGACGTCAGGGTGTGTGCTATTAGGTTAAAACAGTAGCTACATCAGCCTCAGGGACTAGGCCTTTACCACATCATGCAATCCATTTCAGTTTTGTCCTGTAATGTTTTTGTTGTTCCTATATAAACCAATAAACCTTGAAATAAATTTGCTGGTTGTGTAATATTATCTGTTTCACAGAATAAGGGGCCGTTCACTCAGAACCCTTTTTTTTTTTAATTTGTTTGTTTGTTTGCATTCACTGCGCTGCTTTTCCATTATTTTTTTCTATGTAAACATACTAGACAGATGTGTAAAGGCAATTCAGATAATTGTTTCTTAACACATTATAAATGTAACATGTATTGCTGAAAACACATGAACTATGGAGTACTGAATAGTGGAGTTACAGCGTTAAGCAGTATTTCACCATTTTTGAGTTCAGGATTTTTTGGCCATTACTATTAGTTACCATAGGTATGTAGAGGTAGATGCCACATTCGATCACTCCAGACACGTTTGCCATCTTGAAACGGTATATATGTGACCCTGGGTCTTAAAAAGCAAGAGTATATTTGTAGTCATAGCCAAAAATACCTTATATGGGTCAAAATTATGGATTTCTCTTTATGCCAAAAATCATTAGGATATTAAGTAAAGATCATGTTACATTAAGATATTTAGTAAATTTCCTGCTGCAAATATATCAAAACGTATTTTTTGACTAATAATATGCATTGCTAAGAACTTCATTTGGACAATTTTAAAGGCAAATTTCTTAATGTGTGTATATATATATATATATATATTTTTCTCACCCTCAAACTCTCGATTTTTAAATAGTTGTATCTCGGCCAAATATTGTCTTATATGCAACTATTACAGAAGGCTCAAACCCTCACAGATGCTCCAGAAGGAAAATAATATGCATTAAGAGCTGGGGGTGAAAACTTTTGAACAGAATGGAAATGTGTGCATTTTTCTTATTTTGCCTAAGTATTTTTTTCATTTAGTACTGCCCTTTAGAGGCTACAGAAGATAGTTACATGTTTCCCAGAAGACAAAATAAGTTCCATTTACCCTGATCTTCAAATTCAAAAAGTTCTTAATGCATAGTTTTTTCTTCTGGAGCATCACCGAGCGTTTGAACCTTCTGTAATAGTTGCATGAGTCCCTCAGTTGTCCTCAGTGTAAAAAGACGGATCTCAAAATCATACAGTCATTATTGCAAAAGGTTCAAATTCAAAAAAAGCTGGAAAACCAAAGAATTTGTGGGACCTGAAGGATTTTTCTAAAGAACAACAGGCAGTTTAACTGTTCAGGATAAATAAGGGACTTAAGAACAACTATCACTAAACAACAACAACAAAAACACAGCTGTGAATGATTCAGGTAAGAACACATTATTAAGAATCAAGGGGATGTAAACTGTTGAAGGGGGTCATTTTTATAACTTCAGCTATTATTTTCTATATGTAAACATCTTTTTTGTCAGTACTAAATAATAACTTTCATTTTGTATGATTCCTCTTATTTTGCTAAATTATTAACATTTTGCAGATTCTGAAAGGGAGGTGTAAAACTGTACGTTTTTGTGCCATCATTGAATAAAACAGTAGACAAGTGCTTTGACAGATGACACGTTGATTTCACAATGCCAAAGTTGGCAATTATTCAGTTTAATACAATTCACTGAGGCACTAACCATGTCATCGCTGGATCACATCAAATGAAAATAAAGGCACCAAATATTGATTTTAAACCACAGAACACAGCAAGGTAATACTGCTTAACCGGTCTCTTTAGTGTGCTATTTTCACATTTGTTCTGTGGTACATTTATGTACTGTGAATGTAAAATGATTTAAAAGATGAAATTCCTCCTGACTGTTCCATTAATACTTTGGGAAAAGATAAAAGTGTAACAGGCAGACTACACACAGTCAAAACTGATACGGTGATAACTGTGGTAAATGAAGTTTCATAATATTTTTGGTCCAGTTTCACAGGCTACAGAGGTCGACTGACGAGCGTGGTGAGAGGGTCCATTCAGAGGACAGAGGCCTGATCTATGAAGGTTGCAAGGGTGATGTCACGCTGTGAGAGTCCTCCACATTCATGAGTACTGAGGGTGATTTGAACCTACCAGAGAAAAAAAAAAAAACAGGCAGACAGGATATAGTCAACGTGTAGCATGTCATAGAAAACCCATTGTTTTATACATATTTTGGACTATGGTTGCTATGGTAGCTACCTGTTGCTACTTATACCACAACACAACTCAGAATACACAACTTGGAAAATAAAATACTGATAAAATACCACGTTGTGCTGCTTTTGGCTGTCATTTTCAGTCAAAGGACAACAAGAGAAGCAATGTAAGCCTTCACTGCTTTTGCTAGTAAGAAGAGGAGAAAAGAATGGGAAGATGCAAAGACCTGTGTCTTTGTTCTCTCCACTTTAGCAACCAAATGGAGCAAGCATTTAATGTCATAATGGCACCCCCATAGTCCAAAATATGTATAAAACAATGTGGATTTTTTAAATAACAGAAATCTTTCATGGGTTTTCTACTATTTCAGTAAGAAACATCCTTTTTCGTTATATTAAGCCATACAAGTGTTAATACCTGGGGTTCACTTTAAACATTAATCATCCATTTAAAAAATATATATATTATTATAAAAATTATTATGTATATTATATTTTAAAACTAAGCACTCACAGCCTTGACCCCCAATGTATAAAAAAAGGTACGCTGCTAAGCCATGTAATCTATTTACCTTATTATACACATTAAACCATTCAGGGTGATGATCCATTTTCTCAGCTTGTAATGCAACTCTGGACATGAACCCAAAAGCCTTAAAGAAGGGAAGAGCATATCCTATATTTGTGCATAGGGTACAAGTGTGATGCAAGAAGCATGTATATGAATAGTAAAGTATATAACTAAACAGTTTTATAGGCTTAGTCTCTCTTGCCAGTTTAACAGAGGTTATTACCTGGTTAAAGTCTTTGAAGATGAACTCTTTGTAAATAGCATCTCTCCCTACCACCTCCACCCACTGAGCGTTCCTCATCATGGGCAGGAGGTGCTCCCTCTCCTCCATAGAAAGAGTCTGGATCTTCCCAGCCTGAGTGTTTAAAACAGTTTTCGTTAGAAAATATCCTACAATTCCATGTATGTGGGTTTTGTCTGCTTTGTAAGTTTTACAAATCATGCCATATCCATGCCACCGTGTGTAAAATGTAGTATGTTGTAGTATGTTACGTAAATCTGAATCATTTTAATAATATTTTCTAGTAACTTCAACAATACACTACCAGTGAAAAGTTTTGTCTTTTAAAGAATTCTCTTCTGTTCACCAAGCCTCCATTTATTTGAGTAAGTACAGCAAAAGCAGTGATATTATGAAATATTTTTACTATTTAAAATTGCTTTCTATTTAAATATATTTTAATTTAAAATGTAATTTATTCCTGTAATCAAAGCTAAATTCTCAGCATCATTACTCCAGTTTCAGTGTCACATGATGCTTCAGAAATCATTCTAATATGCTGATTTTTTTATTATTATTAGCATTATCAAAAGGTTATGTAACATTATACACTATACCATTCAAAAGCTTGGAGTATAATTTTTTTGGGGAAAGAAATTATAGAAATTAATACTTTTTATTTAGCAAGGATGCTTTTAATTGTTCAAGAGTGATGATAAAGACATGTATAATGTTACAAAAGATTTGTTTCAGATCAATTCTGTTCTTTCTGTTTTTGAGCAGAAAATCTGAATATTAGAATGATTTCTGAAGTATCATGTAACTAAAGTAATGATGCTAAAGAATTCAGCTTTGAAATCACAGGAATAAATTAAAATGTAAAATATATTCAAATAGAAAACAGCTATTTTAAATAGTAAAATATTTTTGCTGTACTTAGGATCAAATAAATGCAGGCTTGGTGAGCAGAAGTGACTTCTTTAAAAAACATTAAAAATCTGTTCAAAAACTTTTTGTGGGTAATGTGTGTGTGTGTGTGTGTGTGTGTGTGTGTGTGTGTGTGTGTGTGTGTGTGTGTGTGTTTGTGTGTGTGTGTGTGTGTGTGTTTTGAAAATACTTAAATATAATCATTATTTGTTAATAGAACAGATGATATTTGAACAGTTTTGCAAACACTTATACTCTTAAGCAACCATTCCAAAGTGGGATGTTTCGGAAAAAGCACTGTGATTGGTTGTTTTGAACCCCATGTGGAAACAATGATGACTTGCATTTTCAATTTTAAGAGCTTCCACCATATTCCAATGGTGGTTGGAGTAATGAAATTCCAAAGCTACTTAGCTCCTAACCCTTTTGCCCTTTCAGTCAGGGTCACATAGGCTTTAAAAACGTCTGTTATAAGAAGACATTAAATTGTACATTTATAAAAAAGTAACTCCTGAAAACTTTAGACTTTCTATACAGGTCTGTACTAAACTTTGTTGTAAATTTCGAGCACCTTTACGTGAATGAAAAGAAAATGAAGTTGATTTGTGTCAGCGTTTTCTTTTGTACTATCCACACACTATTGTCCTGACTGAACCATCAGTATATTGCGTCAGTGGCTGTGTGCAAACACATGTAAGTCACAATGAAGCACCAACACTGATAAAGCTGACTGACATCAACAGGTCTCCTAGCAACAGTCTAATCTGCCGAACTAATGCTGCTGCACGAACAGACATGGCTCGAAGAGAAAGCGAAGTAAACCATGAAAGCTTGACGGTGATTGTTCTATTAAATGATTAACAGTGCGATATGTTAGTGACAATATGCGCTTTTAAAATCTACACTAGCGGTGGTATATGGCAAAACCTTGAATCAGAGGAAAGAACTCGCTCAACTGTGACTTAAAATTGTTAGTTCAAGTTATTACAAGTCGTATAATATGAAAAAACGTCAGATTTTACAAATATATGTGAAAATAAAATAACACCAAACAATTCCAGTATATTTGAAGCATTTTGTTTGTGCCAATGTAATGCATTTATTTGCACACTTGAAAGTTATGCACAAACTATTAATCCAAGCGATAAGAATAATGAAAATAAAAAGATTTTATAGGTTTTTTCTTACCATGTTTTGGGTGCTGTGCGTGTGGCGCTGCTATGGTCTCCTGCAAGCAGCTGGATTTCAACCTGTGTCCAGAGCGCGAATTTGCTAATCCTACTACGGTGAAGGGACGTCTTATGAATATTAATTACGTTGCGTGATTGGATGCTCTTGAAAAGTCACCAGGTAACGTCAGCACGCATTATTGAATATTAATAAATGGGCCCGCTTGCTGCTGCCCTGCCAAAAGCCTGTATAAAATAGGAGTGTGTTGTTAAAATTGAGATTCCAGACAGCAAAGTGGACACAGATGAAAGGAATTATTCGGCCTGCATGCAAATCGTCAACTGACAAAAGCAGATAAAACAATGACTTTTAATACCAAGAGTCTGTTGAAGGAAAAATGCGAGCCATTTAATACAAATATATCTGACTGAATGTGGCAAAGTTATTCATCTTGCGTGAAAGAATTCATCCAGGGTCACACACCACACTGTTAAACGGGACGTTAATATGACCGAGAGTACAAAAATGATCTTCTCTTTTGTATATTTGCTTTTTCTCCTAAAATAAGATAATTTTGATAAATAATGTATGGTTTCTCTTTTCTACATTTACACACTCATAACATGTTTCAGATTCAAATTATTGTGTTTATGTTTTTTTTTTTTTTTTTTTTTTTCTGGTAGCCCTAAACAGCTACATCCATCTTCAACCAGGCTGGTTTAGATGTGTGTTTTTCTTTCCAGCAGGGTTATACTTCCTATCTTTGGTCAATCTTCTTGTGTCTTCTGGTAATAAAAACTCTCCAACACACCTCAAAGATCACTGTTATCACATGAGCAGTGATCTTTGAGCCCTCTTTATTTTCATTTGCACAAAAAGAAGTAAAAGAAATACAGCAGAATTGGGATTAACAATGAAGACAATCAATTTCTTGCATGTTTTTTCTTTTTTCAGTCTTCTCTCAGTAGGGCTGTGTGAGAGACTCCATAAAGGTAAGTCATAATTATGACTTTCGAGTTTTTAAAATATGTATGAATAAACATATTTGTATTCATATGATACTGCAATCTTTGTCCTTTTTAGTTTACAAGCTGAAAATCGATGAGGCATTGCTCATATTCCATAGTGAACTTCCGTACAGCGTTAGTGTTTACTACACATCAGATTACTGTTATAAGGTATTTCAAAATTGTTTTGTCTTGATAGTGACTTTTCATATTCCAAATAAAAGAGAGAGAGAGAGAGAGAGAGAGAGAAATAAAGATAAATTTGTTCCATAGACAATGTGTACAGGTTCAACGTCAATGCATTAAAAGTTTTGTGAGCAATATAAACCTTTATGTAATATCTCGTACAAACCTGTAGTGTCAAAAATGGCTTATATTAAATGAGTATTCAATAACTGACAGCTATCTACCTCCTCTACAGTGTGTTTATCAGCCTCTTGCAACAGTTGGAAATGTGCAGAACAATATTTCTGTGGTGGTGAGCACACAATTCACACTGACTCTAAAAATCACACCTGTGGATGGAAACATCACTCTGTGCAGGTAAGTATCACCTTGAACTACTTCCTAAATAATGATCTTTTCTAACTGAACCCATTTCAATAACCCTGTTTATAAATCAGGTACAGAAGGACCTTAGGCTAGATATATAGCCCTAATAGCAGCCAATTGCATTTGCAGTCACTGAGACTATTTATGACGATGTGTTTGAATGTGACCTGGCTTTAGTGCTGCCCTTTGGAGAATACCTCACTGTGCATTGATCGCACTGCATTTTGGGGTTAACAAGCTGACACTGGAATAATGATGAAAAAGACCATTAAAACATCAAAGCTTGGGGGCCTCTCGCAAGCCCCAGCTGGGATGTTGGAAGGAGGAAACCATAGTAGTATTTACAAACAACCTGGGCCTCAAACAGTCATCAAGGTTTGGGCCGTTTTCAAATAGGTTGTCAAGGGTGTCTGCTTTCATAAGACAAGTCACAGTATCTCTCTCGCCGTACGGCTGGGGTCTAGTCCTGGGCTTCTTTAAGATCGATACAGAGGTCCCTTTCCAGACCGAGCTATTATCGATTTACTTTCTCCCCCAAAGAACGTGCTGGGTGCTATGTCATTCCCAGGTCGATCAATAAAGGCTTATAGTGCACATTTTCGGGGATGAAAAAGGTGAAATGGGTTCAAAACTTGCAGTTCTCTAACTTTCCCTCTAGATGGCCCCCTTCAGCCTTTTGTATGCCATTGTTTATTTTCAGCTCCATGCTGCTTCAACGAGGCATTAATATACTGTACAGTCATAAAATATTGGTGATGAACAATATAAATCAACTTTAGTTGTTACGTTAGGTAAACATTTGCATGACAGGTTACTTACATCAGTCAGCAAGCAATTTATGGTTAACAAGAAAACAACAAATGCTGGTGATGATGTGTAACAGAAAATGTAAATAACATTTAAAAAGAGAAAAGCCCTTTAAGCAAAACGTAAAAAATTCAATAACCATCATCATGGCTATAACAAGGTGATGGATGGATCAGTGTTTTATTACATGTTGATGACATTATTTCTCCTCCCTAGTCTGAGTCAGACATTTGAGGAAGCTGGCCATTATTCTCTCTGGATGACACAGTCTGGACTGCCAAATGATGTAACCTGTTCTCTCGCCATGGATAGGAGTCCGAATAACGCGTACCTGCGTAAGTATGCATGTTGTGTGATTAAAAACATTAAATAAGTCATCAAAAAGACACGTATTGAGTTCCAAAGTTCAGCAGGAAAGCGCCTCTCTCATATCCCAGGAGTCAGATGAGACTGTATTGATCTGCTAAACTGCTCGTTTCTTGAAAAAAACAGCTCAAAGAAAAGCTTTTTCTGCCATGTTTGTTTTGGAAGATGCCCCGGGAGGGGAGCATTGTGGGAAATACATTAGAGGAGCGTGAAGGATTAAAGCATAATGGGGTTTTGAAAGCACCACGCGCCATAATGCGCCGTCTACTTTGCAATAGTGCAGATTATGTTGTAGATCAGACTTTTAAGGGCAAGTAGCCATTATCTGTCAGATATATGGCCAGTGTGACTAAACTCCCGGCTATATGATGAGCTTCCATTAGCCGGACCGGCTGGTGATTACACTCCAGCTCCAAAGGGCTCTCACAACTTAAGTGATGGTGCTAGTGATCAGCAGATATTAAGAAGAACTGATGAGGGGATGGCGAAAAAGAACGGCCTGTTTTCAATTGAATTGCACTGCCCTGAGTGATCATGTTAGTGTCTTTTTTTGTTCCAGACTGATATTTTAAGGCTGTCTTGGTCTGAAAAATAGAAACTCTAACCTCAGCTTTGGGTCTGTGATGATACAAGCAGTAAATTGTACAAACGTACAGTAATTGGTCTGCTTAACCTTAAACTTTAATTAACATTTGGACTGAACTGCGCAAATTAGAGTAACTTTAAGTGTTGCTGATTTTCAACTTAAGCAATCAGTGTTTTATAATTTACTGTGAAATAAGAGTAGGGTAATTTACTGAGGATAATTAGACAGTGATGATAAGCATTTATTGTATTACTTGTCACTAGAAATAAACACATGACAGCAATTGTCATTGAGTTTTCAAGCATTTTATGCCATAGAACTCCAAAATATGATGAATGCTTCCTAAAATAAAAAGGGATTTATATATATATTTTACTATGTGCATAAAAATGTTATGAGTAATATATAAAAACAATTAGCTTTCTTATTGTACTAAAGCAAAGCAAATTGTATGTCGCAAGAATAAACCCCCATAACATACACTGCTGTTCAAACGTTTAGAATCAGTAAGATTTTTTTTTTTTTTAAATTAGTTTCTTATGCTCATCAAGACTGCATTTATTTAATCAGTAATGTTCTAAAATATAATTTCAATGGAAAATAACTGTTTTCTACTTGAATATGTTTTAAAATGCAATTTATTCCTGTGATGCAAAGCTGAATTTTCAGCATCATTACTGCAGTCTTCAGTGTCACATCCTTCAGAAATCATTTTAATATGCTGATTATCAGTGTTGGAAACAGTGGTGCTGCTTAATATTTAGTTGGAACCTGTGATACATTTTTTGAATAAAAAGTTAAAAGAACAGCATTTATTTTAAATAGAAGTGTTTTGTAACAATATAAACTACCATTTAAAAATTTGTTCTCAGTAAATTTTCATTCTTTCTTTTTAATTTTTTTTAATACTTTTATTTACTGAGGATGTGTTAAAAAGTGATAGCAAAGACTTTTATATTGTTATTGTTATATATTAAAATAGAAAACCACTATTTTAAACTTTAATAATATTTCACAATATTACAGTTTTTTTCTGTAATAGATTAGAAAGTGTGATTAATGTACTGTTAAATTTTGTTTAAAAATTGTGTTAAATGCATTTTGCGTATTTAAGCTAACTTTGTAAGACCAAAAACGTAAGATCATCAAAATTTTCTACCTCACAAAACTATATGCAGATTGTATTTTTTATTTATTCATTTGTTTACTGTTAAAATATGGCCTGCCAATAAATTTAAAAATGATTCATTCCATTATTTTCAACCTGTTTTTAGAGAGAAAGACAAAAAATATCTAATTGTGTTTTAAAAAATAGTGCATTAAGTTATTTAGGTTAACTTTATTATTTATTTAGGTTAATGTATGTATGCATGCAACATAATGGACCCCAGTTAGAACACTCCTGGATTAAAGTTCTGTTTTAGAATGTTGCTTTATTTTTAGTCGTTTTCTCACTAGCAACCGATTTGTATCTCTTGCCTCTTAAGTTAAAGGACATTTGAGGCATGACAAACATGACATACTTAAAGGTACCCTTAAGTGGGCACGGTGTTGGATGTACACGCAGTGTTTATTTATCTCAGGGCCAGTTTGTCCAGGCTCCTGCACTCAGTCATCACTATAGTATCATCACAGCTTCACTGTTTCCCCTTGTGTCATCAAGTGTATTCACACTTTGATCAAATGGTCCTTTCTGTGTTTGTTTTTCCGCAAAAGGTCTCCATTGTGCCATTGAAAAGTAATTGCTTGAGATCACCGCGTGCAACATGTCCATTTGATTAGCCATAATATTCTTTGTGAGGGCTTTTGTCCATGTTTTGATTATAAAAGATGATAAACGGTGAGCTTCCAATTTAGTCCTTATGTAAGCATTATGTAACAATGTAGAACTCAATTTAATTTCATGGTAAGTAAAAAAAAAAGTATATCAGATGCTCCAGTCTGATTTTTAGTTTTATCTTGCCATATACACAAATTCAATAAAGACGTCTGTACAGCTTCCAAATGCTTGGAATATGAGGCGTTTTTGCTTCCTGTTTTACACCTTCCCTTAAGCAGTCAGTATCATGGAGGAGGGCCTCTGACAGTCGATATGATCCATCATGCACTGTGAAAATATTGCCTCAGTGCATGGCCTTATTGGAGACCCAAGGCTAGGGTTTCATAGATTGATTGTACGCCTATAGACTGGTTTCAGATTACATAAAAGGACACTGCTGGATTCTTGAGAGCTCCCTTGTGGCACAGCATGGGTGACAAAGGCTGTTCAGAGCAAAGGCTGAGAAAATCATAGTAACTGATCATATTTGTAACTCTTTATTTTTAATTACTGTAACAGACTAATTGCTCTCTTCAAGAACATTCACAGAATCCTTATTGATAATTAGTATAAAAATAAGTTCTCCTTGTAATACCCACAAAAACAGCAGAAGTTGTTTGTATAACCATTGCTCTAATGTATTTGACATTGATTCCTCAGCACTGTTGGCGGCATTCTTAATTCTGGCTTCTATCGCTGTATTTTGGGCCTCTTTGCCTTATATACTCAGGTAACCTCTTTTTCCAGTTACACTGCTGTTCAAAAGTTTGGGGTCAGTACGATTTTTTTTTTAAGGAATTAATACTTTTGTTCAGCAAGGATGTATTAAATTGATTAAATAAATATTACTGAACTTCCTATTTGCCAAAATAGAATATTGATAACAATAAGAAATGTTTCTTGAGCATCTAAGCAGAATATTAGAATGATTTCAGAAGAATCATGCGACGCTAAATACTGTAGTAATGGCTGCTGAAAATTCAGTTTTGACATTACATTATAAAATATATTTAAAAAGAGAGCAGTTTTTTAAATTTCCAATATTATGTCATAATATTACTGCTTTTACGGTATTTTTTTATCAAATAAATGCAGACTTTTGAACAGTACTGTATGTAAACATAGCTTTTCTAAAAGTTAAGTTGATTTTACAATAAAATATAGTTTTTTACCACTACAGATGGAGCTGTATACAGAGGCTAAAGAACCGTATCTGCCATCGTGGGTCTCAAAACTCCATAGAAATGGTGAGGGCAAAACGGTTCATGCATGATACAATAGGAACAGATGTTATGCATCATACACTGTGCATTTGTTTATGGTTAGTTCATAACCATTGTAATCTCCAATTTCCAGAATGATCACATCTAAAAAGCAAACAGCTGATAGAGATATACAAGGAGCCTTGTAGAGGATATAGTTTAATTTTCTGAGATCTTGTTTGATTGTCCTGGTCTGAGAGTTTGATTAGCTTTGTCTGCGGCCTATCATCCAGTTGTTTGGAGAGCCAGAGCAGGAAGAGGGTAATGCTAATTCCTTTGTGATGGATCTAACTGCCATCACAAGACCATATGGTGAATGGGAACAAATTTCTTTGGAAATGAGAGAAACTATTCATGCTTCCCAAACATGTACTAGGTTGCTCATTCTCCACAAACATGGCCAAAGCAACGATTGATTTTGATCATTAAAATATTTATAATATGCTTATTTGACAAACTGATTGCTACCTGATCTCGTGACAAAAACACAAGATACATACCAATAACTACATATCACTGCAGTTTCCAACAGAAATAAACACTAGAGGTGGTAAAACAGCAAGCACTTGTAATTGTTTTCGTACAGTTATGATTACAACTCCGTATGTTTTGCTGTGCGGATGTAACAAGCTTGCTCAGTAGCTTATTCGCAACGGAATTGGACTTAGAATGCAGAATCCTTTGATACGTGTTATATTTGCTACATATTTGAAGTCTAAACAAGTACATTCTCATCTAAAAACTCATTCAAAAAATTAAAACTACATTCTGTGACACAAAAAAGTATTATTTATAAATTATAGTGGATTTGGACGTCTGCCATAACACTCACTGTGAGTAATACCTCAAGCGGAGTGATACAAACAGTGAAGTGGTCGAAGTTCTGATATCACTGTCGCACTCCTCTCAGCCAATTCGATTTGTGGACCAGAAAGAAGTGTTGTATAAATGTTAGGGCTGTCAGTCGATTAAAATTTATAATCTAAATAATTACAGGATGTTTTGAATAATTGATCTAATTAATCACAAAATAAATTGTGAAAATACCCACAATATTATTTAAAACTAAATTAGAAAGTATCAAGTAGACATTACAAATTGTAGCTTTAGAAATAAATATTTTATTTGATTCAACATAAAATGTATTACACATAAACATTTAGGCTGCAACGGCCCAAAGTAAACTATGGAACATAAAGATCATACATTGAAAGTCATTGGTAACCAAAACAGCTTTGTTACCAACAGTCTTAAAAATAACTTCTTTTATGTTCCACAAAAGAAAGATTTGAAACAATATGAGGGTGAGATAATGATGACAGTATTGGGTGAACTATCACTTTAATGTTATTATTAGTAGTTGTAGTAGTAGTAGTATTTAAAAAAATAGTTCACCCAAAAATTTTAATTACCCCATGGTTTACTCACCCTCAAGCCATCCTAGGTGTATATGACTTTCTTCTTCCAGACGAACACAGTCGGAATCGTTTTAAAATTTATCCTGGCTCTTCCTAGCTTTATAATGGTGGTGGATAGTGGCTATTATTTTGAAGCTCTAAAGAGCGGATATATCCATCGTAAAACTAACCCATACACCTCCGGGGGGTTAACACATGTCTTTTGAAGCGGATCCATGGGTTTTCGTAACAAAAATATTTCTATTTTTAAAATTACAAGCTCAAATTACTGACTTCCGGCAATGGCGTCCATGTGTTCATGAGAGTCGAGTTCCACCGACCTGGAACTCGCAAACGCACATACGGCCGTTGCCGGAAGTCAGTGATTTGAGTTTATAATTTTAAAAATATTAATATTTTTGTTATAAAAACCCATATATCCACTTCAGAAGACGTGTTATGGGTTAGTTTTGCGACGGATATATGAGCTTTTTGGAGCTTCAAAATAATAGCCACTATCCACCATCATTATACAGCTTGGAAAGAGCCAGGTTAAATTTTAAAACAACTCCGACTGTGTTTGTCTGGAAGAAGAAAGTCGTATACACCTAAATCATGGGAAAATTTTAATTTTTGGGTGAACTATTCCTTTAATAAAATACTATTCTAAATAAAAAACTAAATCTGCCGGCAGGTGGCAGTAACTGTCTTTCATTCGATTTGTTTAAACGGCTGATTCATTCAGGAATGCAGTAAACGGTTCACTTTATGAATGGAGCTTTAAATCATTGGTTCAAAAATGCGGATTCATTCAGAAACTAAACACCACTGTGTTGCTCAGAGAACAGTTCTGCCATGGCTTCAAAGGTAATATGTTTTTTGCAAATTTGAGAAAAAAACACATAATATTGTGTTTAAAATATAACACAATATCAACTACTAATTTCTTAAACTGTTGTATAAAATCACATTTAAGCTTGTGATAGATCGGGACAAACTCAGCACCAATATAATATTGCTCTTGCTGCCCAGTGCGTTAACTGTGTTAAAATATTTTAATCGCAGTATTTTTTCATAACTAATTAATTAAGTTAACACGATAGTTTTACACGATAAACTGACAGCCCTAATAAATAAATAAATAAATATATGCAATCTAACTAAAAGATTCTTGTCTTTAATTATGTTCAAATATTTTTGTTTTGTAGGATGAGGCAAATGATGAACAATCTGTGGACAAAAGCAAATCCAAATCATCAAGACTGAAGTCACTGGACACATTTCGAGGGTATGTGTCAAAAGATGACTTTTCAGTTATTTGGTCTAAAATGGTAACTTAATTTTGAACCACTTGAACTCTAAAATTCTATGAACTTATTAATACCTATCAGTTGTCATTGGCTTGATGGCCACGTTCACTCAGAGAATGTATTGTGGGACTAAAGAGATTGTAAGGGGTCACAGGCTGGACATACACTCACTCGGGCCATTGTTTACAGAGGTCGCTCTAGGCATCGTCTCTAATATATTTTGCCTCTGTGGAAGGGAACAGTGGATTGTTGTTGAGCAAGGGTGATGTGATTTAATCGGGAAGCCCAGCAGGGCTTGATAGTGGCTCGGGGGCAAATGCAGAAGCACGCCTCACTCGGCACAGGAAGCTGCTACGGTTTTGACCTCTCACTTCCCAGTAATTGATGTAATAATACAAGCAGCATATCAGCACATATTCAGCAGGCTGTAGATCTGGAGCTGGAGAGGATATGACTTCCCAGATCAAGATTTGTGTAATGGATAATCCATGTGTGTTGCAAAAGTGCTTTTCAGATAGCAATCACCAGTGGCAATTTGTACTATCAATGACAGTAAGAATAACAAGCTTTTATAGTTCTTGGAATTGGCCGTCAGAAAACTTTTTTTTTTTTCCGGTCTCTTTCTGTGAAAGTTTTAGCGCCATTCGTAAATGCTCCATTCACATTTGTAATGATGTTTCTTGTAAACCACAGTACTGATAAAAACAGATGTTCCCTCTCAGTCTACCTTCTTTTACTCTTGGATATGAAACGGTCCATTTCCTTGTTAAGCCTAATGGTTTTATCAGTGTGGCTGGAGACTTTGCTTCTTTGTTTTAACGTTTCCTTCATTTCAGCCTAAGTATTCTGTAATCTGACATTAGAATGTTGAATTTGAATATGATATAGACATCATCTCATACATATAGACTCAGAGGATGACATCACAGCTGGCTTGTCAGGTCCGTTGATTCATGATGCCGAGGTAATATTGGAATCTGCAACACATGCATGATATTTCACAAGAGCTTAGCAGCTATTGCGGGTCCAAAACAAAATCAACACTACAAAATACACATGGGACATGGGATTTGGCTATACACGGATCTTAATAATGTCAGTGGATGTCTTTGGCTCTTTGCGAGAATATCAACCTAGAGAAAGCCTGTAGTGTTGCAACTCCCTTGCTGTATAACATGAAATATGGCCTGTCCAGCAATGAGTCAAAACTTTTCACTGAAGACAGAAGCATCTGTCATCTGCCCACCGCCCTGGTGAAATTGTTGCGGCTACGGTTTTTCTCAGAGCTGAAGAACAGCGCCCTCAATTCATCAGTTGCCATCAACATGATATATAGTATAACTGTAGACTTTGTTTGCATTTTAATTTTTTAAAAAGGATTTGGTTTTTAATCTCGCCGGCCAAAAGCCTGCAGCCAGTTTCCTCATATTTGTGATTACAAATTGACATTGGTGGTTTTGTGATGATAAGTTATGCTAACAGCAAATGTACTTTAAAATGTGCTTATTTAGTTAAATATTCCCTGTACTTTCCTAAGCAGGAACAAGATATTTTGCTAACATACATCTCTTTACTCTCCATAAAAAGTTTTTTGTTCTTGGTGATTGGAATGAAGAGAATAGACAACCAAAAATGAAATTTCTGTCATCATTTACTTAGTCAACATTAATTTATTTTTCTGCTGAACACAAAAGAAGGTTTTTTAAAAAAAAAAAAAAAAAAAATGCAGGTAACCAAATAGTTGATGGTCCCCGTTGACTTCCTCATTGATTTTTTTCATATAATGATAGTCAGTGGGGACCATCATCTCTTTGGTTACGGAATTAAATTTTTTTCTTCTTCCACTCTGAGTCTATGGCAGACTTTTCAACATTAACCACACCAAGTTTGGATTCTGTAACTCAAACCCTCTAGCGCCATGAGCAGTTCAAATTTGCACATACAGTATGTTTATGCTATTAACTTTTGAACCATAAAGTTTAGAAGCAAAAATCTTTTTTTTTTTCATTTAATTCACTGGCCAGTGGTGTCGAATACACACCAAAATGTAAAATTATATGTGTCAAGATTTTTCAAAATTTTTAGTAGTTCAAAAAACCTACTTTTTTTTAACTCGTCCTAGACGGTTTGTCTGATTTTCACCAAAACTGGCTCAGATCAGCTTCAGACCATGGTGGCAAAAAGTTATGGAATTCAGGTAGATTAGTCAAACGTTTTTAAATAATGCACAGAAAAATTTCACACCAAAATGGATGTGAGGCTATTTCTCCACAACATTTTAGTGTATTGAGACCATACTTGGTGTGCGTTATAATAACCATGACCTAGTTGTCAGAAGATATGAACAATGGTCATTTTTGCATGTAACTTCTGAATGGTTTGGCCAAATCAGAAAAAAATGGTCTCTTTAGATTTGGTGCACCATACCTAATTTACCCATGTCATTTTGGCCATTTCCATTATGCTATATTTTATGAATGCATTGGTGTCATTATACTGTTTTAATGCATCAACAAATTTGCTTGAATAATGCCAAACTGCATCAGAGGCTATATCTCTCCAAAGCTTTTACATATTGACACCAAACTTTGTATATGCCATTGCCACTTCACACTGACCATGCCACATCAATTTGTAATAAACCATTCATTTGAAGCCAATAACCACTAATAATTAAATTTCCAAAAATGCTAATAGCTTTTGATGGAATTAGCCTATTGTAATGAAATATGACTTTTTCCGAACTCCTCCTAGACTGTTTGTCTGATTTTCACCAAATTCGAACCAATTATGTATTTCATATCAATAGACAAAAAAGGTTTTGTGTAGTGCTGTAACAAATTTAAGGCATAATGCCAAAATGACTCTGAGGCTGTATCGCTGCAAAGCTTTGACATATTGACACCAAACTCTGTGTGTGCCATTGTCACCTCGCATAGAACACACCACATCGATTTAATGACAGCAGCACCTAAAGTAAAAACCTTTAAATCACATTACTAGTGGTTTAATTTATTATTTGTCAGCCATTTTTACTAAAATCATCTTAAAAATGGTTTTAATTACTCATTGCTGCAGTTGGTCTCATCCATTCCATTGCAAGTCATGTTATCAACTTCTTGATTTTAATAGTTTAATATATTTTTTTATAGTATTTAATAGTTTTATTTGATATCTCACGCTTGTTGCAGTGGAAACTGTAGTTTATATAAATCACAAATTATGTGATTTAAATGTAAATCATTTTAATATTGCACTCTGAATTCATTACTTGTTTTTAGTAATTTGTAATATTTAAGTATTCGAGTGTTACCTGTTTCTTATTTGAAATCTTTGGCTTTTTACAGTGAAAACCGCAGTATATATAAATTACAAATGTGCCCACTCAGGGATTACAAAGAGCTATAGCTGGGATAAAATGACAATGACAAATATACGCTGGGAGTTACTGCCAAAATATATTTTGTACTTGTTAACAGCAGTGGTTAATAAGCGGCAACACAAAGACACAACATTGTTTTAGTGTCTGTTGCAGTTTTTTGGTAACTTACAGGTTATGACAGAAAGACAAAGGAGGCTTAAAGCAATAAAATGCTTAACTTGCCATGGAAGTTTTTTTTTTTTAAGAGAGTAAAAGCCTCCCAAACACTGAGGGGTTTTTAATTAAAATGATTGGCTATAACGTGCTACATTGCAAACATTGCGCCATAGTCTCATCTTGAAAATGACTTAACCTTTGTCATCGTTACTATGGATACTAATGGATGCAGTCGCAAAGTGTGTGTGAGAAAGAGTATGTGTGTAAAAGAGAGAGAGAGAAGAAAAAGACAAAGACATGCCTACTTTAATAGTGCTCTTTAGAGGATGGCATGTGATTAAAATCTTGTATCAGCAGGTTAGGCCTAAAAGGAGCAGTAATGCTCTCTGTTCTGATCTCCTAATTGAATTTGGTGAGGAAAAATTTAGATCGTTTAGATAGAGCGAAGTTTATCTGAAGGTCCATACAGCGCTTTGGTTTCTCAGTATGTTCTTATACAGAGAAACCAAAGAGAACGCACTTCAACGCCACGATCTGAGTGTTGTCAGTTTAATAGCTGAGGTGTTGTCTCAGGGTCTGATCACAAAAATCTATTTCATGTCCACGGGTATATTTATGCTGTATAGTGCAAACATGCATTTTCTGACGTGCAATAAAAAGCATCTCCTGCTGTTGCTAATTCAATGTAGTGTTCCATCATGCACAGTAAGTTGCAGCTTGGCTTCCCTGCGCTAAGTTACACGTCTTCAATAAATTACAGTGGAGGGCTTTAGTCAGCACTTCTGGGTGAGGCGATTCAGAGGACAACCGTTCATTTCCTGAGTGATTCATAATGCTTAGGTTGCATTACCTTACACAGCATTTCGTCTCTGATATATAAAACAAATGCCACACCCTCTGGCCTTATGATCCATAATACTGATACAGTTTACCTCAAATGTGCAAGTGACAGTTGAGGTACCAAAAGATACTGTAAAGATCATTTATCATTTTTATTTGTTTGTACACTCTAGCCATATGATCCATAATACTGATAGAGTTCACCTTAAAAGTGACAGTTAAGGTACCAAAAGATATTGTAAAGACAATTGATCATTTTGTCACATTTGATCAGTTAAATGGGCCCTTGCTGAATGAATATATATTTCTTTCTTTAAAATTTGGTTAAAAAAAAAAAAAATGTAAACCTTGAAGATCTTGAATTTGAAATTCTGCTTGTTAACAATTTTAAGCATGAATATTTGTAATATTTGCTCAATACTGTTTTTGGATAATGTATTTAATTAAAAAATACTCAATATTCTGATCTGTCTTTTTGTTTTCAGGTTCTCCCTGACAGTCATGGTATTTGTGAACTACGGTGGAGGTGGTTACTGGTTTTTCCAACATGCACCTTGGAATGGTGAGTTATTTTGCTGAGTGGTTACATATATAATGATCTAGGATGATATCTCTAATTGTCACTCTATACAGGGCTCCATATTGCAACTAAACTGACTGCAAATGTGTCAAAATGTGCATATACTGTCAAACCAAAATTTATTGAGACAGCTTCAAAATTTCTCACATCACAGTTTATTTGCTATAGTTTGGAAAAAAGTAGTGAAAATAGGACAAGAACTCAAGAGTTAAACTGTGTCAGAACAAATTAATCTTGATAATGTCAGATAACTTTGATAGAAAGATATGTAACAAAACATGGTCAGGTCAAAGTGTCAAATCAAATTTTGGTCCCGAATTTTTTTTTTTTTTTTTTTTATCAATTTTACTGGTAGTCCACTGTATGAAGAATTATGTCACAGTTTACTTTATTTATCCTCACTTACATAAATGTGCTATAGTGTCCTGCACCCACTATTAAAAAAGCAAAAAAATAAAACTGGTGTCTAAATAATTTTTAGTTCGACTATATATATGCAGTTTTGACAAATATCACCTTGCAATTGTTTCAGAAAACAAAGATTTCAGATTCAGAAACGTATAACTCTGTATGAACCTTTTTTTTTAAATGAGTCAGTCAAAAAGATTCGCAAAACAGCTTTAAGCTCGCTGGTGATTTAGTCATTTTAATCACTCAGTATCAATCATTTGAAGCAATTATTGAGTTCGCAACTGACATCTTTGTAATTTTTTGTTTTTTCTAGTTTGAATTGAACAAGAATCATTTACTCAGTAAACACAAGTGCTTCTAAACATTCTGTCTTTTAATTTGTCGACTAAAATTATTTTCAGCTCTTGTTTTTTTTTTTCCTGAAACTAACTTGGAAATACACACTTACATGTGCCCTGATGTTATTAATTACGAATTTTTAGATAAATACCACTAATTAGTTACATCCAGTAAGAAATGAAAGCTAAAATGATGCCTCATAAATCTTTACGGACTACCAAAGACATAATGTACTGATATCAGATACTTACATTTAAAGTGCTGCCTTATCAAAGAGACACTTTAATTCAGCATGCATTTTACACTTTGCATCTACGGTATGACTTTTGGAGGAACATCCTCAAAGGACACAGATGAGAAGGGGTTGCATGTTAAATTTTAATGGGGGTCTATTACGAAGCACATCTCCTGGAGTATTCACAGATGAACTCAATTTAAGGCTCATAATGGCCTCTTCATCATATCAGCAGAATTGTATTGATCATAAGGGAAAGCAGATGGATTTTCATATTACTGTGAGGCCTCCTCTGTCATGGCTGTATGAGCATTTATAAATCATTTGCTGTCTGAAAATCGAAAAATAATGAGAAAACATTGTTTTTAAGAGCACACAATCTTTTATCATCAGTTACTACACTCTGAGTGACAGCATTTGTTTACAATTAAGTCTGATTACAAGGATAAAATGAATTTTGTCAGTCATTCAACAAGAAGATAATGCATTTCCTACTTGTCAATCAAACAGCCAACTTTCCAGCAACTATAGACAGACATTCACCGTGCGTGTGTGTGTGTGTGCACGTGTGTTTTCATGTGTGTGAATATCTTTTTCCATGTACGTTACAGGTCTCACAGTAGCTGATCTTGTGATGCCTTGGTGAGCTGCCAGCATGTACTTAATGAATCGATGGAGAATTATTACTTTCCATTTTTGAGATTAATATGGAAAAGAGTGCGACTTCAGTCCAACAGTTTGGAGCTGCCTTCAAAACCATTCAGATTTAAGGCTTTTCCAACCCACCACCGTTTAAAATGCTTTGCCTATGCCAATTAATCTTTCTTTCTCTGAGAGTATACATAAAGCTTGTAATGCCCAGAGACTACTTAAAAAAAGGCCTGCATGATGAAATGGATGCAGATTCCTCTATGTATAGAGACCCAGTTATTAACCAGCGCAAATATGTCCTAAAACAGCACACAGTGGAGATAAAATTAGAGAACAATCTATAAATGCTTGACTTTTTACTGACATGTTTTACAAAACAACCAGAGAATTTCAACAAAAAACATTATTTTGTGATGAACACAGTGATCAAAATTAGAGAACTGCAACCACTGTAGCATGAAAGAAGAGTACAACTAAAATTTTGGAGGGATACAGCTGTCCGAAAAAAAGTTCTGCAGCACATCTGCAGCTGCAGGACATCACTAGTTTCTTACACTGTGCTGGCGTAGTCCGGGTCCATTCTTCTTCCACTCTCTTCTATAGTTCAGTAACTGTAGTGTGTTTCTTAGCCATAACTTTGTCACCAGGGATTTTCCAGAAATTTTAAATCAGGTTTAGATCAGGACACTGGGCTGGCCATTTCATTATTTCAATGTTCTTAGCTTCTAGGAGCTGTTTACTTGTTTTGTAGGCTGATTGGGAGATGCTAGCAGGGAAGGAACCGCATGTTGCTGATGGAGGTTCTGATAAACATTTGCATAAAAGGCCGAAATTCTGCTGCAGAAAACATCCCCCTTATTATGACACTTCCTCCGCCACCTTTCACTGACTTCTTTAAGCACTTGAGCTGGGTCTTGAGCTGTAGTCTTAGACCCAACTAAATTAAACTTGCTCTCATCAGTAAAGCGAACTTTGGACCAGTTCTCCTCTCTTCACACTCAGCAAAGGTGATCTTAGCCTTTAGCAAAGTGCGCTTTCTGTCTGACTTTTTTTAAAAATGCCAAAACAGATCCTTACCCTGTTCAGCACTGAACAGGCAAGCAATTTCAGCTGAAGTGTTGAACCCATTCCCCATTGAGAGTCTCTGCATTATCCTGTCTTCTTGCGCATTTGTCTTTCATGGACAACCAGTCTTTTTAGGGAAATTGAATGAATTAGTGTCATTGTAAACCTGCAATATTTGAGAAATCACAGATTTAGAATGACCAAGTTGTCTTGCAGGCTAAAAGTGTCATCCCCTTGGCAGGCTTGCCAGGTTTTCACAACAAAACCCACCCAATTGCTATGCAAAACTAGTCCAAAACTAGCCCAATCGCATTTCGAGGGGGGGTACCCTGTAAAAAAAAAAATAAAAAATCACATTCCGGGGAGTAAAATACAATTTTTTGGGGGGGCTAAATATGACGTTATTAGGGTTGCTTCCACACATATCTATAGTTGCTTCAACCCGCGGACTTCAAAAACAACCCGCGGCAACAGTGTTAAAGTAGCCCAATTCCGCGGGAAGACCACGGACTTGGCAACACTGCCCCTTGGCATTCTGTTGGACAACCTGCTATTGCAGGATTTTAGTTGCCTTAGAGTGGCCCGCCATCTCACAGTCTCAGTGAAAATTAAAAAATGTTGAAAAAAAATTTAACATTAAAAAAAAAAGCTGCCAGTTAAATAGGCTTTGCCATATGATTAAGGAAATTAGCACGAAGTGCCAGATTAACACCAATAACTTGGAGGTATCTGTAACTCTTTAACTGTCACCGTCCTGTGTATGGGATGCCTACGTTTACTTCACCATATTACAAATAAATCCTAATCTAATCATGACAAACTATACATAGTTGGGAAGGTCTAAGACTCCTAAATAGATATTTTACCAATTTTTTGTATTACAAATTATGTAGGAAAAGTAATAGATTACCTTGGAAATTGTACATGAAAATCATATATGAATTATAAAAAATGTAACTTTGGATAGTGCTTTTTCACATCTATGTTCAAAATAGGGAGTGACAGTTAAAGGGTTAAGTCTTTTCTAATTTTGATCAGTTTTTTGTTTTTTTTCCAAATATCCCATTTAAGTTTTTGGTACTGCTCTTCAGAATACTATTAATATATGAAGAGTTCAGATGCAAAAGCCTCTAAATCCATCTGACATCTTTCTGATGTATAGGTTTCTACCTAATTACCGGTTCTTCTGATTGGGCTGAGGCTGGGGTTTTAGCGAGTTTGAAGTAAAAGTATTTGATGGACGTGTAATATGTGTCAAGAGCATTCACTCAGTATCATTATCTTATGACTGAGATGGCTTTTAGGGGGTTTTGCATCTGAACTCTTTATATGAAATGTGCTTCAAAACTGCCCTTCTGCTCGTGTTAGGATAAGTTCAAATAGGACTAAGCGGTGACCTTGAAATGAAGGAAGTCGTAGGTTGTTCTCTAATTTTGATCTCCACTGTAAACATCAGTAATGATACACAACAATTGTGAAATGACACAGTGTGTTATGTAAAATAATACTGTCTTTAATTCTTTGTCAAGGTTTGTGTTCATCATAGGTACTTCTGTAGTGCTAGCATTCAGCTCAATGCATAGGAAAGGTGTTCCATTACTACAGCTCCTTCGCAAAGTTACGTGGAGAACCATCGTCTTGATGCTCATCGGGTTCTGCTTCATGAACTACAGCCCAAGAGATGGATATTGTGAGTAGGCTATACATATTTTCCAGTCCTTTTCTACAACAGTCGTATTATAACTTTTATTTTTTTATTTCATCTTTGAAGGGTGCTTGTTTACTTTGGTTCACTTAGTGCCCCTTTAGTTAAATTTTTTTGTTTTTTTAGGGTTGTCACTTTAACACGTTAACTTAATTCGTTATGAAAAAATAACATGATTAAAATATAACGTGCTAGCCCCGCCCCCAGACCTGTACATCATATTATATTTCATATAGTTGACTGTTGACAAATATAACGTAGGGTAACAACTCCATAAATGCAGTTATGTCCTAAAATTTAAGATATTGGTGCAATGTCTCTGTATATGTTTTGTCTCATATTTATATATATATATATATATATATATATCACATATCACACACTGTCACACGGGCAGCAAGAGCAATATGACAGGAATGCTGATTTTGTCTCGATTTGTCACAAGCTTGAATGTGATTTTAGTAAAAATGTTGATATTGTGCTATATTTTGTTAAATGCACAATAATATGTTTTCGCCACTGATCTAATCAAGTCAGAAAAAAACTCTATTATAGATCAGTGTTTTTAGCTCAATTTGCCAGAGAACATATTACCTTTGAACCCATAGCAGAATTGTTGCACATCTCCGAGAAACACAGCTAGTTTAGTTTTTGAACGAATCGTGTGAATCGAATGATTCAAAGGCCCATTCATAAAGAGAGCCATTTACTTTATTCCTTAATGAATCGACCGTTTGAACGCTTTGAATCGAATGAGTGAATAAAGACATTTACCGCCACCTGCTGGCAGACTTAGTTTCTTATTTAATTTCAATAATTCTGTCATCATTTCCTCACTCTTATATCATATCAAAAGTTTCTTTTGTGAAACATAAAAAAAAGTATTTTGAAGACTGTTGGTAACAAAGCTGTTCTGGTTACCATGACTTTCATTATATGAACAAAAAATGCTGAGATGTTTCTCAAATTATCTTCATTTATGTTCCATAGTTTATGTTAGGCTGTTGCAGCCTAAATATGTGTAATACATGAAATAAAATATTTCTTTCTTGTCTACTTTCTCATTTAACACAAAATAGCTTTTAATAATCTTTTGTGGGTATTTTCACAGTTTGCGATTAATTAGATGAATTAATCGACACATAATGTAATTAATTAGATTACAATTTTTAATCGACTGACATCCCTAGTTTTTCTATAAATATGAGATGGGAGGGTCAAGTCTAATGTTTGTCGTTTAGAATTAAAGAGGATTCAGCTTTATATCCTGACCTAACAAACTGCATCTGCTGGTGATGCTGTTTTGTTGTGTGGAAAAATGCGTTTGATATGATATATTAGAAAGTTGTATGTATTTGTACATACAATATTTATGCAACTTCATATTGTTTGAATTGGCATGATGCTTCTGTTTACATTACATTGGATTGATCACAGTACAAAGCAAAGAAGAAAGCAAGAAGACTTTTAGACAGTTGGCTTTTGGCAGGTGACTGTTACCAGACAAAAAGTGACCTGCACCCTTTAATTAATCTGCGTCCTTAACAAAGACTGTGAACTTTTTCCTCATATTACCTTTTCAAGTCACCAAATCCTCATTTTGCAAATGAAGTCCATTAGTCTCTGTTAATGATGAAAGAGAGAAAGCCAAAATTTCTAATCCAGGGTCTCACAGCAACACATTAGGACTGTCAGGGTTAAGCGAGGAGGGCAGGGAGAGCCGTCTGACAGGTCAGTGCAAAGCATTGCTCATACATTAGCCAAAGCAGCTTAGCTGTCTGGCAGGATGGATGTGTAACTAAGTTAACAAAAATATTGTGATACTTTCCAGTGATCCAGTGGCAATCATAATATCTGGAGCCGTTGAACAGAGGTGCACAGAGCAAAAACAAGCCTGGCGTTAATGGTCAATTATCACAGATAGGGTTTCATCATGCCAGCTGCACAGCGGATTTTATGGAACTTCATGTAATGTAATTACAGCTTTTGCCCTAAAATGCAAAATTTACTGTCTCTATATCTGATACCTCAGCCTTTGGATCACTCAGAATGATGTTTACAAACCATTTCCCCCCAATATACCTGCATTCAAATGCAACAAAATGTATTACAATTCATTGAACATCATTTGATTAAATGATCTATTTAAACATGGCACCAGTAAAGATTTTAGTCGGTCTGTCTCTACTTGGCCACTGAAGCCATTATCATCCTTGGAACTTAATTTAAAGAATGGCAATCATAGAAACTTATATAGAAACATGAACAGTGGTCCATTGCAAATCTACCAAAACAGTCCCACTTTTGAATAATAATTACCCTACTGTTTCTCCTTCCATAATCACTTAACTTACGATGCTGATTGTAAACTAATCTTTTTGCTAAATTACTGACTGTCAATTCTTTGATTGATAAATTGCACAGCGGAAAAGAAAGCGTGTGTATATGGGATTTAATTGACAGATACCATTAGTCACCGAACCACTTCCTGTCTCCATGCGCAGAGGTGGAGTGTTTCCGCTTTTTATTTGATTTGTTGGATCAATGATCAGTATTATATTGTTTCTTGTGGCCCTTGGTACGTGCCACAAAGAGGTTTTCAATTAACTAATGTGCAGATTACCATCAATCTCTCGCTCTATATCGCTCACTCCCATCACCCTCCCCGCCAGCTTCTCCTCAGATAAGCATTATTAGTCTCCGGCAGGGTACATCACACCTCTGCTGTCCTGCAGTGAAAGACTTCTCACCTCAGCCTGGGCCTGTGTCAGCATAACCATCATTACACTGTGTTATGAACATTAATCTGCTCTTCAGTGAAAAAAAAAAACAATACAACACCTAGAAGTGCTCACACCTTAGATGTACAGTACAAATCTTAGCTAAGATTTATTTTATATTCCTTTGGTACTTGCTATATATTCAAGTAGCATACAGTATACTTCAGTTAAATGAAATAGTAACTATATTTTTTTATTTAATAAACTGAAACAAGAAATAAATACTTGTATTTTCTGGTGTATATACATTTCAAACATTTGGGGTAGGTTTTTTATGTTTTTAAAAAGGTGTCTCTTATGCTCAAGGGTACTTTTACTTTTACATTTACTATAGTAAAAACTGAAATATTTTTAATGATTTAAAAGAAGCATTTTCTATTTCAATATACACTGCCATTCTAAAGTCTGGGATCAGTACGCTTTTAAGCTTTTTAAAGAAGTCTGTTCTGTCTTCAGTGTCAAATGGTCCGTCAGAAATAATTCTAATATACTGATTTATTATCGGTTTTTCCAACATTGATGATACTTTTTTTTATTATCAATATTTTTTTTGTTTGTTTTCTGGAACCTGTGGTACTTTTTCAGGATTCTTTGATGAATAAAGTATTAAAAGAACAGCATTTATTTAAAAAAAAT
Organism: Cirrhinus molitorella; assembly: GCA_033026305.1. Taxonomy (NCBI): domain Eukaryota; kingdom Metazoa; phylum Chordata; class Actinopteri; order Cypriniformes; family Cyprinidae; genus Cirrhinus; species Cirrhinus molitorella. The sequence goes on along the minus strand of CM065126.1, from coordinate 26,186,323 downwards.
AATAATAATACATTTGTAAAAATATACACTACCATTCAAAGTTTGGGGTTAGTACATTTTTTCTTTCTACTTTTGTTCAGCAAGGATGTGTTAAATTGATAAAAAGTGATATTAAAGACTTATATTGCTAGAAAATATTTCTATTTTGAATAAATGCTGTTCTTATTAACTTTTTATTCATTAAAGAATCCTGATAATAATAATAAATCAGCATATTAGAATGATTTCTTAAGGATCACGTGACACCGAGGACTGGAGTAATGACTGATGAAAATTAATTTTAAAGTAAAATACAAAAGTGTTATTTTAAATTGCAATAATATTTCATAATATTACTTTTTTCTGTCAAATAGATAGAACTTTGATGAGCATAAGACTTTAAAAAACAGTAAAAATCTTACTGATCCCAAACTTACGAACGGCAGTGTATTTGGTTGTATTTGGTTAGTTGAAGTTTCTAACTGTAAATGCATGTATATTAAGTATAAAAGTGATGTATATTACATTGCTATATATTAAAAATATTACGTTAAATGCTATTATTATATATATTTAGATAATTTATGTTATGACAAAAATAGACTAGCCTCAAATGCCTATAAGTATTATTAAAAGAAATTATTTTTAAATCCTGTAAAATCCTGGCAATTTTTACAGTAACATATCCAAAGGAAGATATAAAATCTATAGGGAAAGCACTTGAGTTCAGATGCAAAAGCCTCTGAATCCATCTGACTGACTTCTTTAAAAAAATGCATTTTCATCAGGCTCCGATGTATAGGTTTTTATGTAAGTACTGGTACTTCTGATTGGGCTGAGGGTGGGATTTTAGCGAGTTTGAAGTAAAAGTATTTGATGGACGTATAATATGTGTCAAGAGCATTCACTCCGAGATGGCTTTTAACTGGTTTTGCAGCTGAACTCTTCACTTGTACAGCTGATAACACAAAAGCCTTCCACCGACTATTAAATGCAACCCTATTAAAAATACATTATATGTGAGTGTGTTTTTCCATCAATAGTCTGTAACAGTAATCGTATGTTTATATTTGTGTGTGTGTGCATAAATGTGTTAGTATCCTGGTCCTGGCTACGGATACCCGGAGTGCTCCAGCGTTTGGGTTTCACTTATTTTGTCCTGGCACTGATGCAGACTTTCTCTCCCCACAGAGAGATCCCCTTGAGTGTGGTGAGTTAAAGTCTATGGCTCACATTTCTCTCAGATCGGACATCTGTGCAGGAAGACACTTGTTCTGAAATAATGATTAATTGCTAGAGGTTACAGTAAGATGATGTCAATATATGACAAATCAGTTGTTAAAATTAGCTGATTGCTAACTCTGTCTGTTTTCTGCATGTTCCCTTCAGCATAACTGGTGGAACCCCATTCAAGATTTGGTTTTATACTGGCCCGAGTGGATCTTCATTGTGTTGCTGGAAACCATGTGGTTGTGTCTCACTTTCTTACTGCCTGTTCCAAACTGCCCCACGTGAGTTCATATTAGCACCAGGCTTTGACCATACACATTTGTGAAGAAGATTAACTATCACACTCAACAATACAAACACAATAATATTGAATATAAATCCTGTGCATTCAATAATTAATGTGTAATGTGTCTGTCAAGACTGATTTAACTGCAGTTCATCCCTTTATTAACATAATAATAATGTCATTCATACATCAAGCTAATTCCTTGGGTGACATATATGTTGGCATTATTACACGTGCGCCGCGAGGATATATGTGAGATGGCGGTAATGTTGTGCATTTACATCATGAATGCGCATATATATGCATCACAGTATGGTTATTTGTGTGGCGTTGTGTTTGTGAGTTGGTGAAAGCACGAGGGTGCACGCCGTACAAGCCCGTGTTGTACGGCTCTTATGAGATCTGTGATTTATGAGTGTTTGGCGGCCGCTTCAGAGGGGATAATTAGCCAATCTCAGTCTGTCATGTGCACTAAAAGGAGGCAGGGAGAAAGGATTCATCTTCCTTTCTCTGCCTCTCTCGCTTTTTCACCTCATATCCACTCAACCTTCCATTTATGTCCTCCTTCTCCTCTCCTTCAAGATTTTTTTCAATGTGTCTGGCCCATCATGACATTGACGATCACATGCAGAACGCTGATAACTCTGCTTGAATAAAAAACATTTTGACCTCACAGTCATTGTCCTTGTGTTGCAACATAATGCTGTTGTGAATTTTGCTACCAGCAAACAGACTTCCTTTTAAATAATTAAACCAAAGACTTTACAATAAATGTTTTTCTTGGCACTGTCGCCTTTGGCTGTTTCTTTCCAAAGCTTTTTTGGAACAATATGTGCAGTGAACAGCACTATAAAAATAAACTGAATAATGAATTTCTACATTAATATATTCATTTAAATGACAAGGAACTCATACGTTACTGTTTAAAAGTTTGGGGTGGGTAAAAAGAAATGAAGAAGTTAATTTTATTCAGGAAGGCTACAATAAATAAACCAACAGTGACAATAAAGGAATAGTTCACCCAAAAATGAAAATTACCCCATGATTTACTCACCCTTAAGCCATCCTAGGTGTATATGACTTCCTTCTTCCAGACGAACACAGTCGGAGTTGTTTTAAAATTTATCCTGGCTCTTCCAAGCTTTATAATGGTGGTGGATAGTGGCTATTATTTTGAAGCTTCAAAAAGCTTATATCCATCGTAAAACTACCCCATACGCCTCCGGGGGGTTAACACATCTTTTGAAGTGGATCCATGTGTTTTTGTAACAAAAATATTTCTATTTTTAAAATTATATACTCAAATCACTGACTTCTGTCAACGGTGTATGTGTTCGCGAGAGTCAAGTTCTGGCTTTTTCCCTGACCTCTGACTCGAAGTATGATGTAAGCCGCATTCGTAGTGTAAGCTTAGGTGAGAATAAATGAATGAGAATACTAAACACCTGTAACGGATTAAAAGTTGAAAATGAGAAGTTAAAAAAAAAATGTCCGCAAATTTCACTATAAGAGAAGAAGAGCTTGAGTTTTTTTGCACAGCCTTATTTGTTTGAACTGGAGTAACGTTACACCGTCCAGGAACTCGACTCCCTTGCAAACGCGCGTGCGGCCGTTGCCGGAAGTCAGTGATTTGAGTTTATAATTTTAAAAATATAAATATTTTTGTTATAAAAACCCATGGATCTGCTTCAAAAGACACATGTTAACCCCCCGGTACCGCCAGGATAAATTTTAAAACAATTCCAACTGTGTTCGTCTGGAAGAAGAAAGTCATATACACCTATGATGACTTGAGAGTGAGTAAATCATGGTGAAAATGTCATTTTTGGCTGAACTATTCCTTTAAGACTTTTACATTGTTACAAGAAAAGTTCAAAAGTTGACAATTTCCTGGTAATTTACTCACCCCCATGTCATTGTTCTTCAGTCACAAAGAAATTATGGTTTTTGAGGAAAACATTCCAGGATTTTTCTCCATGGACTTTTTTCTCCATGGACTTCAATGGTGGCCAACAGGTTGAAGGTCCAAACTGCGGTTTCAGTGCAACTTCAAAGGGCTCTACACAATCCCAGCTGAGGAATAAGGGTCTTATCCAGTGAAACGAAAAAGAAAGTATATAGAAAAGAAAAAGAAAAAAAAAGTATATACTTTTTAACCACAAATTCTCATCTTGCACTAGCTCTGCGATGCATGTTCGTCTGTTTACTTCAGTTCAAAAAGGTAGGCTAGGGCAAAAAAACTCAATTTCATTTTCTCCTCCAACTTCAAAATTGTCCAACATCATTGTTTACCTTTATTTGTAAAGTGAGCTTGACTGTTTTTGCTTTGCTTTGTTAACATTGGGTTGGTACTTCCACCTATACGTCACATATGCATGATTACGTAATGCGTGAGGTTGAGCTAGTGCAAGACAAGCATTTGTAATGGAAAAAGTATATAGATTTATCTCTTTTTTTAGAAAATGGCAGATCGTTTCACTAGATAAGACACTTATTCCTCGGCTGGGATTGTGTAGAGCCCTTTGAAGCTGCATTGGAACTGGAATTTGGACCTTTAACTCATTGACTCCCATTGAAGTCCACTATATGGAGAAAAATCACGGAATATTTCCTCAAAACCTTAATTTCTTTTCGACTGAAAAAAAGAAAGAAATGAACATCTTGGATGACATGGGGGTGAGTAAATTATCAGGAAATTTTCATTCTGGAAGTGGACTTCTTTAAAGAATCCTGAACAAATGTATCGGGGTTTCCACAACATTATTGCGCACCACTACTGTTTTTAACATTGATAATTATAAGAAATGTTTCTTGATCTTAATATCAGCATATTATAATGATTTCTGAAGGGATCATGTGACACTTAAGAAAATTCTGTTTTGCCATCTCAGGAATATATTACATTTTAAAATATATTTTAAATTGTAATAATATTTTACAATATTACGATTTTTATTGTAATGCAACCTTGGTGAGCATAAAAGGCTTCTTTCAAAAACATTTGAAAATTGAAAATACCAACCCCAAACTTTTGATTCGAAAGGTAGTGTATATTACATTGTGTTTTCTCTGCTAGCGGTTATTTAGGAGCTGGTGGTATTGGAGATAATGGTTTATATCCTAACTGCACAGGAGGAGCAGCCGCGTACATAGACAGATGGTTTTTTAAGGACAACATCTTCTGGCATCCAACATGCAAGGTGCAAATCATTTAGGATCATCTTTAACCGATCATCTTCAGTGCATTAAATATCTGGCACTGAATGCTTGATTCTGATTGATCAGTTGGCTTTCTTGTGTATAATAGTAAAAATGCATATTTGACATCTGGCACCCAATTTCCTCACTGTGAAATTATTCTGTCTTTTGTATCACTCCATGGTTTCTCAAATCAATATGTCCATTTATTGACTGACTAGTCATGTAGTAAGCTTCACACAGGGGATTCGTTGCAATAATGGCCTATCTGATTGTAAAATTATCACTTGCTTAAGTGAAAACACAACTAGTTATAATAATTAAAATGCCATTAATATTGGGATTGTATGGATTACAATAATAAAATGTATCATTTCTGTTTCTGCAGGTCTTGTATCGTACAACTGAGCCTTTCGACCCAGAGGGTGTTCTGGGAACAATTAATTCCATAGTCATGGGATTCTTTGGCATGCAGGTAACTGAAGATACAATTTTTAAGTAATATTAATTTAAATATTGAGAAAAAAAGTAAGTTAATATTGTGGAATCTTAGGTACAAAACGTAATTTTAGGTACAATATGCACAGTTATTTTGATGAATAGTGCAGCAAAAATAGTTATAATGCAATGCAACCTTACAAATGAAGAAATAAAAATAAATACATTGTGTCACATGATCCTTCAGAAATCAGTCTAATATACTTATCTGCTGTTCAAGAAACATTTTATTATTATTATTATTATTTAAAACAGTTTAGTAATTTTTTTCAGGAATTTTTTGATGAATAGAAAGATCCATTCATTATACCATTCAAAAGCTTGGAGTCATCTTTTTTTTTTTTTTAAAGAAATGATAAAAATGAATACTTTTATTTACCATGGATGCTTTAAATTGATCAAAAGTTATGATAAAGATGTGTATAATGTTACAAAAGATTTCTATTTCAGATTTCTTTTTCTGTTCTTTTGATCTATTCATCAAAGTAACCTGAAAAAAAAATCTACTCAATTTAAAAATAGTAATAATAATAAAAAATGTTTGTTTGAGCAGCAAAACAGAATATTAGAATGTTTTTTGTAGGATCATGTGACTGGAGTAATGCTGCTACAAAAATCAGCTTTGAAATCGCAGGAATAATTCACATTTTAAAACGCATTCAAATAGAAAACAGTTATTTTAAATAGTAAAATTATTTCAAAACTTTACTGTTTTTGCTGTACTTTGGTTCTATATTTATGCATTCTTGGAATTAAAGGTCCAGAACTAGTAGTATAAATAAGACACAAATTTGTCAACGTTTTTTTTTTTTTAATAAACAAATGTATATAATATAGAAAAATAAAAATACATTTATCAGTTAACTAGCTTACAAATAAATAAACAATCAGATTTACTTGCACCAAGGACAGCTCAACAAAGTTGATCCAGAAAGCCTAAAACGAATCCAAAGCCTAACATGTGACTTATCTAAACCTTGCATTTCACAGACTATAGATCATTGACTTTTCGGCATGTTCTCTTCTTGTCTCATTGATTAATTTCACTTTTAGTTCAACGAACAATGACAAATCAATAATATTGGACTGTATTTGCTGGCAGCTCTTTTAGATCAACAGCTGTTCTGTCTCAGCGGTCCTTGTTGCTCTGGACAGATGTTTGCGCCTCTGGCAAAGGTCAGAAAAGTTTCTCACCCTTTGATGGTGACAGTGCCCCGGTGACCGGTGAGAACTAGACGTGCAAACTCAGTCGCATTGCTGAAATCCCTGTGGGCGGAGGCAAAAAACAGTTAGCGCCAAGCCCGTCAATCAACATGTCTTTGAGAACACGGCAGGTGTCGGCCTCTCCGTCTGTGTCCGTTCGCTCCAGCGTCCTCGGCTGAGGCTCATTCGTCATCACCGAATTAATCAGTGAGCGCGGCCAACTTCACAGCCGTGCATGGCTGCGCGGGGAGCGCTGAAACTTGAGCTCTTTTTCAGGGCCACAACCACTGCTCACATCCTCTCTCTGCCTGAACACGATATCAGTATGACGTATAATAAGCATTATTGTCCCGCAGTCTATTTGCTATTAATTATTTGAGTTTACTTAGAGGATTATGACCTATTTGGCCTAAAGTGCAGGCATTATTTTGCTATAAAAGTATTTAGTCTAATACTGGCAATAATCTTTGTGTCACAGGCTGGAAAGATTCTTCTGTTTTATCGTAAAATGAATAAAAGCATCCTGGCACGATTCCTGATTTGGGCCCTCGTCCTGGTACGTGCACACACACAGTTATATACATTTTTTTTTTTTAAAAGATAACAATCCACCAATCCAGCAAACCTCTGTATGTACAAATGTTATATTGCTTATGCTTGTAGACAGTTTATGAAATAGGTAGGTGTTATAAGATATGTGTATATATGCACTGAATGAATTTCAAGGGCGAGATTGCTATCATACCCCTCTCGGGACTGAACCGGATGACTTGTTCAGCTCACGGATGTCTGGTGGTTTTTAAATCTGTGGTTTTACCGCTGTTATTGCATATTAATTTCCACTGGTTCTTTGGTTTAAAATGCATTACAGAAAAAAAGTTATACTTTATCTATTATTTGCATGTTTTATACCATGTTTAATAACTTAAAAAGCATACTTTAAAACAGATACTAATGAATACTAATGCAATGGAATCATTTATGTTTTTCTATTTTTAATGAATTTGCAAAGCCATTTTTTTTGCTTGGCCTTTATGGTTTAAGGAGTGTAGATTGATGTGGAAAAAAAGTAATTTAAAACAGTTTAGCATAAGGCAGCAACATAACAAAATGTGGGAAAAAAATGAAGGGGTATGAATACTTTTGCAAGGCACTGTAAGTGGAGCTGGGGAGGTGGAGGGTTTCAGAGAAAATCTAAAAGTACTGTGAAATGCTCATTTAAATGTAAAATTGCAAGCTCATTGGCTGCGTATACAGCATGAACCAATCAGCTTGTGCCAGGTAGTTTAACGCTTTACTGTCACTTTTGTTTAATTTACAACGGGTTTAATGAAAAAAAAACATTTATGACAATTTCTTGACAGAACTTGGCATTTATTTAAAATTGAAATCTTTTATAACATTATGTTTAATTTAAAGCATCTTAATAAAATTAAAAACATTTCAACGACAACTCCAAGTGTTGAAATACTATAGTATATGATGTTTGGACTCAGGAAAAAATATTGAGATGGATTGCTTTTACAACCCCAAACATGTAAAATGTCAATCTTAGCAGAACATGAGTGTTAAACTAAACTCTGACCTCTGTGCTATAGGTTGCCACTGATATTTGCATTTATGAAACAAAAAATAATTAGATCTTAGATTGAGATGACAATAGTGAACGTCTGTCCGATTTGCGGGTTAAGTGCTCCATTTGGGTGGTCCCACAGACAAAAGGAGCAGAAGCTGGGGCTGGGTGGGAAGTGCATAAGGATGTATGAACCCCTGTCTCAGGGGAAATGGCCATGTGCTACTAGAAATGTTTTCCAGGGGCAGCACAGTTCACTTACTGCTGTCCTTCCCTTGCAGAAAGGCTTTTTGCACCATGTGGGGTGAAATAACCCTTTCTGCAATCCCACTCTGTATTTGTTGGTCTTTGTCAGTTTTAATGAGCATGACGAGTTAAGCAACCTCCAGTTAAATGGTGTGTTTAATCTAAAGCGAAGTGTGTAGTCATTTATTCAAGGTTATTAAGTGAGAATCGTGTTTCTGCACAACGTAGCATATGTTGATCACAGGATATACACAGAAAGGGAGTTTGCAGGGCTTCTTTTCCATGAAAGACCTTGCCTCTGTGTTTTGTTTTGGACTTCTGGAGGCAGAGCTGCTGGAATGCCCTCTCTAGAGACGACAGGTGCTGATGGAGGGGTTTTGTCTGGCAAACTCTGGACATAAAGCTGTGGATGACTGGGGCAAATGACCTGCATTTCTCAGCAATGGCTTCACTTACAGTCATTCTTGCACGGCTGGTTATTAATATGAGAAAGAATGTTGCGGCTTAGCAAAGCTTGTATCGCGTTTGTTTTTGTATATTAAGGACTAAAGATTTGAAGTTGGGCCATTTATATGAGTGTGCAAATTTTCAACCATTCTTTCCTATGACATCTGTTTTATGAGTCCAATTCATTAAATTATGACCGACAAATGTTACCCTCTGCACCTCCAAAAAGCTGACACAATGTCCCGTTCTTACTCATAAGATCTCTCTCTTGTGCCAAGATATATATATCCTTTACTTTATAGCTTCCCAGGGAACTTCTTTAGAGGAAATAATTATTCTATTATTCTGATTTGGTGCTCAACCAACATTTGTTATAATTATCACAGTTGAACACAGTTCTATCATGACAGTTCTCTGAAGATTTTAGCATGGTAATGGATATGAGTATGACATGAGTATGTTAATGTATTTGGTCTTGGTGGAATAGATCTGCTACGCTGCCGAACTGCTGCTGCTGTTGGTTATTGCCGTTGTTGTAAATTATTGCTGCTGCAAAGCAAGTACAGAAACTTGCTACTGCCAATACATGGACAATACGATGCTGTGAGTATTTAAGACATACTGCTGCTGCACAAGTAAAATAATAACACGTAGCATGTAAACAGGTGGAGCTCTGAAAGCATGCTGCAAAAGGCTCTAGTGAATGCTAACCTGCCATTTAAAAGCAGCAAGCGTATTGACTGCGTATGCAACATGAACCAATCAGCTTGTGCCATGTAGTTTAATACTGTGAATATCATTAGTTTTCATTAACAACCCATCAGCCATCGTCAACTAGAGTTTCATGACAGAACTTTGCATTTTGTGCTGCTTAATGTCCCTTTCATTTGACATATTTTACTTCAGGTGTGTAATTATTTTGATGTTAAAAATTTTATGCTAAAACCAGTCAGTAAACCATTTTAGGTTGACTTTTTCCAAAGACTATAGAAATAGAAAGACTGTTCGCTCCTATATTTATGAATAGGAGAAACTGCAATGCGAAATATGGCAGAATAATCCCACCTAGATTTTGTTGCTTATTTGAAATATGTAATTTAATTGAGTTCAGCAAGCCGTTTTTGAGATTTCAGGATTCCCCCATTCGTTTAAATAAGATTTGGTCTTGTATGAGCAAAACAAAATATTTTTATGTTTTTTGTATTTATAATTAGGTTTTTACTTACCCCATTGTTAAAAGGGACATCAAATGACCATTTTAACAAGTTGGTATGATTCTTTAGGATCTTCATAAAATTTCTCAAAGGTCAAGTATAACAACACCCTTTGTACCTTGTCAAAAACAACTGTTCACAGCGATCAAAAACAGACTATGAAGACTGATGAAAATGAAGACTCTTATGTTCACAAAATGCATTGCTTATGAGACATTATCACTACAGCTACTCGAGCACAGAGAAAATGGCAGACAGCGTACGACTGGAATATGCTAATACGGGACAGTCTGTCATCAGTCGTGGGCGGGGCCTGAGCAGTATGACATCATACTTCTCAGAAAATCAGCTTGATAACAGCTTGATAACTAACTGAGACTGTTTAGGTTTGGGGGGATTAAAAATTGTAGTGTGTTTGTATCCACTCACTGCAAAGATGCATTTATACATAATGAATTTTGCATCTGATGTCCCCTCTAACTTTTGTATTTGTGTATTAAATCTGAAGGATCTCTTTTATTTTAGTATGGACCATAACCACAATTCTCCTCTTCTTCTCACAGTGAAGCTTTTTGAGTGTGCTTTTTGTGAACCCAGACACACAGTACGCAGATGCCTGATCCCAGTATTTTAAATTTCATTATTCCCAAGCCCTATGACAAATCGGGCCATTATAGCTGTATGTTGAATCATATTGGCCAGCATTATGGGGCCACACTGCTCGGGGTGCTGAAATAAATGAACAGAGATCTATTTCACTTTACCTAGAGGCACAGCATGATAAAATAAACTAGCCAACAGCAAAAAATTATGCTACTGCTGTTCACACACTGCCTCTGATTGTGCAACACAAAGATGGTTTATATATAATATAGCACTTGCAAAATATTTAAATCAATTTTCTTTTTTTTTTCTTTTTTAAGTGTTCATGTTTTTTTTTTTTTTTTCCTCCATTTATTTATGAATTTTTTCAAACTTTAACAAAATACTTTATACAATCAAGGTTATAGTTTTTCCCCCCACAATAACCCTTCCCGCCAAAAAATAAATAAATAAATAAATAAATAAAAAAAAAAAATAAAAATAAAAATAAATAATACACAAAATAAAATACAATTAAAAAGAACAACGACAACAATGAAATTTAAGGGAAAAAAAAAAAAAAAATTACATTAAAATTTACAATATACACATTTACAAATATTATTATACAATATAAATTGTATGCATAGTGAAGTAAATAGATACAAGATTATACAAATCAATACTCTGACATATTTAAAGTGGTCTTTACTTAATTTTGAAACCAAATAATATTAGTGATCACGTTGAAGCAATTTTCCACAGAATTCGTTATAATAATCAGTTAGGGGGGAGAGTCTTCATTTTTTCAAAATATGTGATCATAGGTTGTCATGTCTCATAAAATTTTTGGACAGATCCCTTCATTAAATATTTAATTTTCTCTAATTTCAAATATAAAACCAGGTCACACATCCACATTGAAGCCTTAGGTGGGATTGTTGATTTCCACTCGAGTAATATTCTTCTCCTGGCTAATAAAGTGGCAAAGGCAATAACATTTTTTATCTTGTTTGTCAATGATATTTTGTGTTCTGGTACACCAAAAATAGCAATTTCAACACTGGGTTTTATTTCTAAATTAAAGGCATCATTTAGCGTTTTAAATATTAGTGTCCAATAGTCACTTAACTTTTGACAAGCATAAAACATGTGGAAAAAGTCTGCTTTTTCATTTTTACATCGATCACACACCTCATCAACATCAGGGTATATTCTTGAAAGTCTACTCTTTGTATAGTAGGCACGGTGAACGATTTTGAATTGTATGAGGCTGAGGCGTGCGCAAGAGGTTGACCCATTTATTCTACTCAGAGCCTCATTCCATATTTCATCAGATATTTCAGTTCCGATGTCTTTTACCCATTCTCCTCTAATTCGGTCAACTAAAACATCTTTTGGAGACATAATAATCATATATATTGTTGCTATTTGACCTTTAAGATTAATAGGAGATTGCAGAATTTTATCCAGCATTGAAGCAGGTGGTAAATCAGGAAAAGTTAAGCTCTGGGCATGAATAAAATGTCGGGCTTGAAAATAACGAAACATATGGGATTGTGGTAATTGAAATTTTACTGACAGGTCACTAAAACTAGCAAAAGTGTTGTCTATATAGAAATCACTACATCTTGCTAAGCCTACCCTCTGCCACTGTATATATGTAAGATCTAATTTGCCAGCAGGGAACAAATGATTATTACAGAGAGAGCTTAGCATAGAAAAATTGGTTAGTTTATGTCCTTGTCTAAACTGGGACCATATCTTAAGTGTGGAACACACCACTGGGCTTGAAGAGTATTTAGAGGGAGAAAATGGTAACTTCATTGTTATTAGAGTAGAGAGTGATGTAAAAGTACAGGTATTTGCTTCTGCTTTACACCAATCAACCTCAGGAGTATTATACCAACAAACAATTTTTTGGAGGTTAGCGGCCCAATAGTAACTCATAAAATTAGGAAGTGCTAAACCTCCCAGGGATTTGGGCCTTTCAAGAAGCTCCTTACGAGTTCTAGGATTCTTCCCCCTCCACAAGAATGATAAAATAGGTTTGTTTAGTGTATTAAAAAATGCTTTTGGAAGAAAAATTGGAAGGGACTGAAATAAATATAAGAATCGAGGTAAGACATTCATCTTTATACAATTCACTCTGCCTGCTAGAGTTAAGTGTAGTGGATCCCATCTTTGAAGATCAGATTTAACTTTACTTATTAATGGTAAAAAATTTTCTGCATATAGACCTGAGAAACTGCGAGTAATATGAACTCCCAAATATTTAAATCCAGAACGAGAAATTCGAAATGGAAGGGACGCTGCATTAATTTGTAAAGCAAGGGAGTTAACTGGGAAACATTCACTTTTTGATAGGTTTAATTTATATCCTGAAAAACTGCCGAAATTAGTTAACTTCTCTACTATTTTTGGGACATTTTCAACTGGATATGAAATGTATAACAGTAGGTCATCCGCATATAAAGAGACCCTGTGTTCCATCCCCATTCGATCAATTCCCTGGATAGACTGCAAAGATCTAAGCATAATAGAAAGTGGTTCGATTGCTAGTGCAAAAAGAAGAGGGCTTAAAGGGCAGCCCTGCCTTGTGCCCCTAAATATTGGAAAAAATTGTGAATATATTTTGTTTGTTATAACAGATACTTTAGGATTAGAGTATAGCAATTGAACCCAGGCTATAAATTTTGAGCCAAAACCAAATTTTTTTAAAACTGAAAATAAATAGCACCACTCGACTCGGTCAAATGCCTTTTCTGCATCCAGGGACACCACCACCTCTGGGGCCTCCCTGGATGCAGGAGAATACAGGATGTTAAAGAGTCTCCTTAAGTTAGTAAATGAGTGGCGACCCCTAATGAAGCCTGTCTGATCTGGTGATACAATTTCTGGTATAATGGTATCAATTCTAGAGGCCAATAATTTAGCAAGAATTTTAACATCGACATTTAACAGAGATATTGGCCTGTAGGAACCGCAGTCAAGTGGGTCTTTTCCTGGCTTCAGAATTAGTGTAATAAATGCTTCTGTAAGAGACTGTGGTAACTTTGCATTGTTTAAAGAATTCTCAAACATTTTCAAAAGAAGTGGGGCTAATTTGGGAGCGAAAGCCTTATAAAATTCCACAGTATAGCCATCAGGGCCAGGAGTTTTGCCATTTTGCATTGCATTAATAGAATCTAGTATTTCTTGCTGATCAATTGATTGTTCTAGTCTTTCTTTTTGATTTGAATTAATTGTCTGGATATTAAGGTCACCTAAAAAAGCTGACATATCTGATATGTCTCCAAGAAAATCTGAGGTATATAAATCAGTATAATATTTTTTAAAAGTATCATTAATTTCTTTAGGGTCTACTGTCAGTTGTTGTGATGCATTACGAATCTGTGGGATTAACCTGGAAGCTGACTGACCTTTTATCTGATGAGATAATAAACGAGATGCTTTTTCTCCGTGCTCGTAAAAATTCCCTTTAGACCATAGCAAATTTTGGTGGGTTTTTTCAATTGATAACTGTTCGTATTGTGCTTTAAGTTCCACTCTTTTTTTAAGTAGTTCTTCAGAAGGTGATATAGAAAGTTGCTGATCTAATTTTTCAATTGAGTCTATTAGTTCTTGTAGTTTTGCATGTTTTAACTTATTAATGGATACAGAATACGATATAATTTCACCCCTGATGACAACTTTAAATGTCTCCCACAGAATTAATGGTGATATCTCTTCTGAAACATTTGTGTGCAAAAAGTTATCTATTGCCACTGATATATGCCTATGAAAATTCTTATCTGCTAACAGGTTAGAGTTAAACCTCCAAGTAGGACGTTGAGTACAATGGTGAGAAAATCGCAAATCAAGCAGTAATGGTGCATGATCCGATATTATAATTGTAGAATATTGAATCTTTTCCACTAAGGGAAGTAATGTCTTATCTAAGAAAAAATAATCAATTCTTGAATATGAAGAATGAACAGAGGAAAAATAGGAAAATTCTTTCTTTTGAGGAAATAAAAACCTCCACGGGTCTACACAACCCGTTTGTATCATGAAGGCAGATAAAGCCTGAGACATTTTAGACTGGGATGTCGTTTTCGGATTTGAACGGTCAAGTACTGGATTAATGACACAATTCAGATCCCCACCAAAAATTAGACGATGCGAGTTTAAGTCAGGTAGGAATGAAAAAATTTTGTAAATGAAGTTAACATCATCCCAATTAGGGGCATAAACACACACCAGGGCAACAGGAGTATGAAACAATTGTCCAATCACAATAACAAAACGTCCCTGTGGATCTGAAACAAATTTGGAAGCATGAAATTGCACTTTCTTATGTATTAGAATCGCTGTTCCTCTTGCTTTACAGTTGAACTGGGAGTGAAAGATCTGACCAATCCAGGGTTTTCTGAGTCTCATATGGTCTGCTAGTTGCAAATGCGTTTCTTGCAGAAATGCTATTTCAGTATTCATTTTTTTAAGATGAGCAAATATACGAGCTCTTTTGTTTGGCCCATTCATACCTTTAACGTTCCAGCTAGTGAACCGAACTGTAGACCCTCCAGTCCTATTTGTATCACTCATTCATCAATCATTATGATATAAAGAATAAGACCACTTCTCCAATGTATGACAAGTATGAAAAAGGAAGAGAAAGGGGAAAAAAAAAAAAAAAAAAAAAAAAAAAAAAAAAAAAAAAGGAGAAAATTGGCGGTGACCATCCCAACCCAACTGAATTATTCCTATATTTGTCTCAAGAACGGAGACAAATTGCAGGCCCTCCTTAACATACCCCCAGTAGTCCCTCAACCCGCTTACAACTATTCCAACCTCTAGAGGGCAAACCAACCTTAGTAAACATTCTACATGTGTCAAAACGCGATTATGGCTCAGTTTTTTGTTTTTTTTTTCCTCAGTTTAGTCATTGCCACTCTCGATCATCAGTTTGTGTTTAGTTTAGAACAACAGAAATTTGCACGATCACAAAGAGTGCTAATACAAAAAAGAAATTAAGCAAATAAAATAAATGGTCCAAGACAACTTTTTCGAATCGGTCATCAAGGAAGTCAACTCAAATCATAGTGTTTGAGTGACAAAAGGGCCAGGCAGTCCTAAACATTTACGCGCTGATCATAGAACTGTTTCGCTTCCTCTGGTGTACTGAATATTAAAGTTTCTTCATTAAATGTCACTCTTAGTCGAGCCGGATAAAGCAACTGAAACCGTATGCCCTTCTGGTATAGTGACTGCTTGATGCCATTGTAAGAGGAACGTTTCCTTGACAAGGCTGCACTGAGATCTTGATATACTCTGACGGGGTTCCCCTTGTATTTCATCTCGTGTCGCCTTGCCCATCGCAATAGCCGCTCCTTTTCTTGAAAACGATGAAAACACACCACAAAAGGTCGTGGTTTACGGCCGTCCGCTGGTTTTTGGCCAGGTGATCGGTGCGCTCTCTCGAGTGATGGTGGCTTGTCGAAGACCTCTGTGCCCGTCATCTCTAGTAACATCTCGGCAACGAACGTAACGGGGTCTTGGCCATTTTCGATTCCTTCCGGAACGTTCACGATCCTCAAGTTAGCCCTTCGCGATCTATTTTCCAAATCCTCGATGCGATCAAGAAGAGATGTGTTCTGAGTTTGCAAAGTTTTTATAGCATTTTCAGCCGCTATCACCTTCTCGAAGTTCTCCCCGGCCAGGGATTCCGTCGCGGTCAAACGGCTTTGAAAGTTCTCCACAGTCTCTCTTAGCGCATTCACGGAGCTTTGCAAGGGTCCGATAGATTCTTGAATCAAGGTAGAAATGTCTTCCCTGATACTAATACGCTGTTTAGTTAATTCAGAAATCAACTGATCCATGGATACTGATTCAAAAGTTTCTGTCACGGCCTGTTTTTCGACGTTAGAGGCAGCAGCCATTGCTGCTAGTTTACCGGCAATGCTAGCGGTAGATCTCGTCGTCGGTGGAACTAAAGGGGGTGCTGGCTTCTGCTTCGAATTACTCATATTTTAACTAACAATGTTCTAAACAAGTCTATTAACGATGATTAGCAGTATTTGACGTTTAACAGGTTTAATTTAACAATGTAGGTCGGGAGCCCTTCTTCTGCGTACCTCACTCCTCCATGGCTATACCGGAAGTCAAGTGTTCATGTTTTTTTAAGATATATAAAATAGCAAACGTAGCTGTTGGGAAATATTCCTTATTTGTTTTATTCCTTTCTTCTCAACTTTTCCCTAATGCTTCATGTCTACTCTGATATCAGTGAAAATATAGATTGTGGATTGGACCACAGAGCATTTTACTAAGGATTCAGGCGACCAACAAGACCGTTACAGGCTTCATGCTTGACAATAAACACTGCACATCACATAGCACAAGCAAACAATCAATTATCATTGACATCTCTGGAGAGCTCTGAGGTCTGAGAATGTTTTAAGCAGCACATTTCCAACAGCCTCTTGTGCTGTTAATGTACTCTTCACACATGTTGTTCCGGTTAAACAAAAATTGCCTCCCACCACATCACCAGTCATAAAACGTTGCGTGTCTGAAGAGAGAGGGGTTAGCTTGTCATCATTTGCTTGAGTCCTTTGTCAGATTGTGGGATGATTTGAAGCTGTTTGTGCTTCGCCATCCCAATAAACAAGGGCCCCGAGTTAATTAAAGTTCAACGATCACTACTCCGCAGTTTGAGATTGAAATTGAGCGATTGCCCCACATAGCAATGATTGTCCCACATCCTGCCTGCATAGCCTGGAGACTCAATCTAGAGCCAGCCAGGCTATTTCCACACCATTGATTCTGTCATCTATACAAATGATGGATATCCTCCTAACAAGCAGGTTTGGATGCTGAACTGTCTATCCTCACAAAAGCACAATATTCCTTTAAATGAGCCTGATTTAAAAACGAAACACTAACTTTTTCAGATATTATGCTATTAAGGCAAGACTGCAGGCAAAAAATGTTTTTCGTGCACTGAAATTTTGAGCTATTTAGCTTTCCATAATATGTTGTTTTAGGCTAGTGGAAAGAAAACATACAAAATACACTTTATAGTGTTTGTTGTATTTTATATTTTTGCATCTGTAGATTGCAGTTAAAAATAAATATCTTTAAAGGCTGTTCTCAAAATCAGTTTTTCCCATGCATTGAGCCAGAAATCCCCACTTGAGTTGCACTTTTATACACCAGACTCTACAGTTTTATTCCTATCTATATTTCAAAGATTTTTACAGAAGGGTCTGTTTATATATAATTTGAATGATTTTATATATTGTAACATGGTAATTTTGGTCATTCTAAATGTACACCATCAGTTAAAAGATTTTTTTCATTTTTTTGTCACAAAGAAAGTCTTTTTGTGACAAAGGTCAGAACTCCTGTTATGAAGTATATTTTTGAGGTGCATTCTTGTCATAAATTAATCTATTACTTTTCCTACATAATTTGAAACACACAAAAAAGTGCTAAAATATGTTTCTGTTCATCAACATATAATAATAAGAAAATGAGCAAATCAGAATATTGTAATGATTTCTGTAGCTTTGAAATAACAGGAATACATTACATTTTAAAATATATTCAAATAGAAAACAGTTATTTTAAACGGTAAAATCATTTCAAACTTTTACTGTTTTTGCTGCACTTTGGATCAAATGAATGCAGGCTTGGTGAGCAGAAGAGACTTTAAAAAAAAAAAACATCAAAAATCTTACTGTTCAAAAACTTTTGACTGGTAGTGTATGTTTTAGTCTTAGAATCATGATAATTTTTGTATCTGTAGATATCCAAATTCCCTTCTAGCTTTAACGCTAATATGAGAAGAAAATAAAACAAGCGTTTTGAACCTGTTTTTTCCAGTGTTCAGATTTCTGTTTTGGAAATATCTGTAAATTAGTGAATATTTAATAGATAATGCCTCATTTGGATGTTTTAACATACTTAAGAAACATTCTAATACAGAACATGTTTGCCTAATTCATATTAAAAAATATTTCAATGTAGAAATGAAATTTGCGAAGAGAGCTTATGCGTAAGACATCATGTGTGTTGTGTGTGTTAGTTTGAGGGGCTTCACCTCCCGGGAACGTCAGCTAATCTGCTTGATTCTTTATGGCGGTGCTGCATTTGAGTTGTCTGATAGTGCTTGCTTTACAGGTCTGCATTGATTTGAAATCTGTTTTATTCTGATCCTCAGGGAATCTCTGCAGCCATCCTTTCTAAGTGCACAAGAGACGAAGGATTTATACCTGTCAATAAAAACCTTTGGTAAGTGCTTCCTGACCCTCTAAATCCAGCTACTTCTTTATCCACAAAAGAAGGGATGAGACTCCGGCAGGCACAAATCAGAGGCTGCTAAAACACGCGTTTACTTACCTCTAAAGACAGACTGTCCTGTAAATAATCACCCCCACTGGCACAGGAGTGAGACGTGGCGGGTGATACATCCACTGTCCAACTAGATCACTCTTCTTTACAGCCAAGAGAGAGTGAGCAGTTTTATTTTCCCAACCATATATCTTGCCAAACTCTGGCTTATCTCATCCGCCTGTTGTGAAATTGAGCAGGATGAGGTCAGCCTTACATCTTCAGAACGGCGCACATTAAATTATTTGTCATCTAACACCTCAGAATAAAAAAATGGCATGTAACTGAAATGTTCAATACAGAGTCATATGATTGTTGATCTCTATATGCAGAAAAAGAAAAAAGGATTTGTAAGGTTTATGGTATAAGCAAAAAAATAACATTAATGAAATGCCAGTGGGGTATAAATAATTTAAATATAAATTATTAAAATAAATGTTATTATTTATGCTATTTATATATAATTATTATTTATATAAATTATATATATTTTTATTTATCATTAGAATATTTATATACTATTATAAGATTTTCAGTAATTTTATGTTTTATTGTTATATATATATATATATATAATTTTATTATCAATATTTCAGTTTATTTTAGTTTTATTAGGTGTTTTAATGTTTCTATTTAGTTTTAATATTTCTGTTTATTTTATGAGTTTTAATAATTTTAGTACTTCAACTTTAACTGAATTTTATTTCAGTTAACATAATTTTTATTTAAAGTTTTTTCATTTAATATTTCAGATAATTTTACACTACCTTTCAAAAGTTTTTGGACAGTAAGATTTTTTGTTTTTTAAAGAAGTCTCTTCTGCTCACCAAGCCTGCATTTATTTGATTCAAAGTACAGCAAAAACAGTACAATTTTGAAATATTTTTACTATTTAAAATAACTCTTTTCTAGTTGAATATATTTTAAAATATAATTCATTCCTTTAATTTTAAAGCGGAATTTTAGCATCATTACTACAGTCACATGATCCTTCAGAAATTATTCTAATATTCTGATTTGTTGCTCAGAAAACTATATTATTATTATTATGTTGAACACAGCTGAGTAGATTTTTTTCAGGTTTCTTTGATGAATAAAAAAGTTCAAAATAACAGCATCTTTGGTAACATCATCTTTATCATCACTTTTGTTTCATTTAAAGCATCCTTCTGAATAGTTTCTTAATTTCCATAATTTATTTGCCCAAAAAAAAATTATAGCCTACTGACTCCAAGCTTTTGAATGATATAGTGTAACTTGTTACGAAAGCTTTTTATTTCAGATAAATGCTCATCTTTGGATCTTTCTATTCATCAAAGAATCCTGAAAAAAAATACTGTAATAATAATAATAAAAATATTTTCTTGACTAGAAAATCAGAATATTAGAATAATTTCTGAAGGATCATTTGACACTGAAGACTGGAGTAATGCTGAAAATTTAGCTTTGATCACAGGAATAAATGACATTTTAAAATACATTCAAATAGAAAGCAGTTATTTTAAATAGCAAAAATATATCACTATATTACTACTTTTGCTGTATTTTGGATCAAATAAATACAGGCTTGGTGAGCAGAAGAGACTTCTTTAAAAAAAACATTAAAAATCTTACTGTTCAAAAACTTTTGACTGGTAGTGTATTTAATTTCAGTCTCTTCTTTACAGTTAACAAAAACAAATTTTAATAGATTTAGTTTACACTAACAACACTGTTTTGAGAATATTTAAACTGGGAAACATGCATTAAACATGCATTTAATTTGACCTCATTTTACCTTTACTGTATGCGCTCTGTGTGTCTGTGACCCTGCTCTACCTGTTTGAGTTCAGACATACATACCTGCTTGAATTGATATGGGCAGTTCATCATGCCAGCTTATTGAGCCCCTGAGTATGTCTGTCTTCATCCCTAAAAGTAATTAACTCCCAGCCAAGAGTTTTTTTTGGCTCTACTTCAGCTGACATAAACGATGCTCTGGGACGCAGCCATTTTACATTAGATAAAATTCCATTGAGCATCCTGGCACTTAGGAACACAGAGGCACATGACTTATTGACATAGTTGTACTGAGCAGGTGCCAAGCCTTCACTTTGGATGCTTATGTTTCTTATTGGCTTACTCTAAGCGCAGAAACTACTATATGTCCATCCATTATTTAGTCCCCAGTTCTGCACTGTTGTCCTCGCTGTTACAAGAAATGTTTGGCAATAGCACAATGCACCACTAAGGGTCATTTTGCTACCTGATCTCATGACAGAAACGTACCTGTGGGAACTTTTTTGCATGATGCGAAATACGTACCAATAAGTGCATATCACTGCAGTTTCCAACAAAAATAAACACTAGAGGCAGTAAAACAGCGAACACTTGTAATCGTTTTAGAACATAGTTATTATTACAACTCCATATCGTTCACTTTCCAGATGTAACAATATTGCTCAGTAGCTCAGCTGACATGGAATTAGACTTACGATGCGGAATCCTTGAGTAAGAATGCCGTGAAAAACATAACTCACGATGAAAGAGCTAAAAGATGAGAGATTGAAAAACAAGCTAAAACGGCATGTTTGCGTTTTTTTTTAAGTCACATTTGCTTTTGTTCATACTATCGGTGTAGTTTTAGGTGTAGTGCAGATGGTACGTTATTTTAAAACGTCATGGAGCATTAGAGTTATAGTGCCTCTCAAAGGACATTTCAAGTCAGAACTGCGGTGACACATACAAAACCAACGTCAACGAACATGTACGTTCATCAAAACACTTTTGGCGCCACTTAGTGAACATTTCACATCGAATATGTCACGAAACGTACAAGACGCTACGCTTTTCATGTCTTGTGGAAAAATTATCCCAGGGAAATTTTCGTCATGAGATCACACTGATATGTCTTAAAGATATGTGTCTGCATTATATGTTTTCCATTTCTGTCTTATCAAATGGTTCACAAATCTGCTGTCTTCTTCAGGTCCCTGTCATTTGTTACCTGCATGGGCTGCATGTCCTTTGTGCTGCTGGGTGTGATGTATTTCATTGTAGATGTTAAGGAATGGTGGGGAGGCCAACCTTTCATTTATCCTGGTATGAGAATTTACTTTTTTTTTTTTTTTTAAAGGAATGGTTTGCCCAAAAATAACAGTTTTCTGGAAATGTACTTACCTTCAGACCATCCAAGTTATACATGAGATTGTTTCTTCATTCAGTAATTAGTATTACATTACTTGCTCACCAATAGATCCTCTGCAGTGAATGGGTGCCGTCAGAATGAGAGTCCAAACAGCTGATAAAAACATTACTCAGAATAATCCACAAGTAATCCACATGACTCCAGTCCATCAGTTAACATCTTGTGAAGTTAAAACCTGTGTGTTTATAATAAATCCATAATTTAAGGTTTTTAATCATACTAGTCCTTTATCAAAATTTTGCTTTCTCTAGTAAAATAGTAATATTGTCTGAATCAGGAGAGAAATATGCACAGATTGAGCACCATTTACAAGTGAAAACAGTCCAAAACAGTTCTAAACAAATACAGTTGAAGTCAAAAGTTTACATACACCTTGCAGAATCTGCAGTGTTAATCATTTTACCAAAATCATACAAATTGCAGGTTATTTTTTATTTAGTACTGACTTGAATAAGCTATTTCACAATAAGATGTTTCACATTAAAGATGTCCATATAGTCCACAAGAAAAAATAATAGTTACATTTATAAAAAGTACCCTGTTCAAAGGTTTACATACACTTGATTTTTAATATGCTCACTGATGCTTCAGAAGCAAAAATTATGCATTAAGAGCCTTTTTGAATTTGAAGATAAGAAAATTTTAAAAAGTTCAAAAGTTTACACCCCTGGCTCTTAATGCATCGTATTTCCTTCTGAAGCATCAGTGAGTGTTTGAACCTTCTGTAATAGTTGCTTATGAGTCCCTCAGTAGTCCTCAGTGTGAAAAGATGTATCTCAAAATCATACAGTTATTGTTGGAAAGGGTTCAAATACACAAAAAAGCTGAAAACCAAAGAATCTGTGGGACCTGAAGGACTTTTCTGAAAAACAGCGGACAGTTTAACTGTTCAGGACAAACAAGGGGATGCATGAACAACTATCATTAAAAAAATAAAATGAAAACAGCTATGGATCATTCAGGAAACAACACAGTATTAAGAATCAAGTGTATGTAAACTTTTGAACAGGGCCATTTTTATAAATGTAACTATTATTTTCTCTTGTGGAATATATGCAAATATCTACTGTGTGAAATATATTATTCAGGTCAGTACTAAATACAAAATAACCTGTATTAGGTATGATTCCTCTTATTTTGATAAAATAATGAACATTTTGCAAATTCTGCAAACTTTTGACTTCAACTGTATGTCAGTGGATTCTGATATGAAAGGACAACAGGGGGAAGCATTATTATGAATTATTAATTATTATTATGAATTATTTTCGTCTATGATATGATATATTTGTCCAGATCTGTTTCGATGAAGAAACATGAGGAAGAGAGATGAAGAAAGTTGAAAAAGCTCATTTCAGCACATTTTCATTTTTGGGTGAACTGTTCCTTTAAAGCATAATTTTATCAGCAAACCCAGTCCAGAAAAGCTTACTTTGCATTTGTTTGCAGGGATGAACTCTATATTTGTCTATGTTGGGCACTCTCTGCTGGGATTTTACTTTCCTTTCAGCTGGGAGATGCGTTTTCAGGACAGTCACTGGGAACAGCTTTTCCAGGATATATGGGGTACTGCACTTTGGGTCTTCATTGCCTACCTGCTCTACCGCAAACAATTCTTTCTCAAAATCTGATGCTACTACTGTTTTTTTTTTTTTTTTTTTTGTCTTATAGAAGTCCTTGTAGTTCTCTTTGGTTTAAGTTACAGGCTAAAATAAAGTGTTAATTATAATTTTTGTTTAAGAAGTGCAACATTCTGAAAAACAGGACCATCTTGGATCCATCGTGAGTGATGAATGTCTCTTTTCATGTCTGTAAAACTGAATTTTGTGTATTCCTATGTTCAATTAGTTAATAGGCATAAGAACCAAGACCAGGGATCAGATTTACTGTCTTCCATGGACACCTGCAGTGTTTTATTTGATGTCAGTTGTGTTAAGACCTGAACGTAGTGATTAAATCAAATTCGCTGAAGTGGTACTTAACAAATTAGAACAAGCGATTCCACCACTTGAGGGGTAGCCATTATATATCGGTTGCCATGGCCACCCCCCCTTGGTGCCGTGAGACAGAAAGTGGGTACCATCTGCTCTTCAACTGACAGCCCTTTAATAGGGGTCAAGCTGGACGGCACACTGAGGAGTGTTTCTGGGGCCAGCACTTTTCATGCTCACACTAATGCAAAATCAGGGGAATTACACCAGCAGATTTCATGCGCATACGGAAATTGCTTTGTAACACAAAAAACCCTGATGTTTTCTGTCAAGTCATATTCATGAGATGGAATAAAGTCACAGGCACACATCTCTGGAGGCTCTGCAGCAAGTGGTTCTCAGCTGGTTAGCATCAAGGTCTTAATTTTAGTGGAAAACCAAGATTTCTTAATAGGAATGCATGGAAAATTCACAAAAGAATTCCCCTGTTGTCTTAAAGGGATAGGTCACCTTAAAATTAAAATTCTGTCATTATGTTCTCATCCGCATGCCCTTCCAAACCTGTATGACTTTGTCATAACGTCCCAGACAAATATATCTTCTTATCCTTATTATGATTGTTCAGTCCTCATTTTTGCTAAGAATACACTTCTGTTCCTAAGCAGATAATATTTTAATATAATATTTTATTGTTAGTGCTTTCCGGATAATTTACTCATCCCCATGTCATCCTAGATGTTCATGTCTGTCTGTCTTCAGTCGAAAAGAAATTAAGGTTTTTGAGGAAAACATTCCATTTAGTGGACTTCAGTGGGGATCAACGGGTTGTACGTCCAAATTGCAGTTTAAATGCAACTTCAAAGGGCTCTACACATTCCCAGCCGAGGAATAAGGGTCTTATCTAGCATTGCTCATTAAAAAGAAATAACATTATATTTATTATATTTTAACATTATATTTTAACCACAAATGCTTGTTTTTCACCCTATCTTTTGGTACCAGAGTACACAGATGAAGAATTAACTACCTTTCCAACATGATTATATGAAGTATACACATTTTTATGTTTTTCAGAAAATTACCAATCGTTTCACTAGAAAAGACCCTTATTCCTTGGCCGGGATTGTGTAGAACCCTTTTAAACTGCAATTTGGACCTTCAACCAGTTGGCTTCCTTTGAAGTCCACTATATGGAGAAAAATCTGAATGTTTTCCTTAGAAACCTTCATTTCTTTTTGACTATTTCATCCTTTAACTATGCGTTCCAAAAGTGGTTAGTGGCATTTTTGCTTTTCTTTTAGTTTCAAACGCACTTGCGACCCTTTTTTTGGGTCACGATCCAACTGTTCAGAACCAGAATCGACTAATAAATTCACAGAGAAATTAGCCATTGCATGACTCCAGTAATACAATAGAAGAGGTTAGAAGTGTCCAAGAGTATCACTAAATCTGTCTGTAAGTGGTCAGAAGATGAGAATCTGTCAGGATGCAAAGATTTAATCTCAGAGAGTTCTCAGAAATGGCTCTACGCTGATCGCTAACTTATAAACGACTTCTGCGAAAGCTTGTGAACAAACAGACAGACAGTAGTGTTTATCCTCTGTTTGGAAGCATAAAAGCAAATGTAATGTATAGTTCATGTACAGTTTTTGTATCATCTTCAATACAGTGCAGCAGTAGGATATTTCTGATCCAAGGAAGCGGCTGAAACATGTGAACCTGTTCACTCTGCATGGAATTCAATTGAACCCATTTTCTCTGTTAGTTAATGAGAAAGCTTTTCATTTTAAGGATCATATTACCCATTTAAACTAAGTAGAGCCTATGAGTGAAGCAAACTGGTCAACTGATTTTGGGAATGGACTAATGACTAGTGTTGCGCTACTGCATTTCCCAGCGGGAATATGGACTTTGTTCAAGAGCTGTAGCTTTATCTACTACAGTAAGCACTTTCTGAATCGATATTTTATTAATAAAGTACTTATCGTCATTATTATTTAATGCTAGTCATATGCAAAGCTCTAATAGCAAAATACCACTGAGAAATAGCTCCACCATGTTTAACTTGTAATGAGAATGTTTGACAGAATCTGACAGTAAAAACTGTGATCTTATCTACTATAAGACAAGCTTTCAACTGAAAATGATCTTGTCAAGAAACCACATTCAAAAGGAAGTGATGTGGTGGTATATGTCATGAATCTGCCTATGCATTGTCTTATCTATATTGATTTACATTGACCATGTGTCTGGTTTAGAGAAACCTGAGCTTTTTTAATCTGCATCATGTATATGGTGATGAACCTACTTGCTGCTATGTAAACAAAACCATCCTGTGGCTAATATGCAGAGTAAGTGAAATATTTATACGGCATAAAATATCTTATAATGAATAAAAAGGTGGAGCTTAAAACAACGCCTTTGCAGTCTTTGGGTCATAGTTATATAGTTGAGGTTGAAAGTTTACATACACCTTGCAGAATCTGCAAAATGTTAATTCTTTTACCAAAATAAGAGGGATCACACAAAATGCATGTTATTTTTTATTTAGAACTGACTTGAATAAGATACTTCACAAAAAAGACATTTACATATAGTTCGCAAGAGAAAACAATAGTTGGATTTATAAAAACGAGTCTGATTTTTATTGGTGTTGTTTTACTCAAATCTACAGCTATGTTTTTTTTTGTTTAGTGATAGTTGTTCATGAAATGTTGTTTGTCCTGAACTGTTAAACTGTCCGCTTTTCTTCAGAAAAATCTTTGAGTTCCCACAATTTCTTTGTTTTTTTCAGTATTTTTGTGTATTTGAACCCTTTCCAACAATGACTATGATTTTGAGATCCATCTTTTCATACTGAGGACAACTGAGAGACTCATATGCAACTATTACAGAAAGTTCAAACGCTCTTTTTAAATTTGAAGATCAGGGTAAATTTACCTTATTTTGTCTTCTGGGAAACATGTAAGTATCTTCTGAAGCATCTAAAGGAAATGGAAAAATTGTAAAATGTACACCTCTTCATTCTGTTCAAAAGTTTACACCCCTGGCTCTTATTGCATTTTTTTTTTATTCTGGTGCATCAGTGAGTGTTTGAACCTTATAGAATAGAATAGAATATTATTTTTTGTTTCTATAAAAAGGATAGACATTTTTGCTGTTTCCATAATACTCCCATACTCCCAATTTGAGGGTTTTATGAATGGAAAATACCTCACTAACTCTTTTCAAATCTAAAGCAATGTAGAATTTATTTTGTTTACCAACCCAAAGCATCTTTGGTTGGCCTCTTTTTCTTATGTATGCTTAATTTGAGGTCTCCACTATAGTTTGATTTGGCATCCATCAGGGCAGACGTTGATTGGAGTGATTGCCCTGTGATGCACTGGTGGGCTGCCCTAGAGGCAAAGTAATGCATCATGCTTACCCTTCTTCACTGAGAGCTATGCAGTCATCTGGTCCAAGAGCAGCCCAGCGCAGACAGAGACTAGCTCACACGCTGCCAAAACGGACCGACACCATCTTGAACTCACAACAACTCTCTTTAACCTAAGACTTATTGAATTCTCTACAGAACTATTGTTTTGAACATTTCAGAGGATGAGAGAAACAATAGACGTGGGTGTGGTTTGTCCTTAAATGTCATATGGCTCTGTTTGTCGATCATTGTGTCTGTGCACCTGATTCTTATTAAATACTGGTTATTTAGTTTGTTTTTTATTGTGAATTACTTTGACAAATCGTATTTTGCTTTCACCTCTGTCTGACATATAACTGGACCTGGGGCCCATTTCAGAAAGGAGGTTAAGTGAAAACTCTGAGTATGTCTACCCTGAAATGAGGGTATTCCATTCTGAATACCCAGAGTTTGTCAAACCTGAGCATGCAGGGTAAGTCAAGCCTGTTTCTGAAAGGGAGGTAACTTATACTCAGAGTCAGTTACCTTGGTAACTTACTCTGTGAACCGAACCTGGTCAGGAGCAGGTTTTCTTCATAAAACCCAGAGTTTCTTTCGGTCTCCTCCCCCTTTTTAAATTGTAAGCAATGTTTAAATGCCTCATTTAATCATTTACACTGCAAAATTGCTTTTCTTAGTGAGTATTTTGGAATGTAAATTTAGTGCAGTTTACTTAAGAAAAATAATCTTAATGCAAATGGAAACAAGATTATTTTTCTTACCTCATAGGTGACAGATAATTTGCAAAATAAAAAATATATACTTAAACGACTAAATACCTTATGTCCTTTTTCTTATATAGAAAATGCATCTAGATTTAAGAATCTTTAGATATTTTGATTGGAAACAACAAGACAATAAAAGTGACAAAAACGGCATGTCCTTTTATACATAGGATTATTTTTTTATTTTTATTATTTATAGATTTTTTTTGCCATATCCACATGCATGCTGTATGTATTTATTTGAGTGGTAGCATTTTTAAATGGTAGTTTTCTATATAACATCAGGGATGCAGAGTACACATTAGTATGGCCGTTGTATGCAGAGTGGTGAAGAAAGTGTGCCTCGCTCTCACGCTATTTCTTAAATTTTTGTGTAGTTTCCTTAGCATAAACCCACCGAAAACGAAGCTGATTACGGAGATATATGTCGTAACCACCACCACAGCTGTTAAATTTACTTGGTCATCTTTATTTCCTACAAATACAAAAGCAACATATATTCTTTTTCATGTTGGATTTTAATATTCCTCCAATACTTGGTATTGTGGCCATCTCCTTTTCATCTGTTCTTCATTATTTTGCAAGCCTTCTTGCTGTTGGCTGAGTAGAATTGAAATGTTAATTTCATTACGCTAATTAAAAAATGCAACCGTTTGGATTAGAGAGTATTTAATTATGTGAAACGAGTATTAGACTATGTGGAAAAAGCTGCTGCACATTGAAATAGCCACTGAATGATATTTATTTAATATGTCACATGTTTGTCATGTAGCCTACACCCATGAACCTTTTATGGTTAAAGCTTTACCTGATTTAATTGTTTTTTTATGCTTCATAGCTGTTTTATTTTTTTTCTTTTGTCTGTCGAATATCATGACAATTAATATTAGTTTAATAATTTACTGTTTTGCCAGTTTTTACCTTTGATTACATTTAATGTAGTTTTACAGTAAAGTACTGGTAAAATCATGGGTTTTGGAAGTGAAAAAGAACATGTCACTGTATAATACAGTGAAAAACCAAAAACTGACATTCCCAGAATTCCCACTTCACATTTGATGTTCCCATTTGAATAACTGTTTATTCTTAGTATTTCCACAGCAGATGTGTACCATTAGGGTTTCTTCTGAGATGCTATACATTTTATTTCTATATAAAACATAATTCTATATATATTAGCACTTCCCTCCTCAGTTTGTGGAAAAGCTGCTTGTACATTTTTTACTGTGAATTTAAATGAAACCTAATTTAATTTAAACCTGAAATGTTTCTACCATATTTTTATGTTAAGTTCTGGAAACAACAGCTGTTGGTATTTTACTGTAAATGTCAGGGTTTTTTTTATAGTGTACCTTGTATTCTTGGCTACAAATAAAGCTAATTTCCACTCTTACTGACTTGGGGGAAAAACTAGATCTAAAGCAGTTTATTACCCCAAACTAACACTTATGAAATTACGTTACATCTTTTTTTTTTTTTATTTTTTTTTTTTGAGGGAATTTTGCACTTTTACTGTTTGAAACCAACACAGATAATTATGACTGTATAAATATAAAAAATAATAAAAAAATTATGGAATTTTATAGATACCAACTGGGATGATTACCCCCTGGCAATTTCCTCGTGTGAAAACTAGCTAGATATCTAGATATACTGAGTTACTTAAACTGTGTGGGCTGTGTCTGCTCTGTATATTTAAACGGACAGAGCCTGGAAAGTGAGCATGTTTATAAAAGCTATCAATAATTAATAATACAATGCATAACATAATTTAAAACCATAAAGTAATATTGTCCAGTTACCTGTTTTAACTTACGCACATATTATTTGCATGCCCCCAAAACGTAGTTTTATTTCATCAGGAACTATTTGGCTCTTTGGACCGCTGGTGTGATTCAGGACGGAAACACACATCTGAGGAAAATGTGAAACCTCCCCCTGCTGCGCTCTCTGTGTGTGTATGTGTGTGTGCGCGCGCTGACGGTCCAGCGGCTCACGCTGCAGTCACCCGTCAATGGGACACTCACATTAAGGACTTTTGTGGCTGCTTCGCGCGATTCGTAAACACTGCAAAGTTCTGTTTTTTAGGAACCCAAATACTTTTGCCTGTTCATTGTGAAATTACACTTATGATTGACAAGTATGGGAACTACGCGTGGAATCGTTTGGGGAGACATCGCGGTGCTCCTGCTTCTCCTCTCTGAAGGTAAGGATTTACTCCATAACAGTCTGATGTCACCTCGCGATAAGTGTACGCTATTTAGCTCTCTTTGTTTGAGGTAAATAATAGTGTTGAGAGCGAGAATTGTTGAATTATTGCTCAGAGACAGTACTTGTGCATTACACTTGTCGTGTTTTAACTTGAAATAGAATTGTCGCTTGCGGTGTGCATCCTTTAGTGACAACACAAGGGCTGTGTCTCAAAACCTAGATAGCTGCCTGCATAGACTTCGTTTGAGCGAACATTTGGTTCCTCAAAAACATTTGCATTCCCTTGTTGTTTAGAAAGAATCCTATTAAAAAATGAACTTTTTTAATCTCAGAAGAGCCCTGGATAGTGTAAATTGTTATTTGCTTAAGAGGGTTATTTGAACATAAGATCCTGAAAAACAACCTGTTTTAAGGGTGTAGGTAGGTTGCTTACTAGGTTTTGAAACAAAACCGTGTTCAAAGCAATGGTATCATAACATAAGGTAACATAACTCTGCTCTTCTTCCATTGGATTGGTTTATGTCATTAAATATATATTAGAACATGAGGCCTCGACATTTATATAAATAGATCTATACATCTTGAAACACAGTAAGCTACGCAGAACCTTTGAAAAAATGTTTTTGTTTAGGTTTTCTCAGGGAAGTTTATGATTCATGGAAAGCATTTTATTTGGTTTATTTGTTGAAAACTGTATTATTATTATTGTTGTTGTTATTATTATTATTATTATTTAATTTGAGTAATGATGAGCAAAGTACTGTATTTCACAGGTTTTGTCACTACTTTTAGTAAACAACATTTTATCATAAATCCTTAGTCTTATGAAACATTTTAATTATCATTTTACCTATGTTTAGTTTCATTTTGCATCCCATTGTCTATGTAACTACGCTAGCTCTGAACAACAGACAATGCAGAATCTGTACATCCAGGGGGTCTGCATCTGCCCCCCTCTTTTCACAGACCCCTGAATGCTACTGGAGAGATTTACCAGACAGTTTCGTGGAGGCGATCTGGTGCTGAAGCCAAAATATGTACAACCCTAATGTGCCACATGGTTCATGCAAGCAATACGCATGTCTCTATACGTCATTATATTGTAATCCCATTTAAAATCCCTCTGCCCAACTGTACTAACACACCTCTCTCAAAATAACTGGAGTTAACTAGAGTCAAACTCGTTCCTGAATAGATCTTAAATCTTAGTGTGTGGCCAGTTGCATTAAATAGGAATGGTCACATCGCAGACAGCTTGAATACAGACAAAAGTGGAACATAGCAGAGGTTTCACAGCTATTCTGGTCATTCGGAAGACATTTGGCAGTGTGTGAATGCAAAAGTGTCTTCGCTCAATAGCAGTTCCTCAATGGTGTTGATGGTGGTGAGGTTATTTAATGAGTGAATGAACATTAGTTAAAGAGTCAAAAGTAACAAAACAACCAAAGATGCATTCTGATGTTAACTGAATCTCTCAGTCGAAACGATGACGGGAAATTGCATTTTAATGATTGTTGACTCATTAAGTATATGTATATTTGATAAACTATCAGGAATTGTAAAATCGAAATGGTAAATTTTCTATTTTTTATATCATGGTATTACTATATAATGCATTATGTGGCAAGACCATATTGAAGGGTATTGTTATGCTTATTAAACAACTTAGAATTAAGCAATTTAGTGAATGTAAAAAATAATAATCTGACTATATGCCTAGACCTGTTTATTCATTTAAACATAATATTTTTTTCCATCCACTTTTCTCTGGGGCCAGTGACTCATCCAGTGTTTTTTATTGCTTTTTTAGTGTGAATTTACATTTTAATTGATCATACGCATCACAAACTTTACGAATTTACCTTATGTGTTTTAAATGAACATTGCTTTGATAATCACAAGGTGGTAAAGAACAATATAATTAGATGTGTTCCTACTGAACAGCTCCTGTTTTAACCTTTGTTAGAGTTGATGCGGAAGCACCTTGATTCTTTGCCGTGAGGAAAAACAAAAGCCTGGTGCCGAGAGGTGGTCAGAGGGCAGGTGTGCAGCAGGTGTGCTTAGCTCTGGGCAAACACAATGTGTTTGTCTTTGGAAAGGAAAATACTGCCAGTAAAATAATAGAGTACACAGCTCTGATAACAGATGAGGCTTAAAACCCCTCATTAAAGACACAGGATGGTTGGCAGCGCCTCTCGCAAAATGGATCTCATCTATTTTATGACAAGCCATCCCATGAAAATGGATGATGACAAAAGCAATGGGTTTTTGTCCATGCTGGGGATACATGTAATCATGTTTCTCTGTCTGGTGTCAACACACTTGGTTTGATGATTTGACATTTAAACTACAGTTTGTTTGGCAGTATTAAACAGTTGTTTGTCCTTGAATTTGGTGTAAAGAGCACAGGCTCTTGTTTTTCTGTTGATAAGTCCTCAAGTTTACTTTCCTGGCACAAATTTCTTTCTTTATTTTCTTTAACCTTTAAAAATCCAAAAGGGGGTTTTCACACTTTTCAGTAGCGTAAACAGTTTTTAAAAGAACTTTTATCTCTACACTCTTAAAAATAAAGGTTCTTTATTGGCATCAATGGTTCTATGAAGAACCTTGAACATCCATGGAACTTTTCAAATGCAAAAAAGGTTCTTTAGATTTTTTAGGAACTGTTCACTGAAAGATTCTTTGGGGAACCAAAAATGGTACTTCTGTGGCATCACTGCAAAAACACCCTTTTGGAACCTTTGTTTTTAAGAGTGTAGGTTCCATGGATGCTGATGGTTGTTTAATAAACAATGCATTTGAATAAAGAACCTTTATTTTTAAAAGTGTATGAAAACAGGATCTCTAAAAAAAAAAAAAAAAAAACATTTCAAAAACAATAATTTTCTGTCAGTATCATATGTGGATACTGTTTATTTCCAGCAGTGAATGCTGCATGTGTAAGTAGACTAACAAGGTGATGAGCTTCTTTAATGAAGGAGAGTATATGTGTGATTGATAATCAAATACATCCTTTGACCTCTAAAGTCACACAGCTGTCCATAGCTTTCCATCACACTAGTTGTTTGCATAAAAAGAGTCCGGACCCCATGTCGTGTATTGTGTGTGAGGCATTGATTTGTGGATACACAGATTTGACCCTGTTACTTTATCTGTTGGAGAGCCATGGCTTCTGACCTCTAAATCCTTCACCCAAGAGGTATTTCCTCATGATCAGGCCACAGGAGATTGGCCATCCGATGGGAAGTTACATTAGGGAATCAAGTTCAGACCACCTCACAATCCTTTCCCAACCCATCCTGTCCTTCATCAGCACAATAATTTTCATTTGAATCAACTTGTAGACCGATAAATCTCATTTGATACATGTTTTTTATATTGGACTTTATTTATTGTCTTGAGCAGTGTGTATAAATCCTGCCAGTTTGCCCATTGTCATCTCTACTTTCAGCATAATTAGAAAAATAGATTTGATAGTTGTTCATACCCTTAAGAAAAGGAGAAAATCTAGGCCAAATCTTTCATTTCATTTAAGTCTTTAATTAAGTTCAATGACCTGCTATTTTCAAATTTTGGCTAAATTTTATACTGTATTTTTAAAAGCATATTACTGAAGGTTATAAAAGCATTTATTAAACAGTTTAAGATAAATTATAAGTATGATGTGTTGTATTGTACACAATGAATTATACTGCTCTATTATTTTTTTTAAATAATAAATATTATATGTCTGAACAGTTACTAGGATTTTTAATGTATTTTAAAGAGGTCTATTATGTTCACCAAGCCTGCATTTATTTGATCTAAAGTACAGCAAAACATAAATAGTTTTACTATTTTAAATAAATGTTCTCTATTTGAATATATTTTAAAATGTAATTTATTTCTGTGATTTCAAAGCTGAATTTTAAACATCATTACTCCAGTCACACAATCCTTCAGAAATCATTCTAATATTCTGATTTGCAACTCAAAAACATTTATTATTATTATATCTTATATTTGATTTATATATTATATTTTATTTCAGATAAAAGCTGATCTTTGGATCTTTCTATTCATTAAAGAATCAAAGATAATATTAATAATAATAAAGAAATCCAAATCAGCTTGTTAGAATGATTTCTGAAGGATCATGTGACACTGAAGACTAGAGTACTGATGCTGAAAATTTAGCTTTGATCACAGGAATAAATTACATTTTGAAAATATATTCAAATAGAAAGCAGTTATTTTAAATAGTAAAAATATTTCACAATGTTACTGCTTTTTAAAAACATTAAAATTATTACTGTTCAAAAACTTTTGACTGGTAGTGTATTTAACTATGATTCATCACTGAACCATTCTAAGTGCATCAAAAGTAAACTGAAGGTCAGATCAGGTAGTTTGAGTGCACTGGTGCCATTTCTTGTTTCCATGTCATAATAAAAGCTGTTGTCCTCATGATGATCCATTGTACATGGACAATAATGAATCTACCAGAAACCACATTTGGACTAATTGCGCAGATTTTGTACCTACTGTAGTTGTAGCCCAGATCCTTCAGTTCGTTATGGGTCACATTTCCAGCCCGTGCATCAGTGGAATCTAATTTGCTTTGGTGGAAGGACAAGAAGACATTGATTGAAATTGTGTCCCAAGGGCGTTTGGGGCTCTTGATTTCTACATGGGTCTTTACGTGTTATTTTCTAGTGGTCATTGATGCATGGTGTGGTTGACTGATCATTTACAACAATGAGCAACCAACACAACGGCTTAGTTAGGACTTAACTGTCCTCGTTTGGTCTTGTGCGTGTTTGGAGGGGGAAGGGCGCTGAATTGTGAATGGCTGTCATTTTGAGATTCATTCATTACCTGGAAATGAGTCGGTGGAGTAGGGATGGGTGAAATACTGGCAGACACAAGTAACTGGTAGGAATTTGTAGCTCTCCTTTTTATCACGGTTACATGCTCACGTGGAGTTGCTGTGCTACGTGGTGATGAAAGCGTATCATTCACATTTTAGTTTTTAAGCATTGAGTTTAAAAACAAGTGATTCAAGACTCAAACAGCAGCGAAAGAGAACTGTATATTAAATCTGGGTAGCTCTTAAAGTGACAGCAGTCATTCATGTTGATCAAACAATCAGATTGTTTTCATGTTGTTCAGAAAATCTCTCACTGCTCTTGACAAAATCAACTTTAATACAAAGAAATATGTATTTCGCTTACACAGTGAAACCAAAATGTAATTAGACACCTTCAACATTTCTCAAATTATCAAAGTTTATTCGCTATAGTTTAGAAAATGGTAATAACATATGACAAGAACTGTGTCAGAACAAATTCATCTTGATAAACAAAATATGGTCAGGTCAAAGTGTCAAATCTAATTTTTGGTCCCAAATCTATTTTACTAGTAGTCCACTGTATAAAGTTTTTTTGGATATAATATGTCACAGTTTACTTTATTTTGTCCTGCAACCACTAGTAAAAAATATATCAAAAATTATATCTGGTGTCTGAATAATTTTTGGTTTGACTGTATATGATGATATATATCATTACAGTGAATTAAAATTACTATTAATAAATTACTACTACTATTATAAAATATAAATATATTGTGACATAAGATTTTGGCCATATCGCCCACCCCTACAGTGAAGTCTCAAATACACTGTGACTTTTAAAAATTTAGAAACAACCTTGGCACTAATACAGGAATCATTTTGACTGAAAAATTGGTCATTTGCTTATTTATACCTGATCTAATCTTTAAACTTCAGTCTTGTTGGTGTAGTCAAATATATTGAACTTGTTTCAGTGATGTTAAACAGTGTTGGGGGTAACGCACTACAAGTAACGTGAGTTACATAATCAGATTACTTTTTTTAAGTAACTAGTAAAGTAACACATTACTTTTTAAATTACAAGAAAATACCTGAGTTACTTTTTCAAATAAGTAACCCCAGTTACTTTTTTCCCCCATTTATTGACTGAAAGCTCTTCTGTCCACATACTGAGAGAAATCGGGAGTAAGATGTTACTGTAGTTTTAGAATAAATGTGAACATGCATTAATTCATATTCACTCACAAAAAGAAAACTTTTGGCTAAATTAAATTAATTTAATTAATTAATTTAAATAAGCTTTAAATGAATAAAAACCGTGAAAAATGCAACTCAGAATAGGATGCAAACCTGCAATAATTAAATATGTTAAATAATACAAATATCAATTATGTATTTAATCCAGATTTATGTGTCTTTGCTGCTGACCTTCGATGATCCAATTCAACCATATTAATAAGCAAAGAATACTCAAGATAAACTAACCTTTAGGTTTTTTTTTTTTTTTTTTTGCTGAAGAGTGTTGAACTTTCGTCTTCTGCGTTCTGCTGTACAGACATGATTTTAGATTTCCTTCAGCCTGAGGCTTTTAGTGTAAAAGGGCTTTTACATTTGCCAAAAATATTACTTTTTGTATTAAAACAAACAAGCAAGCCCTGCCCAGATTTAACACAAATATAAAGTAACACATTACTTTCCATAAAAAGTAACTAAGTAACGTAATTAGTTACTTTTTTAGGGAGTAACACAGTATTGTAATGCATTACTTTTAAAAGTAACTTTCCCCAACACTGATGTTAAATCATATTCCGACTTGAATAAAATAGAAAAAATACATTTAGGTTAAATCAGGTTTTCAGTACATATATTGTTTTTTACATTGCACTTTTAAAATGCAAAAGTTAGCATTTAAGAAATGCCAGCTCTTGATGACCTAACAGCTCATACTCACTAGTCCATGTAAATTCACCCACTGGCCCATTTCAACCAAGCACTGTGAATTGTAAGACTCAGCAGGTAAAAGTCATAAAAACCATGAGTATGTGTAGTTTGAAGCAGTGGAGGGGAACACTGAGGAACATACTGAGTAATGAATCATAGTGGAGGTTATTTCAAAATATTGTGCAAAAACGAAAGAGGGAAAAAGGCCATCAGGTTTTGTTTCTGTGTTTAGTCTAATCTTGATTGTTGTTTTGTCTGTGTCTCAGGCTTATATTATAACATTAAGTGAATAAAGCTGGTAATTGCATATGGTAATAATACCATCCTAGAGAACATCTTGTTCAAAGGTCCTTCATTTATGAGCACTAATGTCCCATGCAATCCCAAAAGAGATTATAACGTAAATACAAACATACTGCCTTATCCCACAGGAGATTGAAATTAGATTACTTAATGACGAACGTCCATTCCGTGCTTACGTTGATGGGATGCTGAATTACATTTCTGACATTGCATTTCTGATAATGATCGATAATAACGTTGTTGTTGTTTGATAACAGCTTTAGATATACACTTTAGACATGTTTAATTGTAGTCTTTTCTGATTCCATTATAGAAATCTACCATGTTGCATTTGGCTAATACAATAATGTGTACTAATTGTATGATTCTTGTCTTTTTAAATCACTCTGCTATCTTAAACCTTCTCAGTGTCGCATACTAAAGAAAAGAGACCCGTGCACATTAGAGTGAGGGGGAATTTAACCATAATAATCAATAATAATAGTCCCGTATTGAATTATAGCGTAATTGGCAGCCTTTTAGTTAATTAAATCGTTGTGGTCACAGAGTAATGAGAATCATTACTATATTATAGAGATGGAGTCTTAATCATTTTGCTTAGTAATTAAGTATGTTTACTTTGATTAGTCCTCTTACGTGTCTCATATGGATCTGAATTTAGCATAAAAGATGGAATAATCTGTTTGGAATAATCTGCATCATTTTTATATTTGATTTAATATTTTTTTGTATTTGTTATTATTTACTAAACCATTTATTAATCATGTCCAAAAATGAAGGTTGTTTGGTACTACAGTACTATATCCAGGCTGGAATTGTATTTAACATACATGCAGAGTATTTGGCATGTGCTTAATGCAGGATGGTTATTGGCTGAATGTGCTCGGCTGTTGATTAATATTGCTATTGATTGGCCTGCTACTTCTCAATTTGGTCATCACTGGGGACAGATGCTCTGCACATTGACCTTGGCCGAAAGGGCAGGGGCCAAGAGGCCGACATCAACATGCTTTATGATAATCCCAACAAATAGAAGTTCTGATTGTCATTATCAAGATTACACTACAGTGTAATATTTACAGCCGTTGTAGTTGCAGATATAAAGCTAGATGGGAATGCTAGTGATTGCAACAAACACATCCCTGTGTTTACATACAGCATGTCATGAATGGAGCCCTTTGAGGAGTAAGTGGATTATAGAAAGTGGATTGCTCTGACTGCTAGCTTGTTTCCGCCTTTTGACGAGTTCAAGGAAATGGCAAGAAAGGCCCATGCACTCTTCCAGCTCCCATGATCTCATAGATGGTACATTTCTGCGGCGGTGTGCATGTTGAGCTAATTGAGTTCCTGTCTTTGAGCACGCCGGTGCAGAGGTCGTCTATCCATTAACCTGTTCTCTCACTGAGAGATCTTGCTTAAAAACAAGCAGGCCTCGCCATCGTAGAGATCTACGCCAGTTCAGGTCATGGTGTATGTCTGTTTGACTTCAAATTAATGCTTTGTAAAGACTGTGAATTTATTTATATTCAGAACTGATTGGTCTCTTGTCGTTTGATTAGATTGTTGCATCATCAGAAATGTCTCAAGTAGCAGACTCAAGAGCTGGCACACCTTCTTTTGACCCATAACAACTGATGAAAATGATGTGCAGATGTTTCATAATTCAAAATTAATATGACACGTGATTTCACATTGTGAGCTCTTCCTGTCTCGTTTGTGCGTATTTGCGCGTTAGGTTCAAAGTCAATTCGCCTGTGAGCTGAAATCAATATGTCAGATTGCATCATTGTGTTTACAACCATGATCCATGATGTGGCTGTGAGAGGTCAGAGCAGTGAGCCCAATCTGATCAAGTGATCAGTCATAACTCTAAACATCCGCCGTTCTGCCGTCACCTCACTACTGGCATAATGCTCATCCACGTGTCACATCCTGTTATACTGGACTCACTGAATACCTCATGTCAATCTTGTGATGTCACAGCGTCATTCCTGCTGTGTACTGCTTTTGATTCTGTGAGTTAATTAGCTTGATATAAACTGCTTTCTGCTGGCTTCCGGCCTGGAAATAAATTGAATTTGGAATGATTCAAATCAGTTGGATAGGCAGTAGTTCGCTGCTGCCACACCACAAAAGTTTAGAACTTGAAGTTTGCTTAAGATTATTTCTTACCTTGGCTAGAACCAAAACACTGATTATTAAGCTTAAAAGGTTTTTGAAAAGTGTAAAAATTTTTACACTTCACACGCTTTGAACCACTGACAAAGATTCATGTATTTGAACTTGTCCTCATGAACAGTTCTTACATTGTTCTTCGTTAAATTTACTTACACAACATTTACGTGAATAATTAAGGAGAGAAACTAATCGATACATTGAAATTGCAGTTGTAACAGTGTTGTTAGAGCAATTTATTCATGCTTGTTGGATCCTTGTCTACATTTGATCATTAATCACTGCAAACATTTGGCTTTGGCCAACACTTCTCTATATTCAGATTGGAGTAGTAGCTTGCTACAGTACTTACTGAATACTCTATTTATGTGCATTTACATTTGTTCACATTAAGTAGCTTCTGTATGCAGATAAAAGGTCAGATTTTCTTTCACTGCGCAATTAGTTTGCAACATAATTGAAAAAAAAAAAAACTAATGCAATTTTGATTTTGGCTGCTGCGATTAACCACAATTGAAGTATGATGTACTCACACTGTGTTAAGTGTTTTACAAGTTCAAGTTTCAAGTTTAATTTATTTATATAGCACACTTAAACAACCTTGGTTGACCAAAGTGCTGTACAAAACTGTGCAGTGATTTTATTTGCAAAATATTTGTTTCAGCACTGAAAATTTGGAGCTAGTCACAGCTGCTTGTTTAGCCATAAGGGAATGACCAATCATAGCAGATCCCACACAACCAGGGGTGTGTTTCTGCATTTCCCAAAAGCATTGTTAACTAACTACGGTCACAAGTTCTGTTGAACTCTATCAGTAACAACGGTACTTGCGACCATAGTTGCTTTTGGGAAACGCAACTCAGTTTTGTTCAACATGCGTTGCGTGCTGGGTTGCGTTTCCCAAAAGAAACGTATTCCGATTTACTCTCACTAAAACTCTTATTATAACCAACACAACATACACAACATAAATAAGACTTTTTTGTGCAATGTAGAAATCACTTCATTTTTAACTGTAATTTTTGGGAAAGTGCTCTCACAGAACTGTAAAAAATAAAACAAAATTTGCTGAGTCAACTTAAAATAATTTGTTACCTGGCTGCCTTAAAATTTTAAGTTGAATCAACTCAAATATCTAAGTTGTCACTTAGTACAACTTAACATTTCAAGTTGACTAAACTTCTTTGAATTGACTGAACTTACAATTTAAAGGCAACCAGGTAACAAATTATTTTAAATTGACTCAACAAATTGTTTTTGCAGTGTGAGCAACAGCTTTAGTTATTATAAAGGGAGTGCTCTTTCTCTTCATGGTAAATGCTAACATTATTTTACAAACAAAAATATCAAAAATATCCAGCTAAGTATAATGTCATTGTGTCTGGGTCCAAGTAAATAACAAACAGTTTCCATCACTGTTTATACGCACATTTTGAAGTA
The DNA here is from genome assembly GCA_033026305.1 of Cirrhinus molitorella. Lineage (NCBI taxonomy): Eukaryota > Metazoa > Chordata > Actinopteri > Cypriniformes > Cyprinidae > Cirrhinus > Cirrhinus molitorella. Next base: position 26,145,287 of record CM065126.1, on the reverse strand, counting down.
TCACATCAGAAACAAGTGATGGAAATACAAAATTTCGGAGGGAAAGAACCTTAAAGGGTTAGTTCACCCAAAAATGAAAATTATGTCATTAATGACTCACCCTGATGTTGTTCCAAACCCATAAGACCTCCGTTCATCTTCGGAACACAGTTTAAGATATTTTAGATTTAGTCCGAGAGCTTTCAGACCCTCCATTGAAAATGTATGTACGGTATACTTTCCATGTCCAGAAAGATAATAAAAACATCACCAAAGCAGTCCATGTGACATCAGTGGGTCAGTTAGAATTTTTTGAAGCATCGAGAATACTTTTTGTACGCAAAGAAAACAAAAATGACGACTTTAGTCAACAATTCGTCTCCTCTATGTCACCGTAGCGCCATTTTGGAAAGTATCCACTGGACGTAAACAACGTACACTGTTCTGTATCATACATTTTTCGTACATACATTTTCAATGGAGGGTCTGAAAGCTCTCGGACTAAATCTAAAATATCTTAAACTGTGTTCCGAAGAGGAATGGAGGTCTTACGGGTTTGGAACAACATCAGGGTGAGTCATTAATGACATAATTTTCATTTTTGGGGTGAACTAACCCTTTAATTCACAAAGAAGTTTGAACTTTAGGTGTTTTTAAACTTGTGTTTTTGACATTGTTTTCTTTGTACTTGGATGGAAACGGTGGTTATTTGCAAATGTTTGATATATTCCAATTTGCAACTTTGGATGTAAACCCAGCTATTGTATTTTGAGTTTTGCCTTCCTTGCATTGTGTCCACACAAAGCCAGAGCTTTTCCTATCCAATCTTTTTTCCCTTGTTCTAAAAAAACCCCTTAAATACAAACACAACAACAAGAAGATGAACATGAAACAATACATTTATTAGACTATTTATTAATGTGCTAATGTTAGTTAACAGTTAATTAAGTCATTAGTTCCCTGTGTTTGTCCTGTGTATAAAAGGCCTGAGTTTCACTGTCTCTGTTCATCCTTATTTGAAATAGTGTGTGGTTATGTTTCCTAGATTGTTTACTATTAAAACCATCTCCTGCATATTCTTCGTCGTGCACTTTCATTTACTGCCATGCTTCCTAACAACCGTATCTCCATAGTGAAAACTCAGTTGGCCAGACAGTGATTCATCTTTTCTGAATCATAAAAATATGATGTCCAGGATGGCTGGAGCCTGCCTTTAAAGAGGACATCATATGTCCATTTTCCACAAGTTGATATGATTCTTTAGGACAGGGGTCTCCAACACATTTGAGATAGCTCGCCTAGACTATAAGGCCCTATAATTTACGAGATGCTGAAAACGCGTACGGAATCAGGAATCCAGTCATAAAATCGGAATTTACGCTTGAACGCACAATGTCACGGAAATAATATCGCGACTATTTAAATATAAATCCTACATGTTATGCTGGTCTCCTGGTCTGAATGAATGAATGAACGCACAGACGCGCGGTTCGTTTACTACAAACATAAGCGCGCAGTGATTTCAGCGTCTGTCATTTCACTAAATGAGGACACAAATACATGAACAACATCTCCAGAACTGCTTTGAGAGTTACTTCATGATCATTTTACCGTTTAAGTAAAACTAGCCTCATATCATACATACACAGGAATGTAAAGGGATTCATGGCAACCCGTCAAAATGCACAGATTAGGTTTCGTTTTGTGTGAAATTATGACAAAAGGCAGACTGCTGTGAGAAATTATATGAAATATTATTTAATTAATTGTATGAATAAGGAGGAACCACCTGTCTTCAGAAAAGTTTCGTTGCCATTTTTTTTCTTCCCACCCTGTAATGCGCAAAGAAGCAGTGCTAATAAATGCAGCGCTGCTTTATTTACAGTGGTTACCGGGGAAACGCGCCACCTTCTGTCAAACAGTGGATTTTACAATTTCATATTATCTGTTTTTAGAAAGCATATTATCTTATGTAGAACAGTTTGGAGCATAAAATCTAACTGATCATTTTGACTTGTTCTTTCATACAAAATGATTTAAAGACTTGTGAAGTTTATCCTGTTATAAAACTTTTTTTTTTGCCAAAACTTTATTTGAACATGTCAGTATAACGTGTTCATTTTTTGTTAGTTTAAAATCCAGCCATTGATTTTAATGTTAATGCAAACCAAAAGTGCATAATGCTGCTACTTTTGTTGTAAAATTTGGTGAAATGACTAAGTGTGTGTATATTTTTGAAAACTTCCAGACCATTTTAACATATTATACCATGTTATACCATGCATAACAGTTTGGATATATATATATATATATATATATATATACATTAGACCTAATTCAGAGATTTAAGTATTGTATAACATGGGTAGCTCTCAGACACTTTCTTTTTTAAAAAGTAGCCCTCGAATGAAAAAAGGTTGGAGACCTCTGCTTTAGGATCTTTATCAAATGTTCACAGCAACTGTTTTGGTGCATGTCTCTTTAAATGATAATGAGCTCTGCTCACCCCGCTACCCCCTTTATTTTTTTTGTGTGTGTATTTGGTGGCATGTTACCATCAAAATCAAAACTAATCCACTGCGTCCTCAGTGGCTCTGATGTTATGTATGTTCATTTTTACATCCAGCTACAAAACACCTGCATTTGCTTGAGAGCGGAGAAAATGATGGAACTGGCTGAGGGCGGAAATATGCTAGTACGGGACAGTCCGTCAGTGGTCATGGGCAGCATCTGAGCAGTACAACATCATATTACTCAGAAAATCAGAACTGCTTGATATTTGAGACTGTTAAAAAAAAACATTGAATGCATTTTTATCACTGTAGGGTGGTTGTGTCCACACACTGCAAAGATACATTTACCAACATGTAAACGTGAATTTTGCACCCCTTTAAGAGTTTTTAAGCTTACCTAAAAGGTGTGCCATTAATAAATCCTGACAAACAGCTGTAGAGATCATATTCTCACTTGAAACAGTATAGACTTTGACCCGGAAACAGTATTTAGTAAGTTGTGACTTAACACTTGGATGATGATAAGATTACACTAATGATTTCAGTTATACTGGTATCCAATTACAATGCATCCTCAACTACCAGAAGGAGGATGCAAGGACCAGAACATGCAGATATCAAAACATTCCATTTGCAATTGCATTTACACTTGCATTGACATCCAGCTGAAGGTATACTAAATGTAAACTTACCACTGTACACTTATTCGTCTTGAAAAGTAGTATGTGAAACAGAACATATTTTTTACATTATAAAAGTGTTTGGCTACATTGCCACATGCCATCATCACATTGAATGTTTAGTTAAGCAAGTTATCAAATTGTAAATAAAAGGAATTTCATTTAAAATGCACTGTTAATGACATTTTGTCTTATATAGTGATAATCCAATAATCATTTTCTAGCTGATAACCCATAAATGGCTGATACTAAAATTAAGTATAATTTAGTCTAAATAAATAGTTTAACAAAATGGTGTCACAGCACTAAAATGTACAGTACAGTATTCAAAAATGTATATTTTTAGAAATCTGCAAAGGCTGACATTAAATGATTAGTGTTTTTAAAGATTAAGTGAATGTTCAATGACAACAAAGGTAATCTAAAATAGAGGAAATGACTGTATCATGCACAATTAAATATCCAGTATGAGCCAATATGTACTCTAATAGCAACCTATAATAATAAATTGAATCTTTAATGTTGACTGATAACTTTTATGGCCCAGAGTTTTATCGCACGGCTGTAATTACTTATGGTTTATTCATCTCACAGGAAACGCTGGGTCAGGTTGAAAGCATTGCATTGTGGGATACAGTGCTTCAGTGTTGTTGTTTATAGCAAGTTGCATGCGGACAAAAAAATAAGAATAGTATACACTGTGGTATATAGAAATATTTGGATAGGTGATCACTCTTGCCTATATGCTTCTATTGCTAATTTGTGTAGTTTCCAGATGTATAAAGCTGTCAGTCAATCCCTGAATTCTACAGTGGAACAACAAAGCAAGGGGTTTTGCTTGTATTACAGTGTACTTAGTCTAGGAATCCTTGTCCCAGGAGGACCACGTAACTACTCCAGTTTCATGCGTTTATTTAAGTACAAATGAAAGTAAATGCTATCAGTGCTGCTCTGAATCTCTGAGTGGCATAGCGCTGCTAAGCACTCCACCTGATACACGACACAGGATGATGAATGAGTGTCACAGCAAATCCAGTAGCTTGTTCAACACAGTATCTGCATCAGCTAAGATTAATGCTGCCATCCCTCAGCTCTCCTGCGGCTATGGTTTATGAATCAAGCGCACAAGCCTCACTTTGCACTATCGACTTTCACTGAAAGACGCACCTGAAATACAACATAGATTTCACCTTTGTGGCTCAGAAAGCTTCTTTTAAGGCAATGTTTTTGTTTAGGTTCTAGAGATGTCACACCTGTTTCAGTTTTATCACATCTTAGTTATTTTTAAATACATTTTTGGTAACATTTTACAACAATAAGTATAACCATTATATTAATCTTAATTCATGTTAATTTTAGAATTTACTAATGCTTTTTTTAAAATCATAAGTTGTTTGTTAAATTTAGTTCATGCACTTTAAAGCTTTGAACATGAGCTAACTGTGATTTTATTAACTAACATTGACAAAGATTTTAAAATAATGTAATTAATGTATTGTTCATTGATCATTCATGTTAGCGTCACGGATGTGTGTCAGTAGAAGCGCACAAAGACGAAAGGTCGTGATGAGAGTCTTTAATGTAATCCACACAGACAGGTAAACACACGAACAACCTTAATACCAGACAATCTAACTTTGAACTGAGTCCAACTTATAAAGGGAGACTAATGACATACAGACAGGTGCAGGTGATTAACTAATAAAGGACTTAATGAGGGCAGGAACAGGAAAACCAAATATGGACACACGAGGGAGAAACCAACATAAACAGTCCACAGAGGTGTAACAGTTAGTTAATACATTCATGTTAACAAATGACACAATATTGTAAAGTGTCAACAAATTTTAGATGCATCTAGATTGCATTTAGATTTTTAAAAAAAGAAGGAAAAAAACTTTAAATGGCCTGTTGACTTTTTTTTCCTATATGCATATTTTTGGACATATCATCACATCACCTTGGTTCCCTTGACAAAACCTCAATAGGATTTTTAAATTGTTTTTGTATGCCATTGCTTTTTGCTTCTTTTGGAGAAAATAAGCTCTGTGGCCAACAAATGATTCCCAGTGAGTCCCATGATTCCCATTTAGCCACTTGTTAGCGACTGCCTTTTAAAAGCTTAAAAAAAATCACAAGGGTGTTTTGCGTCATGGAATATATCTTGTTGTAACCAGACACAATTTCAACCATTTTACCAAAAAAAAAAAAAACATTAAAAAAACTGACAGAATACTACAAAAATACTTCATCCCTCAACACCCTTTTGCTTTTGTTATTCACAGGCAGGTAATATTAGGGGGAGGGGCATTGCTTTTCAACAAAGCATTTGATTGGATAAAAATGTAGGTGCATGAGATTAGTCATCAACATTTTTTGTTCCATTTCCCTACATGACAAATGTAAATGCTTGTCACCTTTTAGGAGCACATTAGCAAACTGATAGCTTCAAAGCTAGATATCTAGTACACACCGCAAAAGTTTAATTTTGAACTCATGAGGTCTTTAAAGAATGTTTTATGTCTGCAAATGGCTGGCGACCCCATAAATAGAGGGACACAAACCAGCTCTGTGTTGTCTTTGTGTCTTGACAAGGCATTTAATAAAAAGGGTTGTAGTGTTCCTGACTGCGTCTCCATCCTTCAGGAAGGTTGGCCACATTGTATCCATCAATCCGGCCTCCTGTCATCCCAGCACAGCTAAATTAAATCAATGTCTGAAACCAGAGACAAGGCTTCAACTGCAGCAACAGAAATAGAAAATCTAGTTTTGCTGTCTGCTAATGATATTAGTACGTTCCTAAGTGGCCGCCCACCGTCGTCGGACAGGAACACAGGAGAGATATAATTACAGCCTGAACACTTGCATCTCCATTTACTGGTAAAACACATGGGGATCTTACAGTGTTTTATAGATTACCCTTCCCCCCCACCTCCATCCACACTCGTCCTGCAGGTAATGATTCATTTCTAGGCAGTATTATGTTATCCACTGTAATTAAACTTCCCAAGGTGAAACCAAGGAGAATCGGAGACCGCATCATATTGACCATGTGAGAAATTCATTAAAAGACCAGTGTCAATGTCATATGAGACGCTGTTTCATTTTTCGATGACAGAGGAGCGAGGGCTATTTCAACAGAAAAGCGGATGTGTTTAATGAGTTCGTTGTGTAACCTACCTACTTGCGTTGACGTTTCTGTTGTACAACAGATTCGAGATAAGAAGCAGATCAATAAAGGAAGGTTTGATAGAGTTAATTGCATACTACTGAATGTGTCATGAGCGCCAGAGGTTAAGTTTGTTAACCTGACAAAGTACCTGTAAACATTATTTGAAGGATTTCTGTCTTTTTTTGAAGAAGGCAAAACTTAAGAAATACTCTGATGATTCAGTGACAACAGAAGTGAAATGTGAAGATTATAATTTTATAATCTTACATTACAGTTATTACACAGTAATTACTTAGTTAAAACTTATGTATTATTTAAGCTGTATAGTTGTTATGGTCATTTTAGGTGTAAAGTTTGCAACTTTGTTGCAAGACTGGATTTTAAAACCTTCAGTATACACTAAAAAAGGTTTGTAAGAAGTTGAGTATATTAACATTTATTCTTTTCTTTTCTTTTATTTTTAATGGAGGAACATGTCAAAATGATTTTTGACACCACAAATGCGTATTAACCTCAATTTATATTGAACCCAAAATATTGCTTTAATGTTTACATGATTTGATAAAATTTATCAGATTTTTGGTGTGTGAATGTAAATGAATGATGTCCACAATGCACGCAGTGTGACATTTCTTGTGTATTTTTGACAGGTTCGCTTGGACTGTATTTTCCTCAAAGGGTGTACACAGAAACCATATACGTGGGTCAGCCACAGGGATCACCGGTCCTTCAGGTCCATTCAATGCGGGAAAGCACTACAGAGAGACCCTATTTCACCCTGTGCTCCCATAGAGAAATGTACACATCATGGTTTCACATGGATGAGGCAACTGGGGTCCTTTCAATGAACAAAACCCTGGAGTGGAGCGACTTTAGTAGTATACGTGAGTTTGACACAGCTTTGTTTGTTTGAATGCTTGCCTATATGGCTTTTCATCTGTTTAAATTTATATTCTCTTGGAATGTTACTCAATATTTTGCTGATATATCATCTATTATAGACCATTATTTTCATGTAAGTGATACTGTCTTCTGTATCACTGAAAGTTTTGTGCATATATAGTTGTATTAAAGTATTTTACATAGTAAATATATTGAGGTTATTTGTATTTTCCCCCAGTAAAAACAGCTTAAAACATACTTAATTAGATTTTACTTTACCTAAGATAAATTTACCAGAGAACCAAAAGGATAATAAATCTCATTATTTCCAAGAATATGTCTATTAATGTTTATTCAATTTGTAAATTGTTTTTCTTCTTTTTGTGTACATCCATTAAATTTAGTTTATGCTTAAAACAAGATAAACAATTTGCCAATCAAGAAAAGAAATATAAAGTCTTAAGTATTCTCTTTATTTAGTAATATCTAAAAAAATTTGCTTCAAAAATATATGTTTAATGGTTTAGATATTTTTACTAGAAAACTAGGCAAAATATTGATTACAAAAATATATACAGTCAAACCAAAAATTATTCAGACACCAGATAATTTTTGATATTTTTTACTAGTAGGTGCAGGGGCAGTGCAGGACACTGTAGTTCATTTATGTAAGTAAGGATAGCAAAACAAACTTTGACATATTATACCCCAAAATTCTTCATACAGTGGACTACCAGTACAATTGATACAATTTTTGGGACCAAAAATTTGATTTGACACTTTGACCTGACCACGTTTTGTTTCTATCAAAGGTATAAGGTTATCTGACATCAAGATGAATTTGTTCTGACACAGTTTAACTCTCAAATTCTTGTCATATTTTCTAAACTACAGTGAATGAACTGTGATAATGTGAAAAATGTTGAAGGTGTCAAAATAAATTTTGGTTTGACTGTATGTGTATGCAATGTGAAGCAAATCTGTATATTTGCATACCATTTTTCGTAATAGTGTCTCTAGAGAACCTTGACAGTTGAACACTTAAATAAAACTCTTGTTAAAAAAACAAATGCCTCACAATCCAAAAAAAAACAAAAAACATGCCTCATGATGTGTGTCCTCCAGGCAGCAGCTCAGTCAGGCCTGAGAAAGAGCTCAATCTGAAGGTCGGAGTCTCTTCAGTGGCTGTACAGAAACGGATGTGCGAGTTCCTTCCCAAAGCGGAGGTCAAACTGACGTTCATTAATGACACAGCGCCCTCCTGTGGTCAGGTCGAGCTGAAAACATTGTGTTTCCCTGACAAGATTTCAAAACCCCACATCACCGAGAACCGTTTGCCAGGGGCCCTGCGGCAGCTCCGGCGCTTTACACTCATGAACGTTTGCCCCAACTACACCATCAGTTACGGAGTGGAAGCAGGTACAAACCAAACCCAGTGTAAATATCAAGGCTTTCTACACATTACAGTACAGTGAGATGAATTTTCTTGTGTTGAATTCAGTCTCTCCAGCTCCATTTGCTGTTGACGGGTCCACTTCAGAACTGGTGGTCACAGCGCCTGTGGACCGTGAGGAGAGTGAAGCATACCATCTGGATTTAGTGTGTATGATACGAACAGAAGATAAGCTGGAGAAGTTCTTCAGTTCTCTGCATGTGAACATCTATGATGAGGATGATAATCCTCCATACATGAATGGCACTGACACTGAGGACATCAAAATAGAGTTTAACCGCAGTAAGGTCAGTATCAGGCGCTGTAGAGACAGCCCTCATAGCTGTTTTAAGATCATTTGCTGTATGAAAGTTTTGAATAATGGTAGTCTGTTTTCTTTTGCAGGGTACAGTCTATGGAACTCTGTTTGTGTATGACAGGGACACAACGCCTGTTTATCCCACAGACCAAATTCAAAATAAATTAGTGGGCACCTTAATGACGAATGACTCCTGGATCAAAAACACTTTTACTATTGAACACAAATTTAGGGAGGAAACAGCCATCTTTGGAAATGTCCGTGGGACAGTTCATGAATACAGTGAGTACAAAAAATAACATTATATATTTCTTGTCTTGAAGGTACACAGAGTAATTTTCCATGTTGAATACTCTTACATGAGAGATTAACCTGCTGAATCTGCTGAATCTACTTGACAGTATATCAAACATGTTTGAGCTGACTGTAGAACACTTTTTGTTTCCATCTGTCATGCGTCAACAAGGCACATGTGTTTGGAACAGATTGAAAGTCTGGTAGTGTGATCCCCAGTCATTTAGTTTTTCATAAAGCATATGATGCCTAGTGTTTTAAAATTTGTTCAAATTTTTTAGTTCTAGCTGTAACCATTTAAAGGGATAGTTCGCCCAAAAATGAAAATTCTGTTAAAATTAATTACTCACCCTCATGCTGTTCCAAACCCATAAGACCCTCATTCATCTTGAGAAAACAAATTACAATATTTTTGATGAAATCCAAGAGCTTTCTGTCCCTGCATAGACAGCCACGCAACTGACACATTCAAGACCCAGAAAGGTAGTAAGGACATAATTAAATTAGTTCATGTGACATCAGTGGTTCAACCTTAATTTTATGAAGCTATGAGAATACTTTTTTGTGCACAAAGAGAGCAATTATCTTAATTTGTGGGCTGAAGATGAACAAAGGTCTTATGGGTTTACAGCAACATGATTTTTAGTAACTAATGACAGAATTTTAATTTTTTTGGTGAACTATCCTTTTAAAGCTCTGAAAATGCTGCTGCTGCGGTGTGAAAGTGACCCGTTAGTCCAAGACGACTGTCGTATCAGCCAGTGAAACAATTACTGAGTGCACCATAATTTAATAGCTTTTTGACGTTATGTACTGAATTGTCCTTTATTCTGTTTTTTGCCCTCAGAGTTGAAACTCAGTCAGAATCTGTCTGTGACAGAGCAGCGGTCATTTCAGGTGGACTACCTGGTCAATGACACCACTTTCCCAGGCCCAGAGGGAACAGTGCTGCTACATTTCGATGTGACTATCCTGCCGGTTTCTATTCGCTTCACCAATGTCACCTACTTTTTCACTGTGTCACTGAAAGCAACAACATACTCCCAGGTACATTAATGATGCTTTTAGTCATTTTGAACCTGTGCAACCAGGAGTACAGATGTGGTATATATAAAAAAAAAAACAAAAAAAAAAAAAACATTGTTACAGGAATAGTTCATCTAAAAAGGAAAATTTGCTGAAAATACTCACCATCCAACCATCCAAGTTGTAGATGAGTTTGTTTCTTTATCAGATTTGGAGAAATGTAGCATTTCTCACCAATGAGTCCTATGTAGCGTATGGGTGCCGTCAAAATGAGAGTTTAAACAGTTGATAAAACATAACAATAGTCCATAAATAATCCACACCACTCCAGTCCATCAATTAATGTCTGTGTGTTTATAAGAAGCCACTATTAAAACATTTTAACTTTTAAACTGGAGTCATGTGGATTACTTGTGATGTTTCTGTCAGCTCTCCAAAATCTGTTTTGATGAATAAACAAACTCATCTACATCTTAAATAGCATGAGGATGAGTACATTTTCAGCAATTTTTCATTTTTGGGTATTCAAAAATGAATTATAACTATTCCTTTAAGAAACAGATAAGCGATCCCTGAAGAAATTACCAGTCTTTGTAAAAGAATATTTAAAGCTGTCGTTACAACACTGAGCTTGCAGTGTCTTGTTTTCTATTGGCTATGTATGAGAATCAATACATAATACAAACATAATTTGTGACCCTGAACCACAAAACCAGTCGTAAGTAGCACAGGTGTATTTGTAGCAACAGCCAACAATACATTCCATGGGTCAAAATGATCGATTTTTCTATTAGGCCAAAAATCCTTAGGATTAGGATATTAAGTAAAGATCATGTTCCATCAAGATATTTTGTGAATTTCCCACCGTAAATATATCAAAGTTTAAATTTTGATTAGTAAAATGCATTGCTAGGAACTTAATTTGGACAACTTTAAAGGCAATTTTCTCAATATTTTGATTTTTTTGCACCCTCAGATTCCAGATTTTCAAATAGTTGTATCTCGAACAAATATTGTCCTGTCCTAACAAACCATGCTTAAATGGAAAGCTTATTTATTCAAATTCAAATTGACCATTCTGAAATAGCCATAAGAAAAACTAAAACCATCACAATTCACAATTCACAATATTAGTACAATATTACATTAGTGCAATATTAGTACATTTCTATACTCCGGTTTGCAAGTGTGTGATGTGGAATTACAATGTTTTATAGTTTTTGTTGCTGTTTACATCAAAGATTAATCCAGAGGATTGACACTAATGTGTCTTTTGTGTCTTTTTTAGATTGGAAGTGTCTGCGTGGACAACTGTATGAAGTTTCAAGGCATTGACGTCACGTATCAAATAGAGATTGCAGACAGGAACATCTCTGCCGATGCTCAGTCATGTTATAGGGCAGTTGGCCTTGCACAGAATCCGAATGAGAAGACCGGTGTGCTCTATGTCAACGACACTGAGGTGTTACGCAGACCGCAGTGCCAAGAGCTGCAGTATGTAGTTATTGCCGAGGAGCAGCAGAGCAAGTTTCAGGCAAAGACACAGCTCGTTGTTATTTTTGAGGGTGAAGGTAAGGTCATTAGGTTACAGGACTTTATCCAGATCCTGTTGATCCATTTTTTTTCTAACTGATTGTGCCATGTTGCAGATCTCACAAGGCTGGATGAGCAGCGGGTTTTGGCTTGTGCAGAAAAAAGACAGCAAGAGGAGTGTGAGGCGTCTCGAGGCCTGGGAGCCCCAAAAGGCAGATGCCAGTGGAGACAAAGCAGAGATAAAGGTTACCCACAATTTCCTTGAATCCAATACACTGCACTTACCGTATTACTGCAGAGCTATTTCTATCATTCGAAAGGACAAATTGTGTCATTGTATTACCTTTGCAGGAATATCGCCAAATTACTCCACCTGTTCCCCTGACCTCCGTACGTGTCCAGATGGTTACTGTGATGCCATTGAGAGCAAAAACATATCCATATGTCCTCAGGATTGCTCCAGTGAGAGAATTTTCATTGTGTTTGTGTTTTTTTATAGTACTTAGTTAGACCAGCATAATTCTGCAATTGTGTTTCTAGAAAGTGCAAGAACTATAACAATCTGTCTTTTTGTCAGGTCAGCCCATAATCGGGGGTTACGAGAGGGACCTGTATGGAATCAAAGCCGGACATGGGACCTGCTACTGTTTCCCAGAAAAGTGCTTCTGTGAAAAAGAAGATTTACAAGGTGAGCAGTATGATTTTTTTGCCCTTCAGAAGCTACAGAATATATTTACTTGGTTTCTAGAAGAAAAAATAAGTACAATTCACTCCAACCATCCAATTCAAAAACTTTACGCCCCGCAGCTCTTAAAAGGATAGTTCACCCGAAAATGAAAATTTTGTCATTAATTACTCTCCCTCATGTTGTTCCAAACCTATAAGACCTTCGTTCATCTTCAGAACACAAATTAAGATATTTTTGATGAAATCTGAGAGCTTTCATCAAAGTTGTGTTGTGTCAGTTGTGTTTCATCAAACACAACTGACATGTTCAAGGCCCAGAAAGGTAGTAAGGACATAGTTAAAATAGTCCATGTGACATCAGTGGTTCAACCGTAATTTTATGAAGCTACGAGAATACTTTTTGTGCACAAAGAAAACAAAAATAATGACTTTATTTAACAATTTCTTCTCTTACCTGTCAGTCCTCAATGCGCATTCACAACAATACCTCAATGTATGCATGTGGTGCTGCTGATGCAGGTGCCAGTGTTCTCGAAATTGTTGAATAAAGTCGTTATTTTTGTTTTCTTTGCACACAAATAGTATTTTCGTAGCTTCATAAAATGAAGGTTGAACCACTAATGTCACATGGACTATTTTAACGATGTTCTTACTAGCTTTCTGAGCTTTGAACTTGGTAGCACAGTTGCTGTCTATGCAGGGTCAGGGTCAAAATCTAAGTCACTGTTGGAAAGGGTTTGGAAGAACTTCAGAAAATAATTTTCTGAAGAGCTGTGGGCAGTTTAACTGCTTGGGACAAACAAAGGATTAATGAACAACTATCCCAAAACATAAAAACAGTCACTATCATTCAGGTAACAACACAAATGTTTAAAAAATGCTTTGTTTGTAATTGTTTTTCAGAGGCTATTTGTGATGACATGTGTAAGACTGTCATTGCAACTGGTGTCCTCCTCTCCTTCATTGTCTCCATTGTCCTGTCTTCGTACTTTATCCACCGTTATCACAAGAGCACACCAAAGCCTCCCATCGCCTCAGCTGAAATGACTTTCCGCAGACCAGCCCAATCCTACCCAATCAGTTACTCAGCCAATAACGTTCGTCGAGCTTCTCTAGATTCCATGGAGAATCAGGTGGCCATTGAAACCTTCAAAATACCCGTAAGTCTTGCTCATTGTCTTTACTTACTTATTTAATAATTCATGCACTGTTGATGTTTTCGGTATAAATTGACAATTTACACACCCCCATGTCATCCAAGCAAGATATTCATGTCTTTCTTTCATCAGTCAAAAAGAAATGAAGGTTTTTGAGGAAAACATTCCATATAGTGGACTTCAGTGGGGATCAGTGGGTTGAAGGTCCAAATTGCAGTTTCATTGCAGCTTCAAAGGGCTCTACACAATCCCAGCAAAGGAATTAGGGTCTTATCTAGCTAAACGATTGGTCATTTTCTAAAAAAAAAACCCCACAAATTTATATTCATTAAATTAATAAATGTATATTTTAACCACAAATGCCTGTCCATGACTTTACCCATTACTTGATGATTAATTGTTTGTCTGTGTACTCCAGTTCAAACAGGCAGCGTAGGGCGAAAAACTCAAAATCATTCAACATTGTTGTTTAAACTTTTTTGTAAAGAGCCTTTGACTTTCTTTGCATGTTCACTTGGTAAACACTGGGTCGATACTTACGTCACGCGTGACCTTTCCAACGTGACTACGTAATGCGTAAATTCGAGCTAGTGCAAGACAAGTATATAAAAAGTAAAAAGTATATAATTATCTAAGTATATACGTTTTTAATTTTTTAAGAAAATGATTGATCGTTTTGCTAGACAAGTCCCTTATTCCTTGTCTGGGATCGTGTAAAGTCCTTTGAAGCTGCATTAAAACTGCAGTTTGGACCTTCAACCCGTTGATTCCAATTGAAGTCCACTATATAGAGAAAAATCCTGTAATTTTTTCCTCAAAAACCTTAAAGGGTACATAACATGCACAGTTTGACCTAATCTCATGTTAATCCTGAGTACCTATAGAGTAGTAATGTATCCTTAATATCTCCAAAAAGTCTTTAGTTTTATTATATTTATGAAAGAAAAATACAGCTTTCCGATTTTCTCAGGAAAAAGCCGAACTTCTGGAGGCGCACCGTGGGCGGAGCTAAATTCGACAATCGCTTGCATTAGAATTGCCAATAAAACAGACTTTTGATGCTGTTTCACTTACCATCTGCAGTTCTGAATCATTACCGGGATCTTTTATAGCTGGGACCGCTCCATCTTTCAGTATCAAACAATGTGCAAATCCAGCGTCGAACTGGTCCTCGTAAAGGAAACACACACTTGCTAAACTCCTTTGCTGCCCCGGAAAAATGAACCGCATCCACTGTTCATGTAACGCTGGGTTCTTCAGGAAGCTGAGCAAAGTTATCTTTGCCTTACAACCAAAACCACACTTCTTTAGAGACATTCTTCCCGAAAGAATCCTTTGCAGAGTGCATCCGAATGAAGCACGTTGATAGGCGCGCTCTCTTTCTCACGGTCTAGCCGACATTATCGCGGGCGCACTTTTCCGGGAGAAATGCTCATATAAGGAGTTCCACCACCCATTACGTCATTAATGCCACGATCGAAAAAAATTAGCCGAAACTTGTACCAACCCGGAAGTAAGATTTTCGGCAAAGAAATTCTCTGTCATTTGTCCAAATTATTTTTTTAAACTTTGGCCATGTTTAGTATGAGAATCCAACTCTTTAACACTGTAAACAACTGTGAATATACAAAACACCATTGTACCCCCCCTTTAATTTCTTGTAGGGGTGAGTAAATGATCAGAAAATTGTAATTCTGGAATGAAGTAATCCTTTAAAGCGATTGTTTGATGTATAAAGATTTGCATCATTTCTGTAAACAGGAAGATCCAAAGTGGGAGTTCCCACGAAAGAACCTTGTGCTGGGCAAGACTCTTGGAGAGGGAGAGTTTGGAAAGGTTGTGAAGGCCACGGCTTTCCGGCTCAAAGGAAAAGCTGGATACACTACAGTTGCTGTAAAGATGTTGAAAGGTATGCAACTTGGAGGCACATTTGATCAATCACTTTTTAAGGTGGATTAGTTTTAAAAATGGTGTATTGCATCCATTTCTTTTCACCACAGAAAACGCATCTCACAGTGAGCTTCGAGACCTCCTCTCAGAGTTCACATTGCTCAAGCAGGTTAATCACCCTCATGTCATAAAAATGTATGGAGCTTGCAGCCAAGATGGTAAGACATTTTAGTAAAAATAACTCTTTAATTTGGCATGCATTTGTGTTTGCTGTTTGTTCCGTGTGCTTACACAAGCTCATCTGTTCAGGTCCATTATACTTAATCGTTGAATACGCCAAGTACGGCTCACTGCGGAACTTTCTGAGGGAGAGCCGGAAAGTTGGACCCAGCTACATGGGCAATGATGCCAACCGCAACTCCAGCTACTTGGAAAACCCAGATGAGAGAGCTCTAACCATGGGCGACCTTATCTCCTTTGCATGGCAGATCTCCAGAGGAATGCAATACCTGGCTGAAATGAAGGTGTGTCAGCAGTCTAGGGAATATCCATCACATCTATTATAAAGAATCATGTTATAATGAGAGAAAATATGTTTAGCTTGTTCACAGAGACTTGGCTGCTAGGAATGTGCTGGTGGCAGAAGGAAGGAAGATGAAAATATCCGACTTTGGTTTATCTCGAGATGTTTATGAGGAAGATTCATACGTGAAAAGGAGCAAGGTGATATATCTTGTCTAATTTGTTTCATTTTAACTGCAGCAAACTAGATATATCCTATGTTTTACAGATGTTTGAGTATTTGTACCCAAGAAAACCTTGGATGTCATAACCAGTTAAGTTAGACCTAATACTATATGTCATAATGTACTCTCAATTTCTAGGGTCGTATTCCTGTTAAATGGATGGCTATTGAATCTTTGTTCGATCACATCTACACCACACAAAGTGATGTGTAAGTTTTGCAACACATGTTTCTATACAGACAATCACCAATTTATATTAAAGGTGCTGTATGTAAGTTTTTTTACTCTTCAAGACACTGCAGGTGAATAGGGTGAACAGGGTAAAAAAAATAACTAATACTTATCACCTTACTTACCCAGTTGATTGATTACATTGATAATTGCAAGCATTTTTTGTATTACAAGTTTTCAAAAATATTAGGTTTAAATATGCAAATGAGGCATTATTTAATTAAATATGCACTAATTTGCATACATTTCTAGTACAAATGTTTTTACAGAGGGGATTTGGGGTATCTCATTTTGTCGCTCCAAAATTCAGAAAATACTTAGAACAGCCAGAAAACCATACGTTTTTTACATTTTTGGGGGGAATAAAATGTTGTATATAATCAAGCAAATTATATATGAACAAATCCCTCTGTAAAAACCTCCAGGATATAGACAGGAATAAAAATGTAAAGTTTGGTGTGTGTAAGTGCTACTGAAGTTGAGATTTATGGCTCAGTGTAGGAGAAAAAACTCATTTTGAGAAAACGGCCTTTAAAAATATGTATTGTAATTGAAATTTATTGACACAAATAGTAAAGTGCTATAAAAGAAACATTTAACAGTGTCTTTTGGATGTTTTCTTTCCACTAGTCTGGAAAAACACTATGAAAAACCAAAAAGCCCAAAAACTCAAATTTGAGAGGTGCATGAAAAAACTGTTTTTCCCTGCAGTGTCCCCCCTTAAGCCAAAAAATAACATGTGTTTGTAGATATTTAGGAAACATGTTATGTTTACATAACTGTTTCTCTGAAAACTAATGCTATAGCCAGTAATTCTACTCTGAAATGTGCATTGATCTATGATCTATGACCAAAGGAACATTAAAACAGTAAATCATTTCAAATTATAGTGCAAGGCTAGTCGCATGTCCTTAACCTGGCAAACCCGCGTGTACGTCGAGTCAGAGTAAGAGAAAGCGGTAGAAATGGTTCTCTCCAATATTTTGATTTTGGACTGCAGAACCCATTTCAACCGCTAGCTGTCAGTCTTACATACTGCACCTTTAAGCATGTCTGAATACACTGTAATTGGATGTGTGATTTACTGATATCAAAGACTTGACTTTGAAAAACTATTTTTTAAAATGAGGACTTATTATATTACAGCTTCACAGTATAATCTCTCTCTGTTTTCCTGCATTAGCTGGTCTTTTGGCGTCCTCTTATGGGAGATTGTAACTCTGGGTGGAAACCCTTACCCAGGCATTGCTCCAGAACGGCTTTTCAACCTTCTGAAGACGGGCTACAGGATGGAGAAACCAGAGAACTGCACGGATGAAATGTGTGTTTAACACTTCACAACATCAGTTGAATCTATTGTAGATTTAATGAATAAATATGAATTTAGCATTTCATACAATATTATGGACACAACATGTACTTAATTTTACTAAAAGGTTATTGGTTATAGTGTGAAAATCAAAAAAGTTCTGTATCAGTTGATGAATGCTCTGTTATGTAATGTAGGTACAATCTGATGCTTCGTTGTTGGAAACAAGAGCCAGATAAGCGTCCCACTTTCTCAGACATCAGCAAAGAACTTGAGAAGATGATGGTGAAAAGCCGAGTAAGAACACAACAAATACTTTCTCTGACATACAATCGCACGCAGACACAAATCTATACACTTCTGATGACAACCACAAATCACACAAATTCACAAATCACGCATGAACTTTCAAACTTTCAAAACTTTGGGGTCAGAAAGAAATTAATACTTTTATTCCACAAGGACACATTAAATTAATTTAAAGTGACAGTAAAACTATTTCAAGTACATGCTGTTCTTTTGAACTTTATATTCATCAAAGAACCCCCAAAAATGTATCACAATTTCCACAAAATATTAAGCAGCACAACTGTTTTCAACACCGATAATAGTAAGTGTTTCTTGAGCACCAAATCAGCATTTTCTGGCCATTTTTAAAGGTTCATGTGACAATGAAGACTAACATAATGGCTGCTGAAATTCAGCTTTTCCATCACAGGAGTAAATCATCCTTTTAATATATAATAAAATTAAAAAAATTGTATTTTACATTTACATTTAGACATTTAGCAGACGCTTTATCCAAAGCAACTTACAAGTGAGGAAAATAGAATCAATCAAAACCAACAAAAGAGCAATAATATGCAAGTGCAAGGTTTTGTTGTATAATAAAAAAAGAAAACAAGTAGATGGAAAAGAAAATGAATAGGGAGCGCTAGTCTTAGAGGTTCTGATTTGTTTTTTTGAATAAAACAAGTCAAAAGAATAGGGAACACTAGGGTTAGAGGGGGTCTTTTTTAAATAAAAGTAAAACAAGTCAAAGGAATAGAAAAAGAATAGAGTGCAGGTGTTAGAGGGTCATTTTTCATAATAAATAAAAAGAAAACAAGTAGATAAAATAGAAAAAGAATAGAGAATGCTAGTGTTAGAAGCTTTTTTCTTTTTAAAGAAAACAAGTAGATAAAATAGAAAAAGAACAGAAAATAAAATAGATAAATAAAATAGACTTAGAATAGAGAGTGCTAGAGTTAGAGGATCAAATGAAGAAATTGTAATAATATTTCACAATATGTGTATATATATATATATATATATATATATATATTGTTTTTCAATCAAATAAATTCAGCCTGGTTGAGATTTTTTTCAAAATGGTTAAAAAAATCTTATTGGCCCCAAAGTGTTTATTCAATTATGTTGTCATGAAGATGAAAATTCTTCATGACAAAAGGTAAGTAACAATGTGAAATTCAAACAATGGATGACATTGTTGATATAATGTTGAAAATTTAACGTTGGTATATTTTTGGATAAATTAATTGTTAGACTGGCCATATTTATACTTAAGTGTACTGTCATTCATTTGGGACCCTGGACCACAAAACCAGTCTTAAGTAGCACAGGTATAGCAATCGCCAAAAATAAACTGTATGGGTCAAAATTTTACATTTTTCTTTTACACCAAAAACCATTAGGATATTAAGTAAAGATCATGTTCCATGAAGATATTTTGTACATTTCCTACTGTAAATATATCAAAACTTATTTTTTGATTAGTAATATGCATTTCTAAGAACTTTATTTGGACAACAAATGAAGTTCTTTTCTCAATATTTAGATTTTTTTGCACCCTTAGATTCCAGATTTTCAAATAGTTGTATCTCTGCCAAACACTGTCCTATCCTAACAAACCATACATCAATGGAAAGCTTACTTATTGAGATGATATTTCAAAAACGTGACCCTTATGACTGGTTTTGTGGTCCAGGGTCACATTTTGTTATGCTATCAATTAGCAATGCTTTCTAGTCAAGAATGTTGACTAGTAAATCAAGAAAAATATCATTCTCAAGAACATGTGATGTTGCACTGAAGTCTCATTTTCATAACTGTGTGTTTCCATTCACAGGACTATTTGGATCTCGCGGCCTCCACGCCGGCAGACGCGCTGCTGTATGACGACTCCCTCTCTGAAGAGGACACACCCTTAGTGGACTGTAGTAACGCCCCTCTCCCTCGAACCCTCCCCTCCACTTGGATTGAAAACAAGCTCTATGGTAGAATTTCCCATGCATTTACTCGATTCTAATACAGGGAACAAAATCAGTTATGTTTTTGCCTTCCATAGGAAGTGCTGTGATTGTGCTAACGGCATGGTTGCCACTGACTTACGAATACTGCTCGTGTTTTATAGATTCAGTTAGTGCTGTAGTGTCTGGATCTAGGGATCAGATGTTTCATTTGGACCTGCTTCCGATGTACTCTACTATTTGAAATACTCATTTTCAAAAAGCTTTATTGTATTATTACTACTGATAAAATAAAACCATTTTTATATACAGTATATACACACACACAACTTAACATGTATTAAGTTCAGTTAGGAAAATATATTAAGATGTGTTTCATTATTGGTTTGCAGCACTTTAGGTTAAGTTTTACATTTGAAACAGGTCCCGTGTGCTCTGGATGTGCTCTCTCTGTAATATTCTGAACATATTACAGAAAATGAGTGTTTATAGTAGATGGAGTCAGTTCTAAAGCAGTAAGGCTTTTGAATTAAACTCTTCTTTCAGATCATATATGCAAGATGATAGCTCGCCCCAAAATGATGGCATTAATGTAAGCAATAAAAACGGCCAGCAGGAAGGCAGACGCTATGCATAGACTCCTTGATGTCAGTTATTTCTGGGAGTACACACAAAAAAGCACTGATTATTAATTTCTTTTAAAACATGAATGACCAAAAAGCACTCAAAGGACCAAAGAACGATGACTGAGTCATTCATGCTGTTTAATGCTCAAAAGCTGAGCTGAGTTTTGTTTGAGAGCCTTACTGTCTGGACTTAATGCTTCCTCAGTGCAGAAAAAATGATATGTTCTCGTTTTTAGGCATGTCATACCCGAACTGGCCAGAGAAGAGCCCGGTACCGCTCAACAGACTCGATGCCACTAACCCTGTCTTTACAAGATATGCCAATGATAGTGTTTATGCAAACTGGATGGCTTTGCATTCTCCCGCAAAAATTGTGGACACGCTCGATAGTTAAAAACGCAAACCAAAATCAGTGGTTGGAAAAGACGTGGGGGGTGGGGAGATGTGTATATTTATATGATACTGTATATATGTTGTTTGATGATAAAGTCGGTTCCCTTTTATTTCTGCTGTTGTGTAGAAGATGGGAGGATGGTAATCGATTTCAAATTGCCTGGAATCGCATAAAACACGCTTCAAGCAGCTCATAGGTGATTGTTACCACAAGGCGTTGTATCGCTGCATGACTCTCTGTACAGTTTAATGTCCATGTTTAAGTGCCTGTGCCGCTTCTGTTAGAAAACACCAGTTATAAATGCATGACCGAGACAATCTTGGTCCCAGGAATTAAAGGGAGCTTCTTTACCATCACCTACTGCAGATGTTTGCCACAAAGATTGCATATGTTTATTTGAAACTTTTTCTTCTTGCTTATGTGTCAGGATATGACAGAATCAACTACTTTCTGTTTTTTAAAGTATTGATATTTTGCTCTGTGGTAACTATGAGTTATGAATATTGCCATAGCAGAGAAATGTTTAATTTAATGTCACATGGTGATTTCATTTTCATTCCTTGTAAAGACATTATTTGTGCAACAATAACTACAGTACATAAAGCTGAGTGTGATTCCTCATTATGTTGTCCAAACATTACATTTCAATCAATAAAACTGTTAGAAGATCTCAAGGTTTTATTTCTATGTATGTGTTTTATGCTATTTCATTCTCAGACTCCATGAAAGAGCAATAGAGAGAGGTTCTTTGTTCATCCTGAGGTTTGAGGGATGGAATCATGACACATTCTTATGCTGTGACCACAAAAATGAACGAACGATCTGAAAAGCAAGTCCAAAGTACCCTGTGTAAACATGTAAATGGCCATGAGATCAGTTACTCCTTAATTAAATGAAACCCTTAACTTGAGGTTTCATTAAGTTTGTCGTTTGAATGGGAAGATTTATTAAAGTTTTTTCCTGGCGTAGAAACAGTGGAGCAGCAGCACGAAAACAAAAAAATACAAACCTATAAACACGTGATATACAATTTTAAAGAAAGGAGGTGGGGTAATCTTTAAAGTCGGTTTTCAAAAACGCCATAATTATAGTGAATTTTGTTAACCATAGGTTTTAACGATTTGTAAAACATCTCGACAGGCTTTTATTTTGAAATTCGGCGGCTTATAGCGGAAGTAACGTGCCTTTTTATTGTGCTTCCTTTTTCATTGCCCCGTGGCGTTCTCTTCCCACATTTATTATGCTCGGTATTCTATTGAACAGCTGCATAAAGAAGCGGTTACCGAAACCCTCATACATTCAGAACTACCGAGGTAAGTGTCGCATATTTTCGTGTTGATTTTTTAAAACAACTTTAACCTCGACGTTTTCTGCCACTAGTTATATTGGTAACGTTAACGTTAGATTTTCCTTGTGCGAACAGCAACATTTCTCCATTATGTCTTTTCATCAAACTGATGAATCAATCAGCCAGATGTTTCCCTCAGCGCATAAAGCTGTCTTTATTTGCTTTAGTTTAAACTTAATTAGTATTATTCAGAGTTATAGTGCTAGTCTATAATACGCAGTAACGTTAAGCATGTAAGTTATAGCATCAGGAAAATTTTAATTTGCGTTACATATGTTTTCGATGAATATGAAAAATTTCATACAGTCTATGGGGTAATGTACCATTAAAGTCAGTCAGCAAAATAAACACCAACAGGGTGAGATGATCAGGAGTCCGAATTAACCCTCTTATCACACGGCTACTTGCCATAATTGATATGAAATATTGATTATTATTATTATTATTATTATTATTATTATTATTAAAACATTAAATACGTTTACATATAGTCCGCTAGAGATAGTAATAGTTGAAATTATAAAAATGACACTGTTCAAAAGTTTGCATACACTTGATTCTTATGCTGTGTTGTTACCTGAATGATCCATGTGGTGTTTTTTTTTTCCCCTTTTCTTTTTTGTTTAGTGATTTGCATTTGTTTGTCCTGAACCGTTAAACTGCCTGCTGTTGTTCAGAAACGTCCTTCAGGCCCCACACATTTTTTTGGTTTTTCAGCATTTTTGTGTATTTGAACCCTTTCCAACAATGACTGTATAATTTTGAGATCCATCTTTTCACGCTGAGGACAACTGAGGGACTCCAATGTAATTATTGCAGAAGGTTCAAACACACACTGATGCATGCAGGAAAAATGATGCATTAAGAATGAAAATATGTATGTTTATTTTGTAACTTATTTTGTCTTCCTTTCAAATATGTAAGTATCTTCTGTAGTTTCTAGAGGGCAGTACTAAATGGAAAAAAATAAATCATATTATATGAAAAATTTACACATCCTCATTTTGTTCAAAAGTGTACAGCCCTGTGGTCAGTTTAACTGTTCAGAACAAACAAGGCATGAACAACTATCATTTAAAAAAAACAGCTGTGGATCATTCAGGTAACACAGTATTAAGAATCAAATGTATGTAAACTGTTGAACAGGGTCGTTTTTATAAATGATTAAAAAAAAATCATCATGTATCATCCCTCTTATTTTGGTAAAATAATTAATGTTTTGCAGATTCTGCAAGGTGTATGTAAACTTTTGACCCCTACTATATGTTTTTTCCTGTTTAGTCTTAATTATACTGGTGAGAAAAAATATTATTAATTATTTTAATCTCTTTTTAGATGAGTTGTTTCTCTTAAAAGAGGAATATTGTACAAGCAGGATGACAGTGTATTCACACATCTCTGAGGAATCTGAGCATGTTCAGTGCGCTGTAGTGTGAGAGGAGCAAGATTACAAGAGAAATGTGACACTACCGCACTCCCTCCGCTTCACTTGGGAATGGATTAATGTGAAAGACTTCATCCTTCCTAAAGGTTACATCTTGTCAAGGTGGGAATGCAAAACGGTGGCTGGTGAAGAGCACCCTGCCTCTCAGAAATGCCCAGACGGGGGCTTCCTCTGCAGGGGCGGGCACGCTGGCTTCTCCTGGGGATATTTTTGCTCTTGGTACTGCTGCTGTTTGCTTACTTGCTGGAGTGCACACCACCTGCGGATGTAAGCCAGGTGCTGCCTGGCCTGGGAGGAGATCCGTATGGTAAGGAGTATTACCAGGCCCTCCTGCAAGAGCAGGAAGAGCGGCATCTCAGCCGAGCGGCCAGCCTCAAGAGGCAAATCGCACAGCTCAAACAAGAACTCCAAGAGATGAGCGAGAAACTGAGGGTACTTCAAGAAAAAAAGGAGGGTCCTGGGCCACAAAGCCTGATCGATGGTAGAGATCAAGAGCCTGGTGACCTCTTAGAGTACTTGCACTCTCAAATCGACAAGGCGGAGGTGAATACAGGAGCGAGGCTCCCGAGCGAGTACGCGTTGGTGCCCTTCGAGAGCTTCACCACCACAAAAGTGTACCAGCTGGAAATGGGCCTGACGCGCCATCCTGAGGAAAAGCCTGTGAGGAAGGACCGTAGGGATGAGCTGGTGGAGGTAATAGAAGCAGGTTTGGATATTATCAATAACCCAGAGGAAGATGACGGACAGGAGGACAACATGCCCATGCAGAGGCAGACATTCACCGAAGGCCATTTTTTTGAAGGTAAAAGCTGTTCGGAAGAAGTAAACATTACTTCATGTACTTAGTGCACCATCGGGTTAAGGGTTTGTGTGTACTTAACAGCATTTGTTTTGTTTGAGAATAATAAAGGTGGTGTGAACTTTGCACAGCACAAAATATTCATTAACTCAAACTGCTCTTGTGTACTTGATATTCTTGGCAGGACTCTACAGGACAGAGAGGGACAAAGGCACACTGTACGAGCTCTACTTCACTAAAGAGAATTCCCACGAGTACCGTCACGTCACCCTCTTTCGTCCATTTGGGCCCCTCATGAAAGTGAGGAGCACGTCTGTAGACACCGCCAGCGCCGTCATTAACATCATAGTGCCGTTGTCAGGCCGCACTGAAGCCTTTGTTCAGTTCCTGCACAACTTCAGGTGAGGAGGTTCCTGTAGAATTAATGGTCTTTTTATTTTTTTTATTTTTTTTTTTTTTTTGTGTAGTAATGACATTTCTTGTAAGACAAACTGGAAGTTGGCATCATTAACAAAAAAAATTGTTGAAAACAGGCAGAAGTTTGATTCCTAAACTTTTTTTTTCATCATATGACTTTATGAATTTTGAAGCTTAAAGGGAAAGTTCACCCAAAAATGGAAATTACCCAATTGATGATGATGATCACCCAGCCTATATATATATATTAGTGGTGTCAAAATTAGTGCGTTAACGCAGGAGATAAATTTTTTCATTTTAACGCGTTAAAAATATTTAACGCAATTAACGCATGGGCGGGGCCACCCCACTCACAACTGCTTATGAAATGCTTTTATTTAAATGCGCAGAGCGTCTTTACGAACACATCAAACAGGAGACTTTTCAGATGCGCGCTCCAACTTTACTTCAGCACCAGACGCGAGTCAAACGACCACGGAAGCGGTACCGGTGACGGGGAGCTTAAGTAAAACGTTAGTGAACTGCGGTCAGATGAGATGCTGTCAGGTCATATGTCAGTAAAAACGAATTTAATTGTCCTGTCAGCCTATATACTCTGTTTGTAGCGTGCGCTCTTGAAGTTCACGCGCAAATGTGCCGACGCGCGCTGTATTAGGCTATATTAAACCCAAATGAAACTGCGAGCATGCAAAGTCGTAGTTGTATCGTCAGGTAAAACATGAATTCACAAAAAAAAAAAAAAAAAAAAAACGATTAAAGCTGCCTTAACTGTGCGTGTAAGAATTTATTATTTATAGGTCAAAGCAGTGTCAGATCAAGTTCAGCAGTGACAACCTTTAAAGTAACAGCAGCCAAAATATCCTTATAACCAGTTGCTGTGATGTCTGTTTATTAAGGAACAAAATTAAAAAGAGGAAATTAATAACTAAGTTTTATCTTTATATAATTTAGAATTTTATATAATTTAGGCTATATTGTCTTGCTGAAGGGCACAGGTAGCTACTATATATATATATATGACATTTATTATAATGGGTTTGTGTGAAGATTGTTTCAGGTTCACTTAAATTATTATTATTAGTTATTTTTTTAAAGTCTAATAAATGTTAAAGTGATAGCTCTTAATGATACTGTAATGTTGAATGATTATATATATATATATATATATATATATTCAATGGTTAAGAATTAGGGGGGAAAATCAATCAGTGACATTTGCCTTCAGTCCTAAAACAAGATGGTGTTAAACAAATATTACAAATATATGTTCTTTATGTTGTTTCTACATTAATTTGAAGCATTAAAGTGAAATTATTGCAATATAAAAGTATAATTAAAAACTTTAATGTCAGGTAGAATTAATCGCGATTAATTTCAGGTAAAATGTGCGATTAATTAGTTAATTTTTTTTAATCGATTGACACCACTAATATATATATATATATATATATATATATATATATATATATATATATATATATATATATATATGACTTTCCTTTTTCAGATGAATACAATCTGTGTTATAGTAAAAAAAATTCTGGCTCTTCCAAGCTTTATAATGGCAGTAAATGGCTGTTGAGAATTTGAAGCACAATAAAGTGCATCTGTTCGTCGTAAAAAGTGCTCCACAAGGCTCCGGGGGGTTAATAAAGGCCTTCTGAAAAAAATCGATGCGTTTGTGTAAGAAAAATATAAATATTTAAAACCGTAATCTCTAGCTTCTGCTAGCTGTCGTTAGCTGTTATAAAGTTTTAAAATGGGATGTTTTTCTTAGACAGATGCATCGATTCACTTCAGAAGGCCTTTATTAAAAGGAGTAGTTCACTTCCAGAACAAAAATTTAATGATAATTTACTCACCCCCTTGTCATCCAAGATGTCTTTCTTTTTTTAGTTGTAAAGAAATTGTTTTTGAGGAAAACATGTCAGGATTTCTTTCCATATAGTGGTCTTCTGTGGTTATTTTCTAAAAAAAATTGACCATTTATATACTTTTTAACCTCAAATGCTCATCTTGTCTAGCTCTGTGTAAACAGTGTATTCTGGTTCAAGACAGTTAGGCTTGGTGGAAAAACTCTTATCTCATTTTCCCCACCAACTTCAAAATTGCCCTACATCGCCGCAGAAGTACCGACCCAGTGTTTACAAAATGAACATGCATAGAAGACCATACGCCCTTTACAAAAAAAGGTAAAACAGCGACATAGGATGATTTTGAAGTTTGAGAAGAAAATTCATGCAGAGCTAGACAAGATAAGCAGTTGAGGTTAAAAAGTATATGAATTGTAATTTCTTTTTTAAAATAACAAACCGTTTCGCTAGATAAGACCCTCCTTCCTCAAAAGACCCCTTTGAAGCTGCATTTAAACAGCATTTTGGTTGTTCAAACTTGGGGTTACCATAGAAGTCCACTTTAAGGAGAGAAATCCTAAAATGATTTCCTCAAAAAATATAATTTTGTTTCAAAATCTCAACACCCATTCGCTGCCATTATAAATGATCGGACATTTTATAATTTAACTCATAATTGAACTTTTTCTTTCGCAATTTAAATTGTATTTGTCTGAAAGAAGAAACTCATATAAAGGAGGCTTGAGGGTGACTAAATCATGGGGTAATGTTTATTTTTGGGTGAACTATCCATTTAAATACAATCACCAGAAGTAGAAAGCTAAACGTAGGCTATAAACGAACAACACCATAGTCTCATGACTTCAGCCTCTCCCCCATTAAGATTCCAACAACTCTTTCAGTCTTTATTTAAAAACATTTTCCCTGAAAGTTAGAGCAAGAATAGTTTGCAAGAATGTGATAATGAGGCTGTAAAAGCTGCTAGTGAGTAGATGCGTTCATTGGCATGATGACGTTTAATTTCTCCAACAGCCACTTCTTAGCAACCACCTTTATTAAGACTATTTAAAAGCTTTAAAAATCACAATTTTTTTTTTTTTTTTTTGTGTGTCATAGAATAAAACATGAATATATGTTGAACTTGTGTCAACCACATTTAACCAAAAACCATTTCAGAAAAAAACACTGACTTCAGGAACTAGAAGTTCTGAAAACGTTTCATGGTTTTGGCCTAAACATCTCTGCTGCACTCTGTTAATGAAATTTCACAGCAAAAAGATCCATTTTAAAATATTTTGGGACTGTATAACTTCTAAAGATTTGTGGGTAGCTGCAACACTGAGCCAGATGTTACACAGTTTGACAAGGGAATGTTTCCCAGTGTGGTTTTCCCTTTGGAAGTTTTGAAAATGTTGTGGTAAGATGGTGTTTTCTGTGTGCAGGGAGGTTTGTATACAGCAGGACAAGCGGGTGCATCTCACAGTGGTGTATTTTGGGCAGGCGGGCTTGCAGGAAGTGAAGGCGTCTCTGAGGAAAATGTCCAGGTTTGAACTCTGCAGATACTCTTTTACACTTATGTGTATCCACCTTTTTCCTGAACATGGAAAGTCTCTGGCGTTTCTAGTAAAATGAACAAAGTTTCCAATCCAATAGTAAAATGTTTAATATAGTTTTTTGAACATGAAGTGACCCACGGTTCGCTGCATTAAAAACAGATGAGGGCACATATCCTACATATACATATGAAGTTCCGAGGACTTTGTAAACAAAAAAAGAATATACATTTTATTATTATTTATCTTATTTTATTATTTTACACACAGGATTTTTTTAATTAAGTGCTGCAAGCCATGCTCGTTTTATTTTGATATTGTTTATGCAAAGTACAGCACCAAACACGGACAGATTTGGTGGTACGCAAAACAAGTACTTCACAGAAATTCCTTGTGTTTATTTAGTTTATTTTTCACCCTATTTTAACATGGATTATGGAGACCGAAAGATGAGAGCACCCAAATGGAAGTTAAAATTCATGATGGCAGCGCTCATCAGTTACTCAGGAAAAAGGTGGATAGGGTGACTGAACCATTCTATGTTTGCCAACATCCCGAGTGGAAAAAAACTCAAGGAGTTTGCTGTTTACCCTAAACTGTTTATATTCATGATCTGTTTCCTATTCATGATCTCCAGTGAGGAAAACTTCAGTAACTACACTCTGATCCCTGTGGATGAGGAGTTTTCACGTGGTCGTGGTCTGGACATTGGAGCTCATGCGTGGGAGAAAGGGGGTGATGTGTTGATGTTCTTCTGTGATGTTGACATCTACTTCACACTGGAATTTCTTAGCACCTGTCGTCTCAATGCAGCTCCAGGTATGTCATCTCAACAAGTGAGATTGCACTGGAGGGTGTAGTTTGTGTGTGTGGATGTGTGTGCACTGTTTCATTTTGTTTTCTAACTAAGCGGTAATAATATTAGTAGTAATAGAATATGTAACGGTAACTCTTTACAATAAGGTGTCATTTGTTAAATTATTTAATGTATTAACTAACATGAACAAACAATGAACAATGCATTTATTACAGTATTATTTATTGTTTGTTCATGTTAGTTGATAAAAATACAGTCGTTCGTTGTCTGTTGATGTTAGTTCACAGAGCATTAACTAATGTTAACAAACACAACTTGTGATTTTAATAATAATGCTGAAGAAGTATTGTTCATTCATGTTCACTAATGTAGTTAACTGATAAACCTTACTGTGTTACCCAAGTAGCATATTATTGTCATGACTAAAATGTTTATACTAAAAATATACATTTTCATGTATTTCATAATAAAAGGTCTTTTTTTTTTTTCCCTCCCTTGAAGGAAAACGAGTTTTCTACCCGGTGGTTTTCAGCTTGTACAATCCAGCTATAGTTTATGGAAATCTTGAGTTTCCACCACCTATTGAGAATCAGCTGGTATGCACATCAATTTTTATATGAGCTTATATCTTAGTAGAATGTATGGCTTTCTGGTGATACAGCAGTGAATAATGCAAATGTATGCTGTTTACAGATTCATAAAAAAGATAACGGATTCTGGAGAGATTTTGGATTTGGCATGACTTGTCAGTATCGCTCTGACTTTCTCAGCATTGGTAAGTCATTGTGTATTTTTAATAAGCAGGTCAAATGTTTTTTTTTTTTTTTTTAAAGTGTCGTAAAACTGTGTATACATTGTTAAATTAAAACTGATTATACATTTATACATGAAGTCATTTGTCAATAATTTCAAAGCTGTTGGTTTTGAATCAGTTTAGAGCACAGTGTTTGTAAACCTCTACCTTCCATAAGCCTACTCTGCTCTGATTGGTCAGCTGGCCAAGCCTGTTGTGGTTGGTACAGAGAGGAGTATCTGAGCAAGTTAAGGGGTGCTACCCTCTGTGGCAAGTTTGCGGTTGTTTTGTGATGTCGCAGGTTAAAACCTCAGTAATGTCATATTTAGCCCCGGGAATGCGAATTTACCAGGGGAACCCTGACAAAAAGCATGAATTTTACACCCTGAAATGCGTGAACCTGGCAACCCTAACATGCACCTTTACATAAAACAATAATATAGGGTTGGAAACAATCCAATTCCTCTCCATTGACTTTGTATTGTTGGAAGCTGCTGCCTTGTCATTTCTGACTTGTAACAAAAAACAGAACAATGTCTAAAAGTAGCTATGTGACAAGGTGAACAGTAAACAAGCTAAAAAACATAATAAGCTGTCGAAGTGTAGATGCCAGGGAATTTCATGATGGGCTATTAAGTTATATAATTATATAATGATAATTTCTCCAACGAACAGAAGGTAATGAAAAGGAGCACTGACACAGACCAATAAAACTTCGACCAATAAATCTCCTCCTTTCAGGTTTATGTAGGGTGGAGTAGTATGACACGTGGCACTCTACTTTTGTGTCTCTAAACCATGGGCGTCAGAACCATTGTATGTGGATGAGACAAAACCCACCCACTTTTGAAGACTAATGATATTGGACCCACCCACTTTTACTGTCTCTAATTCAGGGAATATGTCAAATCCGTTGTATGACGAATGCCCTAATTAATTGAACTCAATTTAGCTGCAGCCTTAAATTACACGCTGTTGTTTCCTCAAATCCATTCCACTTGGCTCATTCATAGTCCATGTAAATTAAACTCATTCCATGTTTTCACTAGTTACTCGCACCTGCTTCACTCCCGAGACACAGCAAAGTAAACAAAGCAGCGTACCTGCTGCTCAGATACACCTAACCCTAACTGATACTTTATTTGAATTTTTCAATTATTTAATTAATTTTTATTTGTATTGAAAACATGCCTTTCCGATGTGATATGACAAGGGAGACAAGCGATTTCGGCAAAAGGCGGATGCGAACTTGGGTATCTCGTGTTAAAAACGATATGATATGCATATTATCATTTATTCCATTGAAAATATACTTTAACAGCCCTCTTTTGTAATGCTGTGACATTGTGGGCAGAGCTGATGTAAATGGCTCTTGTCAAAAAGGTGGACTATTTGCAGAATTAAAAAGCACATGGCATATTTATGGCATATATTTTATTTATTTTGCTTCCAGCGTCCATGCAGTAAACGCTCGTTTTTTGGGTCGACAGCTTATAAAAGTGTAGTTCTGTGTTTGTTTGTTTTTTTTAAGCTTGTTCACTGTACACTAGTGGTGCAACGGATCACAAAACTCACGGTTCGGATCACATTGCGGTTTTTGAGTCACGGATCAGACCGTTTTTCGGATAAGCAAAAAGGGGAGGAGACAAATGTAATTTGCTTTCCATTTATTACAAGTAGGGTTGCTCGATTATGGCAAAAATCATAATCACAATTATTTTTGGTCAATATTGTAATCACGATTTTTTTAACACGATTATGAGTGGGTCTGGAACTTTATATAATTGGTTTATTTAAAGATAGCAATACAATAGAAAAAAAAAGATGGTGAAAATGGAATGAAAGTGTTTTTTTTTTTTTTTTTTTTGGAAATTGTGTGTAATTAACTGAATGGAAAATAAAACGGCATAGTCTTCACTTTAAGAATTAAACATGTTTGTTTCTTATGAAAACTACAACAGTCCATCAGTCAAGAGCAGTGAGTGATTTTGTCTTTTGTTGTTTGAGTAACATTAACCACAAAGACGGCAGAAGGAATATTACTTGTGGCCGCTTTAAGAGCTGCACGGATCCAATTTACTGTTACACACGTATTTTCATTCTCAACTGTTTGCGTTAATTTGAGACAATTGACAAAGGATTACACAAATAATCACCAAACGCCGCATTTTGACACACATTTGCATGTATTTGATCGTTTAGGTAACATCTTAAGCTAAACGTTCACTTTACTCGTCCGTGTTCTGTTCCGTCTCTGAGCGCATAACGTTACACAGAACAGCGCACATGCTCAATGTATTGCCGCATTCATACGGCTTTCTCGTGCCACGGTGCCTACACACTGTAACAGTTTTGTCCACCACCCTTCTTCCATCATCATTATATTTTCATTATATTTTATTTATAAGGAAGCCAAAATGCTCCCATACATGCGATTTGAATGACGCGGGAGGCTTTTCGAGTTCTTCTGTTCCTCCGCTAGCCATTGTTGACTGATTAACATGCCCTGTTCACGTGAACACGACTTCTCTGTGTAATTAATTACTTAAAAAGAAATATCGGCAGAAAAAACTGCCGATCTTTTTCTCTGCGATTGTTAAAAATTTAGGATTAAATTTAGGATTATCTACAAGTTTAAAAAAATAGTTATTAATCCGCGGGTCACGTGCGAACCGTGGGTCATGATCCGCACGGATCAGCTGCGGTCCGTTGCACCCCTACTGTACACCTTGTCACATAGCAGCTTTTAGACATTGTTCTGTTTTTTGTTATAAGTCGAAAAATGAGTCAATGGAGAGCGTTGGATTGTTAGTGCAGATTTAAGCGCATCTACCGAAGCAAACGCTTTGCAGTAAAGAAAGAAGGAAATGTATCACAAAAGCAGACTTTTTCATGACTCAGAAAATGATAAAAACGTTCTCCTCTCATGCAGCAACATAAGTAGAAGTGGTTCAGTCAAAACATGGAATGAGGATATTATGAGCTGTAAGTTTTGCAATGACATGTTGCAAGCTTTATCACAGCTGACAAAAATATAGAATACTCTGAGTCAGATATACAGATGATTTGACACCACTAAAGGGAAATAACCTGATTTATTAGCTATGTTACAAACTGCAAAAAAGTTCTTTTTTTGAAAACCCATATGACCTGCTCTTTAAATGTATAACAAAACAAATTCAGCAAAAGTAGACAAGTTGTTTCAAGTAGGTTAATAATAATAATAATAATAATAATAATAATAGTAATAATAGTAATAATAATAATAAATGTTGTAAAGTAAAATTAATACTATTTATTCCTGCATAATTTAAAGGGATAGTTCACCTGAACTATCATTAATTACTCACCTTAATGTCATTTTAAACCTGTAAGACCTTCGTTCATCTTCAGGACACTATTAAGGTATTTCTGAAGATTTCTGACCCTGCATAGACAGCAACACAACTACCATGTTCAAAGCCCAGAAAAGTAGTAAGGACATGGTTAAAATGGAAGACTGACAAGCAAGAATTGTTCAATAAAGTTATTTTTGTTTTCTTTGTGCACAAAAAGTATTCTTGTAGCTTCATAACAGTACGATTGAGCCACTGATGTCACATGGACAATTTTAATAATGTCCTTACTACCTTTTTTGGACATGAATTTTGTAATTGCGTTGCTGTGTATGCAGGGTCAAAAAGCTCTTGGATTTCATCAAACGTTTCTTAATTTATGTTGCGAAGATAAACAAAAGATTTGAAACGACATGAGGGTGAGTAATCAATGACTGAATTTTTATTTTTAGGTGAACTGTCCCTGCATCAAATTACAATAAAACATCTTTGACTTGTTTCATATAAATAAACTCTCATTTCCTCTTTTCTAGGAGGATTTGATTTGGAAGTGAAAGGCTGGGGTGTAGAAGATGTGCACTTGTACAGGAAGTATCTACGGAGTGATCAGATTGTGATCCGCACCCCTGTATCAGGCCTCTTCCACCTGTGGCACGAGAAGCTGTGCGTAGACGAACTGACCCCAGAACAGTACCGCATGTGCATCCAGTCCAAGGCCATGAATGAGGCGTCACACTCGCACCTGGGCATGCTGGTGTTCAGGGAGGAGATTGAGACTCACCTTCGAAAGCAGGCCTACAAAACCCAGAGCAGACCAGCAGAATGAATCAACAATGCAGAGCACAACTTTGATGATAACAATAATGAAGAAATAGGGTCAAACAGACATTTTGGTATTATTTGAACTCTAAATAACAATCCACAGATTACTGAAGACCTCATGACAGCAAAAAAGACACCATGTGGTGGAAGAACGGTACTGATAGGTACTACGTAAACTGTTTACAACATTGAGACTTTAATTTATGTTGGAATAGTTTGCTTTATTGCCAATTGAAATTTTAGGTGTTCTGCACTAGAAGGACGTATTAACTATATTTGTGAATAATGGCCAGAAATGAGTTACTGGAGATTAGCCTCATTCAAGTTATTAATGATGGCTATATGTTTTTTTTTTTTTGCGAACAATTGACAGAGCCATACGTTACATTTTTGTATTATTTCTATTGAAAATGTATGTGCTGTGACAAAAAGGGAGGTCCGTTGCTAAAAGGGACAATCGTTCGCAGATGGATGTGGTTAAACTTGCCATGCTGGATTTATACTCTAGGCAATGTCTCTGTTGGAACAGTATTCAGACTTTGGGAAAAGTCTTCCACATGTCTGCTGTTTGAGATTAGCATGGACTTGATATGCGTTTTGATGCATGTTAAACTTTTACTTTGCACCTTGTGTGAGGACACTGGTCAGTGCCATAGTGCTAACAGTCAGGGGTTTATTACAGGCTCTGAGATTAAGACATTGGACTCTGCAACCAATTTAAAATCAATCTGTGGTAGTAAATTACTGAAAAAAGAAACTGAACATCCCACATTTCTCTGGTTGAACATACTACTTCAGATGAGGATATTATGTATTAATTCAACATTAAGGAGCAGGTAGATTAAAAATAACAATTGCTATCTGTTGTAGAGCCTTAAACTGTCAGGATGTTGATTTCCATTGCTTATTTTCTAAAATAAATGAATAAAATGAACTATTGTTAATGATTTTTGTCCCTGGAATGTGCCATTAAATTTTTTTTTGAACACCCGAATATAAGATAATAGAAGAGCAACACAATATATACTAATAGTTCAGTTTATTATGACTTGTGGGTTGCACTTTTTACACAGCATAGTTATTTCTTCATTAACGCTAGATAAAGTTTCTGTTAATACCATTTGATTCCATTTGCAATTGCACTCAACCATTCACAGCTCTATAATTTAGGCTATAAAAATGGCATTTGAAACCATTGTGGTGGTATTGAAATCCACTATTTGACTTTAATTTCTTAATTTAAGACACATGGAATAATACAAGTGTATTTATTTTAATATAGACTACAAGAATAGAAAATAAAATAAGGACAGTCCCGGTTGAAGAGGTGAAAACTGCTTAAAATATTCTTTTATCTTCCAAGTAACGTGATTTCTGACAAGTTTGAATGAGCCATTACATCATTGCACTGAGTGATCTGGGTGTATGTTCATGGTCTTGTAAATTTCCTTGAGGAGAAGCAGAGCTGTATCTTCAGATTCCCTGAGGAATGACACAAAAGAGTCTTTGTAAAACACTAAATGACAATGCAATTACATGATATGTGATCCTGGACCACAAAACCAGTCATAAGGGTCAATTTGATATTCATATCAAGCTTTCTATTGAAGTACGGTTTCTTAGGATAGGACAATATTTTAAAAAAGGTGAAAAAAAAAATACAGTTCTTAGCAATACATATTACTACTCAAAAAAAAAAGTTTTATATATTCACAGTAGAACATTTACAAAACGTCTTCATAAAAACATGATTTGACTTAATATCCTAATGATTTTTGGCATAAAAGAAAAATCAATCATTTTGACCCATACAATGTTTTGTTGGCCATTTCTACAAATCTACCTGTGCTACTTATGATTGGTTTTGTGGTCCAGGGTCACACTGTTATGGAAGATCACATACCAGTAACACAGATGACTTTGGAGTGCAAACAGGTATTCATTGAAGCTCTCGATGGGTTTCTCTTGCAGGACGTAGTCAATGCGATTCCCTCTATTCAGCATGCCCACTTTTACTTGGGACTCCTCTTCCTTCTGAGGCTCAGGACTCTCAACCATCTTCTCATCTGCAAACAAACAATGAGATCCAGATTTTGATTGAGTTTGAGCTGAAGTGTAAATGATGAAATGAAAGAGGGTAAGAGGATTTACTGTGGTTAGCTTACCTTCGCCTTGCTGCTTTTCCTCTTCTGCTTTGATTTGACTGGCGACCATGGCGAGCTGTTCATGCAGTTGAGCGGACGAGGTGTGAGCACGGGCAAATTCATTCAGAGTCTGCCAAGCAGTCTTCAGAGAGCTGATAAAGCCTTGCTTTATGTCAGAGCCCATCCTGGATAAACTCTCTTTTAATTCTGGACCAAAAAAAAAAAAAGACATTTTTAAAATTTAAATATTGCTTCATATCCATATTTAAAATGATTGTTAACGGTGTTTTGCTTTATCAACACCAGAGGCCTTTTTTCCTAGACAATTGTGCCTAGATAGTTTATTATTATTCTAATTATTTATTAGGGCTACCCTCACCTAAACATTTTCTTTAAAATGTTAATTTTAAGCATTAGTCGAACGTTTATTAATATACCATATACATCATAATAATGAGCCTTTAATTGGCTACATAGCCTAATAAGCGCTCAAGCACATGCAAGAAAAGCTTGCCACAGCGCACTGGCAGATATAACAATTATGAATGTGTCAGGGAAAAACAGAAAGGAAACTGCATTAATGTTTTAATAATTAACTGATAAACTAGTTACTTTGTTTTCACCTTAAGAGATGAAGTCGGCGACACTGACTCATCCTCACTGCAGTAGTGGATGCGCCTTTATGCACGTTTCGTACAGATTACATAATCTGAGAATATTTGTTTTCTATTTGTATTTGTTTATTTAAAAATAGACATTTTACATTATATATACATTTTTCATGTCTGTAAGGCAAGTATACACAGAGTTTCAAAGTTTCGCGCTTAAGTTAACAGAGACCGAGATGGCAGAAAGTGCATCCTGTTTGCTTTATTTTACAAAAGCGCAACATTTCGTTGTTATTCTGAGTGCACACAAATAAATGTACAGTCTTTACAGATTCAAAAGATGTATTACTTTTATCTGTATGACCAAAAATGATAGTATTTTAAGAGCAAGAGCCGTTAACGATCTGTCTGTTATGGACGGCCACTTCCTGTGGATTTTTTTTCTGCAACTAATAAAATTTAGTCATTTGACTATTAGGGGAGGGGGGCAGCCAAATTATTTATTTAATTTTAAAAATATAATTACTTTTTTTTCCCCTATTATTATTATTAATTACATTTTATATATATATATATATATTTTTTTTTTTTTTTGTTTTGTTTTTTTCTCAATATTCTAAAAAAACAAGTATGAAATTCACAGAAGAATTGTCTAATACATACCAAGATGAAGCCTCTTTCTCCCTTTATGATGAGGGATCAAAACTGGCTCCAGTTCAATGTCCGGTAAGATCATTGGTTCAATTCTGTATGCAACTGGATCCAGCTGAGTGCACAAAAACATTAATGCATTAGCTACATAGCTAACAGTAAAAATGTTAAAAGATTAGTACTAGCATTAGTTCATGTCTTTCTTCAGTCGAAAAGAATGATGGTTTTTAAAGGAAAACATTCCAGGATTCTTCATATAATGGACTTCAATGGGAGCCAACAGGGTTGAAGGTCCAGACTGCAGTTTGATGCAAAGGGCTCCACACCATCCCAGCCAAGGAATAAGGGTCTTATCTAGCAAAATGATCTGTCATTTAAAAAAAATAAATACTCTACTCTAGTTACTTTTACTGCAAGTAAGGCCCATTCACAACAAGAATGATAACTATAACCATAAATACAACGGTAACTATATTTGCGTCCACACCAGTGAACGATAACCGTTTGTTTTTGTTGCACTTAACGACTTTAACCAGAAGATGTCCTCAGCACGCACATTTCAAGTGCATCTAAACAGTGAATCTAGCGTGAATTATCTAATTTATAACGTAATCAATGTAGTGGAATAAAAATAATACAGCCTCTGTTCTACTTCAACTTCAAAGGAGGCAAGACAGTGTTGTCCAACCCTGCGCTGCATTCCTGAGGTAATTTTATGTTTTATGTTACTCTGTTTGCTGTGCAATGTCTGTTTGTTTTTCTACAATGTTGCCTGCTATTTCAAATGCACAAGCCCTTTAAATTTGAATGAAGTCTAATTAACTGAAAGTGATCTCAACGATATTGTTACCCTGTATAGTTATCATTATAGTTCTGCTATAAATCTGCTATTCTCTTACATTTTAAACGATTTTTAGAACATTATCTTTATAGTTATCATTCTTGGTGTGAACAGGCCTTTAGTCTGTGTACTTTAAAAAAGGCAGACTAGAGCGAAAATCTCATTTATTTTTATTTTTTTTTTACCTTTTTTTGAATGGCTGTTTGCCTTTCTTTACACGTTCGCTTTGTAAACACTGGGACGGTACTTCCTGGAATGTTTTCTTTAAAACGTTCATTATTCTTCATTTACACTTAACCCATTTTGGTATCCTAAAGATCACATGCTGTTGTAGAGAAGCAGTAGACAAGCTTAGACACCACTCACTGGATGGTAGATATTGAAGAACCCTTTGCAGGTGGGAAGCTGGTAAGACTCTTCGATTTTCTCCACTCCACGTACTGTCAGAAACATCCCGATGGGAGAGCCGAGAGCAAAGAAACTCACCGGTTCAAAGTCCAGAGCATGATATACCACAGACACCTGGATAAGAACATTAAAGAATGCAGAGCATGTTCACATATCAAACCCACAATAAAAATGACAATTCAACCATCTTGATTCATAAACCAATTTAGGAAGTCTTACCTGTCCTGTGCCTATTTCAAAATAGTTGTAATCCACATGAATTGAGGACATGGTCCTTCCCACTGGCAGTTTGCTGACAACAGGATCTGGTGTGGGCTCTGTCTGAACGGGAGGTTTGGTCTCTTTCGGTTCCTCTTTGTCTACAGTCTTCTCTTTCACAGCCTTTTGGGCCGCCTGCCAGGAAACGAATGCGTTTCAAGTATCACATGAAACCGGACAAACAAAAAGTGCAAACACTACCAAATGCAATATAAAAACAATTGCCTGTTTTGCAGACTTCTCTTTGACAAACTTGGCAAGTTTTTTACGTGGCCCTAGAGGAATACCCATTTCCTTCAGATCATCTATTGTGCACATCAACTGCAACAGAGATGGAGAAACAGCAGTGATGAGTTGCTAATTCTGTTTTTATAAAATAAGATGTAAAAAACTGAATTTAAAAAGCTCTCACTAGAGACTCAACATCAATCTTCTCAGTTTCAAAGGTGCTCAGATAA
Source organism: Cirrhinus molitorella (assembly GCA_033026305.1). NCBI lineage: Eukaryota > Metazoa > Chordata > Actinopteri > Cypriniformes > Cyprinidae > Cirrhinus > Cirrhinus molitorella. The sequence goes on along the minus strand of CM065126.1, from coordinate 26,105,619 downwards.
TCAGACAACCCCAACATCTCCAGAACTGATGACAGGTTACCAATCTCTTCTTCTTCTTCCTTAGACTCTTCCTCAACAGCCGGCACAGCAGGCACTTCATTGGCCTGGACAACAGGACTTACCTACAATTCAAATAAGGTTTATAAGCCATCCTAAACACACACAGATAAAGGCTGATAAACAAAATATTTTAATATACTAGTTTAATTAATGCAGAGCATTTTATGGTCAACCTTAAAATGTACTGATACCTGTTTCACATTAGGTGGAGCATTTCCATTGGTCAATGGACCTGATGAAGGTGAGCCAGTCTTCTGATTGGACAGCAGATCAAAAAGTATCAAAGAGCCTACAGATTAGGGGAAATTGTAATTTTTTTAAATATTAATTCTAGTTCAGTTCAGTACATGATGTTTTTTTTTTGTGCTCTTATCCACCTTATTTATGCTGTAATTTGTTTTATGGGTCTGGCTTCTGGTATCATCCGCATCCAGCTATTTTTAGCTGTACAAAACAGCTTGTTTTGCTGCTTGATATTGCAAATTGGGGAGTCTTATCATATTAATATATTATCTTGATTATGCATTTACTGCATGTTGATATTCTTCTCGTTATTTCCCCATAGCGGCTAATGAACTGGAAGTCTCGCCCATAGGCTTGCTTCCACACTGATGAATAAGGTGGATAGGTGCCTAAAAGTAGATTACTTCACTTCAAGGTTTATCATTTAAGACCATGAATCAAAGTTAAAGCATGTGAAAGCAAAGGTTCCTCACCCAAGCTGTGTCCAGCTACGGACACTTTGCCTTTATAGTCTGGGTTTCTTTGCATGAATAGTGCATGTAAGCGGTTGATCTCAAAAGCCACGGTGTCCATAATGGTCTGGCAGTAGGTTGGACTGTTGTAGAAGAGAACGTCTAAGAGGGTTTCATTAGTGAAGTGACGCAAACGTCCTGTGCTGGGCAGAGTAATCTTTTTTATCCTCCTAGATGATTAAAAACATAAAAGACAATATTAGATGTTTATGATAATACAGACAACACAAATTTAGGCAGAACAGTATGGAGATGTCAAGTTCAAAGCAGCACCAAGTGGAAAGGAATACTTTCTGACAACATATTTTTTCATAAACTTTAAGAAAACAAGTTTCACCCAAAAATGAAAACCCATAAGACCTTCATTCATCTTGCTAACACAAATTAAGATATTTTTGATGAAATCTGAGAGCTTTCTGATCCTGCATAGACAGCAACACAACTACCATGTTCAAGACCCAAAAAGGTAGTAAGGACATCAATAAAAATAGTCCATGTGTCAACTGTTCAACTGTAATCTTATGTAGCTACTAGAATACTTTATGCACAAAGAAAGAAATAATGACTTTATTCGACAATTTTTTCTCTTCCCTGTCAGTCTTTGACACACATTCGACTATTTTAACTATGTCACCACCACCTTTCTGGCCCTTGACTGTGGTAATTACATTGGTGTCTATGCAGAAGATATGAAAAATATCTTAATTTAAGATAAACGAAGGTCTTACGAGTTTAGAACAACATGAGGACGAGTCACTTTAAGAAAGCGTTCCTAAATCTTTGGACCAACAAATTTTAATTATTTTTCCAAAGAGGAAAAGGTAGTGTATTTTATAATTATACATCCACTCAAAAGTTTGGGTGGATACCATTTTTTTCCACATTTTTGAAAGAAGTCTCTGACAGTAAATGCAGTAAAATATACAAAACATTATTGCCATTTCAAATAACTGTTGTTGTTTTTTTTTACTTTAATATACTTTGAAATTTAATTTATCATCATTATGGCAAAGCTTTTTCATTTTACTTCTATATTAAGTCTATATTTACTCCATTTATTTTAATCAGTGTCACATGACCATGAGAACTCATTCTAAAATGTTAAGCTGCTCCTCAAGAAACATCTTATTTCAACGTTTAAAATGGTGATGGTGCTTAATATTTTGGGGAAATGTATGTGATGTATTTTTTTAAGATATAACAGATAGATTAGAACAGATAGATCGAACAGAAGGATCTTTGCTGAATAAAAGTATTCATTTCTTTAAAACTTTTGAATGGTAATGTATACTTTTGAATATAACTGAATATATATGTATATGTGATTTATATTTATGTATTTTTTTTTTATTATTGAGATTTATACATCATCTGAAAGCTGAATAAATAAACTTTCCATTGATGTATGGTTTGTTAGGATAGGACAACATGGTCAAGAAAATCTGGAATCTGAGTGTGCAAAAAAATTGAAATATTGAGAAAATCGTCTTTAAAGTTGTGCAAATTAAGTTCTCAGCAATGCATATTACTAATCAAAATTACGTTTTGATAGATTCGCAGTAGGAAATGTACAAAATATCTTCATTGAACATCACCTTTACTTAACATCCTAATCATTTTTGGCATGAAAATTTGTTTTTTTACCCATACAATGTATTTTTGGCTATTGCTACAAATATACCCATGCTACTTAAGACTTGGTTTTGTGGTTTAGGGTCACATATTAAATTTATATTTAAATGGCATATTGTTGGCTGAAGGGTCAGTACAAAAGAAAAAGGCAAAAGCAAAATTGGAAATATTAGTTTTAGGCCTCATTTTTAGCATTCAAGTAAACCCTCACTAGAACATGGCTGAACATTGTGTCTACCTGTCAACCCCTGTAGCATCGCCGTGCAGAGCCGTGTGCCAGTGCACAGGCAGAAACTCCACACGACTAATCGCATGATCATCGCGGGACTTCTTGAAATGACTCTGCAGCAACTTCAAGGATACACTCCGGAAGTCATCCACTGTGAACACAAACACACAGTCTGATTGAAGCGCAATATATTTTGTCTAAGGATTCCCATCGAAAGAGTATGATTTGTTCTAAAACAACTGGCCTATATTATGACTTTATACTTTTAGACTTTGAACTGAAATTTTCAAAGACAATTTTGTGTACAACTAGTGTAACATACCACACTCCACCATGCTCCTAAACCTCAGGTCACAGACAGGGCCTATGCCATGCACCATAAACACCAGATGATCCACCTGAGGCATCTCACCTAGACAGGAAAACGCAACAGTCTTTACTGATTCTAGCATGTTATGCATTCTCCTTTAAATAATACCTAATAAATTTGAGTTTTACGACAGTTCGTGTTTTGAAACATTTTGAAATCTGGTGAACTTTAAAGTGAGAAATAGCAGAACAAATCACTCCATTTGGTCAGAAACAAAAACTCTGAGGACAAAAAGATGCATTTACCATCAGGAACTTCATCATGATCATCATCCACACCCCTCTTGACAACCCGAGGTCGGGTCTGGCCATCCTGAGTCGTGCCCCACTCATCAGGGGTGGCAGATGGCTGAAACTGCACAATCACCTGAGGACAAACCAAGCAAATGTATTCTACAAAAACAGTATACCATATAGTCTGTTCTTACTAAAAACACATTTAATAATGTTACCTTTGGATTGTGCATTACGATGGTCTCACCAGAAGGGAATTCCAGTCGGCGGTGCCACTGATTAGTGGTAACAGCTTTCTTATATTCTGCCTGTTTAACATACATAACACTGAGCAGTTAAAACTGCATCTTGAAAGTCAGGTCTATGAATACTGATGAGAAAAATGTATAGGGGAGCACAAACCTCCAGCTTCTCACTGAAGTCTTCTAAATAGGGGATGAAGCGACTGTCTGTGTCTCCTTTGTAGAACCAGGTACAGCGGCGGACCTCTGTGGGCTCTTCCTCCCAGTATACAGATGTCCTTGTGCGGTCATATAGCTGCACGTCATAGCGCCCTCCGTCCGTACACACGATCACATTCTCTGGATCTGGCTGAACTGAAGCAACAGATTTCAGTTGTGAAATAGACTAAGAGTGGCCACATACTCTTGGCATACATGCAAAAACACAGTCCAGTTAATCTGAAACAAATTAAGTTATAGTGACAGAGGCGGTTCCATTTAGCCTAACATTGCTCAACTTAAGTTATTGTAAAAGTAAACAGCAGGCTTCATACGTCAAAAGCCAAAAAACTAATACAAAATTACTGGCAGAGCCTTGTACAATTATTCTACCAATGTAAGTGTGTTTGACGAAAACAGTTCCTGCCTTACCAGAGTTGAATGTTTCTTCCAACTGAATGGAATCCAGGATACTAAAGGGAAGCCAGACCATCTTTGACTCCACTTGTTTGCAGTAGAACCAGTGAGGCTGAACAGGTTCATAAACATTGTATGCATATGGCACCATTGAGTTGGCAGGGACTAATGGTCCAGTCATGCTGCCCGTTGTAGGGGGTGGTGGAATCTGTGTTGGGGGAGGCTAAAAAAAAATAGCAAAACACTATAAGGACAAAGTACAATTCCTTTTTAAATCTGGTACAAATCCAGTTCTTAAACATGCTTAAATGCATGGCATTTTTATTACATTTAAAGCTATATAAACCATTTAAAGCTATATATAAAATAAAAAAAATTAAAAGAAAAAACAAAACAAAAAAAATGACAAAAGAACAACAAACAATAGAATGATAGATAGATAGATAGATAGATAGATAGATAGATAGATAGATAGATAGATAGATAGATAGATAGATAGATAGATAGATAGATAGATTTCTGTCTCCCATGTGTCTTTTATACAGGTCACAAGCTGAGATTAAGAGCTCTCTCTTTAAAGGAGAAAAAAAAAGAATGACAGAACAGAACAAAAAAAATATATAATGGATCCCCTAAATTATATCTGAAGTCAGTCTATCTAGACTGTGGCAGAAGAAAATATTTCAAATATGACAGAGCCTGTAAAATCCCTCTTATTTGCAATGCAACTATAAATTTAAGCATATAGTGATTAAAAGCAAATGTGACGTTACATGACCAACCTTTGTAAACGCTGTGGGTGGAGTCTGGAACGAGGGAGTAGGTGTGGCCTGAGAATAGGGGTTAAAATGCTGGGGTGTTTGGATGGGGGGCTGCTGCTGTAATTCAGGAGCCATGAGGTATGGATTAGCTTTGCTACTGGCGGCTGTGTGACGGTATGGATTATAGGACTGCTGGGAGCTCTGGGTCGGCGGAGGAGGAGTCGGTGCATTAGGTGGATGAGTGTATGTACTCATAGGGGTTTGATTAGTAGCACTGCCATACTGCTGAATGGGGTTCATGTGAGATATTGGTGGGTTTAGAGGCAGGCTAGCTGCAGTTGATGCAGGTGACGGTCCTGTTGTTGATGGAATGACAGTGGCAGCTGGAGGCGGGCATGGCTGCTGCCCTATAGATGCAAACGGGTCGCTGCTGTTACTGGTGTTGGAAAAATAATTGAATGTGGAGGCTTGAGGAGCTGCTGATGATGTCTGACCAAGAAAACTGTCTTCTTCTCCAACTTCACTGGCATCATCTTTACAGAGGATGACATAAAGAAATTAGTCTTGAATGTAATTGTTTCTTCAAAATATAATAAATTAAAAAAATAAATGCAAAGTGGTTTAAGAATTTGAAAATTAATAAAAGTTTACTCAGGCTTTTGGCTGCCTGTAATGCTACCCTAGATTTAATAAATCATGCTACAAATTATATTTGATCCAAAATACAGCAAAAGCTGTAATACTGTGAAATATTTTTTACAACAGAAAATAATTGTTTTATATTTTAATATATTATAAAATGTAATTTATTCCTAATTTATTTCCAAAGCTAAATTTTCAGCATCATTACTCCAGTCTTTAGTATCACATGATTCTTGAGAAATCATTCTAATATGCTGATTTGCTTTTCAAGAAACATTTATTATTATTATCATCAATATTTGAAACAGATGATTTTTCTTCTTCTCAGGATTGTTTGATGAATAGAAAGATCCTAATATCAGCATTTATCTGAAATAAAAAGCTTTTGTATCATAATTATACACTACCATTCAAAAGCTTGGAGTCAGTATTTTTTTTTTTTTTTTTTTGGTGGGGGCTGGGGTGTGTGAGGGGGGATCAAACTTTGGATCAAATAAATGCAGGTTTGGTGAGCAGAAAAGACTTATTTAAAAAAACAAAAAAACTTACTGTGTAGTGTATGAGCTTCAAAATAAAGACTGGCTTTAATATTTTCTGATTGTATAAATGCCTTCATAAACATCTGACAGTTTTTATGAAGAGAATGCTGTTTTGCTATGGCTTATGGCATTTTGAAAATAAACCTCTTTCCTTTGTTATGAAATCGCAGTAATCTTTACAAGACATATGATATTTCTGCGTTTCTACAATATGTAATTACTTTAAATTAAGTTACGGTTATGACAGGTGTTTTTTGGGGATGGTGAGTCACAAAGTAATCTCATAATTTTGATGAAGAGAAATTACACATTTGAGTAGTCATCTCTAATTAATTCCACACCGTAAATGCTACCCGAGGACATATTTTGCCACGTATATAAATATAAGTGTAACGTCAACAGTTCCCCTTTACTAATTAAGCAATTAAAATCAATACAAAATTCATAAAATATTTGACAACACTAGAAATGCATGTGTATGTTTACAGTATATCAGAGTAAAATAATCGTACCGAAAGTATGAGTTAATTATCAGAAAAAGCAAAGACCTTTGATCTGAATATAGAGGAAAGCTAACATCACTAGCCACTAAAGCAGCTCATTTGAAGCATTTTATCAGCTCACCTCCGGATAAAACCGCCGGGCCGGTGGCCTGACTGACAGGTATGAACGGCAGGCTGAAGTTGAATTCCGGAGCCGCTGAAAACAACAGATTTGCGCTGCTGCTGGGGATGTTATTGGCTTTCCTATCAGCCATTTTCAATCAAATATTACACGTAGCTTGTCCTCCAGTCGGAAACAGGCAGAGCTTTTTTACAACACTTCCTGGTTCGTCACGGTAGAGCTAAAGCGGATCTCTGTAACTTCACAGATTTTCACGTCATTGACAGTCTGAAAGGTTCTTACGATAATCAGCTCTGACGCCTAGTACATGATATACAGATTTGCGTTACGTTGACGTACAAAGGCAAAAGTAATCGATGACACACAACATCGATAGTGTAATTTCTTTCGTTTTTCTTTTAAAAACAGCTGTGATACTAGAAGATAAAAACACTTAGGCTACAAACAAAAACACTAACTTTTAAGCGCTAATCAGTTTTATCTCCAAATATGTACAAACATGTACTTCTTACTTGAATAGTTCAATAAATGTCAAATTTTAGGCATTTTATGGAAACTCTTGAAATCAGCAATTTTGATACTAGAACACAAATAAATTATTATTAATACTTTATTATAACATTAATAATAATAATATATTTATATATAAATATAATATATTGTTTGTAAACGAGGTTGTTCATTTTTTGCTAGAGCCATTGTACATATCGGTGAACTACCGTCTAGTCTTCTCAGGGCACCGAAGAACGAACAGGCGCCCCGGTCACATGGTAGTTTTTATGACGCAATTTTCCCGCCACGGTGTATTGTGCGCTGCTGATACCTGGAACGTGCTTGTTATAGTACATGTCAAAGGAGTATTCGTTTTAAGTTTTGTTTGTTTCAAAGTTCTGCAGCGATGCCTACGGTTCATGACTGGATTAATAACCCTTTGGGTGTTGTTGATGGACTGTTTGGTAAGCAGTCAAAATAAGTTTTTAATACTCACAGAGGAGCATGTGATCGTCATGTCTTGCTACGCTTTGTAAATCAGTGGGCAGCATTACAGCGTGTATAACCATGTATAAATTACATTTCTAAAATGTAGCTATGTTTTGTGTTCCTACAGCCCAGAGTAACTCGTGTCCAGACTGGGAGAAGAAAGTTGTGGAGTATTTCAAAGAGAAACTGAAACTAAATGATGCTCATACATGGGTAACTACCTCTTAAAATCTTATCTCCTTTTGCGTTTTAGTATGTTGACACATGAATGGTTTTATGAGGTGTTCTTGTAGAAATAAAAGAAACTATGTGTGTATGTTTAGGATAGTGTCAGCGCACTATGTGCGGATATGAGTGTTTTGTTTTGACAGATGACATCAATATAATGCAATAAACCGGTTCTTTTGCCATGAAAACTGACGTGGGTGTTATCTAGAATGTACTTTTACAGCTGTGCACAGTTAAACATGGGGCTGTGGTGATTGTCTTAATTATTAACCAGAAAATTATTGGTTTTGGTAAGAGTTCTCAAGTTCTGACTAAATGTGTTGTCATTTATTTTCTGTTTTTTTTTTTTTTTCAGGTTCCATCTCTGAATGATGTTCCCCTGCATTACCTGAAGCCTAATAGTCTTGTGAAATTTCGTTGCATGGTCCAGGATATGTTTGATCCTGAATTTTTCATGGGTGTTTATGAGACGACTGATCCTACATCAAACTCTAAAGTGCGTACTTTTAAGTGTATCTAAAAGAAATGCACTTGCACCAGTTATTGTTGATTGATATTTTTTGTAAACACAATGACATGTATAACAAAAGCAGTTGGTTTTCCACCTTTAGGGTTTTTGGGATGGGAACCAGTTTAAATAATTTCTAAACTTCTCTTTACAGCAGGTGAAATGTGGAAAATACAAAGATATCACAGACGGCGGGGTGAGTAAATATTTGCCATGTAAACATACAGTGCATACCAGCGTATTTATATACTTGGTCTAGAGAAGTTGTATCATGTTTATTTCAGATCAAACTTACAGGTGTATTTAAAGTATGTTTCATGTTAAAAACCGGGGTACAATTTAAATGGTCAGGGTCATATCGTCTCTTATTTGATTAAGTAGAATTAACTAAAAATCACAATATGAAAAGCAAACCAAAGAAACTGTTAAAACGGCAAACATCTAACATTAATACTTTTCACACATTACATAAACCTGTAATGTGTGAAACATGTAAAATGTAAAATAAACATGAGAACGGATGTGACCATGGACCGCAAAATCAGTCATAAGTATCAATTTTTTTTTTTCAATTACGATTTATACATCATCTGAAAGCTGATAAATGAGCTTTCCGTTGATGTATGGTATGTAAGCATAGAACAATATTTGGACGAGATACAACTATTTAAAAAAAAACTGAAATCTGAGGGTGCAAAAAAATTAAAATATTGAGAAAATCACCTTTTAAAGTTGTTTAATTTCTTAGCAATGCATATTGCTAATCAAAAAATAAGTTTAGATATATTTACAGTAGGAAATTTACAAAATATCTACATGGAAAATGATCTTTACTTAATATCCTAATGATTTTTGGCATAAAAGAAAAATTGATAATTTTGACCCATACATTGAATTATTAGCTATTGATACAAATATACCCATGCTACGTAAGACTGGTTTTGTGGCCCAGGGTCCCTTATGACTTTTAAAACTGTAAAAAATGTGAATATTAAAAACACTTAAAAAAAAAAAAAAAAAAAAAAAACTAATAAAAGCATCTGCCAAATGCATAAATGTAAATGCCCTTACAGGGTAGGTGAGACATTAGCGAAACAAAATGGATAAAAAGAAAAGTTTTTCTAATATCTTCATTGGAATTTGGGGTGTGTGATAGGACCAAAATCTTAGTAGTAATAACGGTAGTAATTTTATTTTATGATAAAAATATATATCACAATGTAGTTATTTTTGCTTTAAGGTCTTTGTGATATCAGCATTTTTGTTACCATAGACTTTCTTGTCACTAGTGTCAGTATCACAAAGAACGAAGACTAGCCTAAATTAAAAATGAAAAAGCTGAACAGGCAGCAATTAAATAAGAAACTAATTAGAAGTAATAGGATAAAAAAAAAACTACAGAACAAATAAATAAGAAATACTCGCAGAAATGGTCAATTTGACACATACAAGTGTATTTACATTTGCAAGCATTTTTATTACCCTAAATGAGAAAGTCACAAAATTTCAAGAAGAACATAAGTTAACCTGTATTAAAAAATTTAAATGGGTCAGATTGACCTGCAACATAATGTTAGGGTTAAACAGACAGTTAAACTGGCCTTTATATCAGCAGGTGGACTTCAACTCAAGAAACACAGTGACTTCAGAGAGACAGACCTTTTATTGTGTCCCCATCCCAGGAGAATCTCAGTGGGTCAAAGAAATATCCTTTTATATCGAGCCAGAAATGACCTTGTTTACAAATAACTTTTCACAGCATATGATTGTTCTTGGGCAGTATGGAAGTTAAGTTATCTTTAACGGCTCAGAACAGCTACGCAGGTACCAGTCAGGCACGAGTGGTGCCCTCCACTTCTTATGCCCCAAACAGGCATAAGCGCAGCTATGAAGAGGACGATGAGATGGACACGCAGCCCCAACAGATGAAAGATGTTAGTCAAGGTAAGAAGGAAAAATGAAATTCATCAGTCTGCAGATTTGTTCAAGATTCATTTTTTCATCTATCATGTTCAAGATTAAAAATGATTTACATTTGTCCCAAACAGGAGCTCAGAGCTCTGCAGAGTCTCATGGCAACACTGAGCCGAAGCGCCAGGAGACAGAAGCTCCCAGCCACGACTCGTCTCCATCACACTGCACATCCAGTCTGGACCTCAACTTCCCTTTGCCTGGAGAAAAGGGTCCAGCCTGTCTTGTTAAGGTTTAACTGTTCCGTCATCTTAAGCCATCATCCTGACAAACTCTCAATTAAATATTTTTTTTCACAGATTGTCATTTTTAATGCACACTTTCTAGACTAACACTATAATCAAGTTGTCTTGAGCAGGCACATGTTAACATTGTAATTTGCTTGCAATAATATGATGGTTCGCTCCGTTGAATTGTTCCCCACCTACACAGACAGCCATGTAACTCAGTCATCCTCTGTAATTGGCAGGTATATGAGGACTGGGACAGTTTCAAACTGAATGACATGTTGGAAGTATTTGGCATCCTCTCTGTGGACCCTGCCTTGAGCGTGATTGCAGATGAGAGGTAATCTAAGCATAATTTTGGGGTGGTTATAACTGCAATAAGAGGTTCTGTAAAGTTGAACTGTAATATAATGTTTGTTTCATGTCTGCAGAGAGTCGTCTTCACTGCTGGACCCCACAGAAGGCATGGAGACTGTGGAGGAGCAAAGAGTTCACAGCCCGCCAGCATCCCTCGTACCGCGATTGCATATGCTGTATGCCCAGCCTCTAGTTAGCAACAATCCCCTACTGCCCTCTAGTGCATTGGAGAATAGCGGCGACCGTAAGACCTCACCTGACACTTAGTTGAAGTCAAAAGTTTAGAGGAAAAAAATTGGTATTTAGAAATAAACTCTTTAATTGGCATTGTCATCAGCTATTGAAATTTTATATCATGTCAGCCCTATATTGTTCAAACAGTTGTTGATGTATTTTTATGTATGCCGTCTTCAGATTTAAGCAGTGCTCTTGGGGAACTGCCTGCAGTCCGAGCAGAGCTGCTCACCTACCTCACACATGTCCTGATGGGGGATTCACTCGCTGCAGAGTACCTCATTCTCCATCTCATCTCCAATGTGTACGTCTCTCATTTTCTCATTGAGTGGCTTTGTTGAATGTCTGAAGTTTGACTACAGTTGATGCCTTTTCATAAAATGAGTCCCTGTTTAATCTACAGCTCAACTTTAAGCATTAATATTCCTTTTGTGGCATTGTGTTAAAAATGCCACCTATTTGCCACGTTTTCCACTTTAAAGAGAGTGACGTATTTCATAAGCAAACATAATTATCCATAGTACTTCAGATTACAAATTCAAAAATTTGCACTGTTTTTATTGCAGATACAGCAGGCGTGATGTTCTTCCTTTAGGCAAATTCACCTTGAATCTCAGTGGCTGTCCTCACAGCTCTCCATACACTGAGCATCTCTACAAGGTCATCCAACAGCTTGTGCCATCTGTAAGTCATCTAGATTGTGCTTCAAGTTATACAGTCAAACCAAAATTTATTCAGACACCTTCAACATTTTTCACATTATCAGTTTCGCTATAGTTTTGAAAATGGTAATAAATTATGACGAGATCTCAGAGTTAAACTGTGTCAGAACAAATTCATCTTGATAATGTCGGATAACTCTAATAGAAAGGTATGTAATGGATTACATGCAACCAAAAAATTCAGACAGCTGTTATAGTTAACTGTTATAGTATGACTATTTACACCAATTACCAAGCAATGCTTAATTTTGTTCAGTCTGTGGTGTAAAAAAGTCGCATTAGCAATTAAAGAAAAAACACTTAAGCAAAACATAGTCAGGTCAAAGTGTTAGAAGAATTTTTGGTCCCAAATTATCAATTTTACTGGTATGAAGAATATGTGGGTATAATATGTCACAGTTCACTTTATTTTGCTATCTTCACTTACATAAATGAACTATAATGTTGTACACCTACTAGCAAAACAAACAATTAAAAAATCATATCTGGTGTAATTTTTGGTGTAAATGTAGTAGCTGGCGTTACTACTATTTTGAAACTTGATTCCCCTTTCTTGCTAGTCATACCGGCTATGCATGAGCCTGCATAATATGAACAACCAAAAGATGGTGCCCCGGAAAGATTACACAGCCAACCGCTTAGTGAGTGGGACTCTTCAGCTGGCCAATAACACGTCATTGTTTCTGGACGAGACACAGCTGGAGCAAGGCCAACTGGACGCCACAGGTGAGAGCACTGATTATAGCAGGGAAAAGTACTATGCTGACTAGACTTACAGTAGGAGTCCAAAAGTCTGACACCACTTTGGCTACACTTACTTGCAACCTGATAATCTATTTTTAATCATAATCAAGGTTCAGTCAGTCTGAAAAGACTTAAATGGGACAGTTCACCCAAAAATGAAAATTATGTCATTATTTAATCACCCTCATGTCATACTAAACCTGTAAGACCTTCGTTCATCTTCAAAGCGCATATTAAGATATTTTGGATGAAATCCAAATGCTTTCTGACCACGCTCAAGACCCAGAAAGGTAATAAGGAAATCGTTAAAATAGTTCATGTGATATCAGTGATTCAACTTTAATTTTATGAAGCTATGAGAATAATTTTTGTGCGCAAAGAAAACTAAATTAACTATATTCAACAAATCTTCTGAAAGTGCTTCTGAAGTGGCATTTAGGTGTCTTTACACAGCTGCTCAGAGGTGGCATGAATGCATTTACATAGCAGTTACAACTATATATTGATTAATGTTTTGTTGCGTCAGAGCAGGCATAATTTAATCTGGCTTTTATGCAGCATTAAGAATTTTAAGCAGGCATAGAGCAGTCTTAACTTTTAGAATTAGAATTGAGTCTCCATCAATAATCTTGACATTCTGTTTTAATATCGGTACACTTATCTAATCTCTGGCAGAGACAGTTGCGTGTCTAAAGGAAGCGTAAACATCCTTTTCTGCAGCAGCAGGCATTTCCTTTTAGACCGTATTGCTCTGTGTTGTTCAGTCGTTGTATTTATCATAGAGACACAATGCTTTGTGTACTGTCTGTCCCGGGTGTAGGTGTGCGAAACATCACCGCGCTGGGAAACCTGATCTCCTGGCAGAAGGTTGATTACGACTTCAACTACCACCAGATGGAATTCCCCTGCAATATTAACGTGCTTATCGCATCCGAGGGCCGATCGCTCCTCCCGGTAAGAACATCAGCCCTAAGTCTCTGCAGTGTTTTATTATTAAATATTACCCACATGTATTTGGCCGAATTAGAGAGACCGGCATCTTAATTTCCAACAGGTGAAAATGACTTGGGTTGAATGCCTCTCCCATGGGAGTTGTTTCCATCGGGCAGTTGTAAAGAGGGCCTAATATTTCCATTACAGTCCACAGGGTTGTCGTCAGCTCCCTGACTGAGCTCTAATCGTGGCTTTGCTGTGATGCTAACAGCCTGTGGAATGTGCTGTGCTATTCCTGTACGTCAGCTCTCTCTAGTTGCCATGGCGGCAACTCTACCACAAGGACATTAGAGGGAGAGGCCAGGACAGGCCACTTATTTAATGGCACAAAGCTCAGAAACAGTTGTTTTTTTTTTGTTTTTTTTTTTTAGTTTAAAAAGGCACTGAAAGACTATTAGGAGTAGTTTTATGACTCCTTAATGGCTTCTGACATTTCTACAAACGAGAACTCGAAATACCAGAGCTCGGTCATTTTAAAAACACATTAGGCACATTAGAAAATGCAGCTTTTAAATGACTCCTTGCTGAGATTTTTCTTCTGTGCTTTCTCAGTCTGACTGTCAGGTTCACCTGCGACCCACCCTGAACCCACCGAACCTGGAGGAATACCTAAGCGCTGTGCAGGTGGCACAGGTTCCGTCTCAGCTCAACAAATATCGCGTCTATCTGAGCGTGGCACGTGCTTTGAACTACACCATTTCGGATGAAATCACAAAGGTCAGAATTTTAAAGTCACCTTCATTTTTATAGTGCTTTAAACAGTACAGATTGTTTCAATTGAAGCTTCATAGTAATAAGAAAGCAACAGTTATAATGTTGCAAAGTTCTTCAGCTGTGAAATGAATACAATTTCAGCAATAAAGCAGCTGTACAGAAGATTCAGCTCAAGTCAGTACGTTAAAGAATTTTAAAGAACTATGCCGTGACTAAAACTAAAACGAGACGACAATAAGATCAATAAATAACTTTGACTATATCAACATGCAATATCGCTGACGATATAAGATGAGAATAAAATGTGTTTTAACAATCAAAATATCTTATTTTCATTGAAAAAAAGAAGACAAAATATTGCGGAATGTTGTACGTTTCTACTATGCAAGCTTTCATGTGTGCGGTTGCCAGATATCAAGTTCAAATTCCCAAATCAGAGCTTCTGTTAAAAGGATGCATTTTCTGCTCAGATTTTTGCTTATTTATTGCAATCTGGCAACCATGCGCACATGCCCGCTCTTCATTGCGGAAGCGCTAATGATGATCTAAAAATGCAGACAAACAAGTAAGCTGAAGTTATCTATATATCTATAAGGAATCTATATGTGAGATGTTCAACCTAAATGAAAGTGTCATTCAGACTGTCTGTATTCTCATGTAATCTTGACTGGTTTGTTTGTGATTGTGGTTGATGAATGCGCTTACTTAGTTGTTACATTATTTTTATATTAGGAATTTCACTGTTGTTATTTATTTATTTTTTTTACTAGTTAGACATGATAGACAGAGACTGCATAAGTCTTTGATATTAATTTATATATTAAATATCCTATGATAAATCATTTAGCTGACTAAGACTAAATAATAAAAAAAAAATGGCTGACAAAATGAACACTAGTTTACACTAGTTGAGCTATAAAGGTCAAGCCAGTTCAGTGTAGCATTCATCTTAACAAAAACTATGATGAAAAATGTTTCACAAGCTTTCTTCCCATGAATAAATCAAGACTATGATGAGACGACAGTAAGGTCTATGAACGATAACTGTGACTATATCAACATGTATTATGTAATTTTCACAATCGGGCAACCATGCTTATGAGCTAATTTACATATTAAATAGCCTATAATAATTTAGTTGACTAGTTTTTATAACTAAAAAGTACATTTGACACAAGACCATTAAAAAATGGCTGAAAAAATTAACACTAGTTAACAATATTTGAGCTATAAAGCTCAAGTCAGTTCAGTGTAGCATTAATTTCGTTAACAAAAACTATAATGAAAAATGTTCGTTGACAAGTTTTGTTCCCGTGATGAAAATGAGAGGATGAAGTCAGTAAACGATAACTCTGACTATATCAGCGTGCAGTATCGTTGACAAAAAGACGAGACTAACGTGTATTTTAAAAAATAAAAACTAAACCTTTTGTCAAAAAAAGACAAAATATTTTAGCAGACTTTTGTACATGCCTCTACTATGCAGGCTTTCATGTGTGCGGTTGCCAGATATCAAGAATTTGATATCAAAATCCAAAATCTGAGCTTTGCTGTTCAAAAGGATACATTTTCTGCTTGTTTTTTGCTTATTTTTTTGCAACTGTGGACACAAGCTAATTTATATAGTATTAAATAGCCTTTAATAATTAATTTAGTTAACTAAAACAGGACACAGGACTAAGACTAAAAAACTAAAACTAAATTTAAAAATGGCTGACAAATTTAACACTAGTAAACACTGGTTGAGCAATAAAGCTCAAGTCAGTTCAGTGTAGCAATTTCCTGTGACTAAAACATGAGTCAGTAAACATTAACTATATCAATATGCTGTATTGTTCACGAAAAAAAGACGATTAAAGTGCATTTTAAAAATACCAAAATGTATTTTTATTTTGTCAAATGAAAAGAAACATTATTGTGGACTGCTGTACACAACCTCTACTACATGAGCTTTGTAACACTTGTTTCGAAACAGAAGATTTCAATATGATTGTTCATGATGAAATGTCTTGCCTCATGTTTGGTGCTCTTGATCTGTAGGCAGTAGAAGAGGACTTTGTAGAGATGCGAAAAGATGACCCTCAGAATATGTCTGGGGAAGATCTCCACAGGCTGCTGGTTGTTGCAAGGTGAATTTTGAAGTGCACTTTCACAGCTTAATCTCGTTATGTTAACCATAAAAGGCCAGTTAAATCGTCATTTGGATTCTGTTTCAGGTTGCTCTCATTAAGTCATGGGCAGAACACACTCTCCAGAGATGGCTGGATGAAAGCCAAGCAGCTAGATGCTTTGAGAATAAGTCGAACACAGCAGCAGAAATGTATGAATGGAAATGAGCCTTAAAATACATTGCTATTAACATATACTTCAACAGTTACCATACTTGTTAATATTTTTGATTAAAATTTAATGTTTTCATATTGGCATATGACTTGTACAGTTCTGTTTTTTTACTTCATTTTAAAAGTGGGAAAACTTAAACACTGGTGAAGTAGATTTTCAATGTTTGCATTGTTACATTTTGTTTTTGATACTTGCATTGTTTATTACATTTATATGCATATGCAAACGTGACAAACATGTATAAATGCCTTACCGCAAATACACCCACTTATGGCACAAGGGTATTAAGAAAAATAAAGTT
Source organism: Cirrhinus molitorella (assembly GCA_033026305.1). NCBI lineage: Eukaryota > Metazoa > Chordata > Actinopteri > Cypriniformes > Cyprinidae > Cirrhinus > Cirrhinus molitorella. The sequence goes on along the minus strand of CM065126.1, from coordinate 26,088,594 downwards.
TTGAGAACTTTGTATATATAGTCTTATTTAAAATGTTGGATAGCACTTCATTTAGGGCTGCCACGGTTCCTCAATCAAATCAAGTACTTGATTTAAAAAGAAAGAAAAAAAAACTACTGCAATTTGCCCATGTAACCATTTTCCAAGGCTGCATGATATAATAACCCATTCACAAATGGTACGATTCAGTTAAATAAATGAGCTGTGATTACATGCATGAAGGTTACTCAGAGTGGCACTGTTCTCAGGAAATACTCTTACATGTGTGGAACTCTGCATATTGTTTTCACAACGCATGGCCATATTGCTGGCACTGAATGTAAACAATGCCTATGAAACTTGCATAAAAAAACATTTGGAGTACTATAGACTGCCAAAATCTATAACAAATTGAAGAGAAGTGTTATAGCACTTAAGACCTTAGAGAACTTGTAGAGTCTTAAGACCATTTCTTGATGGTCTTGGTGTTGTCTCGGATTAAGAGAACTCAGGATTTAACTTCAAGACCACAACTGTGTGGATATCACTAATTTGAAGTGCATTGTCTTTGTGAACATCATGAGATCATCATGTTTTGTCACTGCAGTTTGTTTAAACAGCTCCCAAAGAAACAAATTTTGATTTTTTTTTTCACATGCAGTTAGGTCACTAAATGAAGTTAAAACACTTGTATGCAGTTCAGACTCAGTGACTGTTCATGAGCCAAAATATTTCACATGAAGTGTGATTATTCTGTTGTTTTGTTGAAGGAGTTCTCTGGGTATTTATATACACTGGGGGTTAAAAGTTTAGAATAATTAAGATCTTTCATATTTCTGAAAGGAATCTCTTGCTCACCAAGGCTGTATTTATTTGATCAGTAATACAGTAACAATTGTATTATTGTGACACATTATTATAATTTAAATAAATGGTTTACATTAAAATGATTTTTAATACATTTTAAAATGTAATTTATTGCTGTAATCAAAGCTGAAGTTTCAGCATCATAACTCCAGTCACACAATCCTTCAGAAGTCATTCTAATATGCTGATTTAGAGCTCAATTATTATTATATACTTTATTATTAATGAATAATTTTGAATTATTTTAAATAGCACAGTATTAATGTCTTACTGTATATTTATCGAATAAACACTGTTTTGGTGAGCCAAAGAAACATTGAAAAACACTAAAAAAAATCTTAATTATTCTAAACATTTGACACCCAGTGTATATCTTGGGTATTTACAATTTTCTACATTTTAAATTTTTAATGTTTTGCTTTTTTTCTTACAGCAAAATAGTAATATGTTAGTCTTATGATAAAACAGACAATAAGTGTTGAATAAAGCATGTAAAGTTGTTTTAGCTTGTACATGTATATGTTTGCCAATTTAAAAGGAAGATTCCTATAAAATTCACCACTGCAATGACTTTTTATTATTTTTTCAAGACATTTCAGTTAAATGTGGCTCTTTCAAATTAATTTGAGGAGTGCTGGTTGGTCTTGGTCTCAGTCTCAGTTTAGGTGGTCTTGACTACAACACTAGAATAGTGTGCAAAAAACTGTCTGAGGAACAAAAGACGTTTGTGGTTGGCCAAACTGAACCAGGATTTCCAGGTCAAGAATCTGGACAACATTCATGTGTGTTCTTATTTGGGTGAGGTAGGCTAATATCTTAATATGGCTCATACTTACCTTTACCACCTATTAACTTTAGTTTGTCAAAATATTGCACCCTTTCCTGCTTACTAGGTCTGTAGCAGCTCCCACACATACTTTTCAGGGTTTGGACAGCATATAGTAGTACATTCCATGCTGTTTACATCCGGGTAACTGACCAAATCGTACTGTGAGTTTGGGTTTATTATTAAGCCTTTTATCCAGAGAAACAAGCACGTTACCATCTTTAGAATATTGTCTTTGAACGAAGTAAATCATGGGGAAATTTTCATTTTTGGATGAACTATTCTTTTAAAACCATGAAGTTAAAAGCAGCTTTACAAGAAGGTTTGTCTGCATGTTTAGAGTTAAAAAAAGCAAAGGCCTGAAAGTGCCAGTGCTGTCATGTTTATGTTGAATGTCTTGGGCAATGCAAAGCCATACTATTCTTGTGTGTTAGAACCTGACTGGAGGAAGCACAAACCTCTCAGACTGCGTTTGAATGCAAAGAATGTAATGCAGTGTAGCTCTGAGCAGTTAAGAGGTCTTCACTGGGAGGAGCCACATACTGACACTGTAAGGAGAGGTTACAGTGAGATCTGTGAGTGAAGTGCTAGGAAAAAGCAATATCTGCAGTGTTTGGTGAGAAAAGACTCACCAATTTTTTGAAACAAGTAGTTCTAGGCAACAATTAACTGCGATTATTCACATCCAAAAAAAATGTGTGTACTGTGTATATTTATTATATTTATTATATATATATATATATATATATATATATTATAAATACACAGACATGCATGTATATATTTAATATATATATATATATATATATATATATATTTTTTTTTTTTTTTTTTTTTTTCTCAAATACAGTACACACATATATAAACAAAAACTTATTTAGAATGCGATTAATCACGATTAATCATTTGCCCAGCACTAAATAAGCTATAATATAGATTGTTTGTAATCAAATCTGTAAATGAATCAAAATGACATTTTCTGTTTTTAAATATTTACTTAAAAATCCTCCCAGGCACATCCCATAACATTTTAAAATACAGCAGTTTACATAATCATTATTAACATAGGAAAATACTGGGGAATAAGCTTGAGAACATGAATTTTGAATAAATACTCTGCAATAAAATGTTAGTGCAATAGATGAAAACAACTCACAAACATCGATGGTTCTCTCAAATGGAAAGAAGCTGAACATGATTTACAAACAAAAGACTGTTAGACAAAATGTAATACGATACATGTCAGTTCAGTTACAAACATTGAAAACAAAAAGTGAATTCGAAAGCACTTTGTGACAAATTGCAACACGGGGGAACAACCGTAAGGACAGTGTAAGTCTTTATGCACAGAAAATAAAAAATTCACACAATAACCAAAAACATAAATCTACCCCACCTCCAAAACAAGAGGAATGTATAAAGATCCTCAGCGTAAACCTCTGCCAAAGAAGAACATTTTAAGTTCAAAGCAAAGAACAGAGTGCAGTCCAGTGCATGCCATCTTAAATAGTCCAAAAAGAAAAAAGTAACAAAAGTCAGCTTACCACCAAAACTACTGCGCATGTATTTATCACTATTGCATAACAGCCACCATATATTAAAGCTCAGACAGTTCCAATTTCAAAAGGTTATCAAAACCACGTACCAGCTCCAGGAATGTCTGAATGTGTGCACTGCAAAAACATTGTGCAACCCACTGCCTTGTACAGCACTCCATGCTACAGTACATGTGAGAGAAGACGAGTAAGAAATGACGTGTGTGAGAAACAAAGCTCATGGTGAGTTTGAAAAACTGTGGCGTAAAGAGATGATAAACCAGCTCTTAAGCCAATATAACGTTCTTGTGAGATCACAGTGTCTTCTTCAGACTTTTTGATATTATTTAAGATATATCCCATAGGACAGTGAACTATTTTGAGTCTCTTGATACACTGTAACAACAGTAAGTAATGCATAATCATACTAGGATCCAGTGGATATTACCTAGTAAGGCTTGATATTTTTTTCCAAATCTAGAATATATGGGATAAGGCAACTTCAAAAGATGATCTAATCACTTCTCAATTTTAAACCGAATGACCTTTAAGCCAAAGTGAATCTAATGGCATAGACACGATAGACGGAACATAAAAATGTAACTTGAATGACTTGAATGAAATCAGACTTATAGGTAGACTTGTCAAAAACCTGCATTTAGCAATTTGGTAAGGCTTGCTCTTGCCATTTGAGAGTGCAAAAAGTTATTTCTCGTGGGTACCTTGCATCAGACCTGTGTCAAATATCCGTCAAAATTCGTTATATACATGCATACGCAGGTCTAGCAACAGCAAATAATTAATTTTAGGCTTTTACAGGTAGTCAAAACCAGTCATATGTGCATATGAATGCAAGCAGAGCATTTTAAGATATCATCAGACCACCGTAACATTATCCCACCGCATACAACTGAAAAAGACGCAGATGTAAAATCTGAAGACGGAAGCTTTTCTTAAAATAAACATGTGACAATAAATACCAAACGATTTAGGTGCATGATCGCATCAACAGAGCCCAAAAGAACCGGAGGCGCCTTGTTTCCGTCAGCTATGATTATAAACTTAAAAGCATGTAAATATAATTCTCTGTCTATAAACATCTTAATTGGAGAGTTCTAAAAGAAACTGCTACAGTACTTACATACAATACTTACAGTTGAATAATATTATTTGACCATAGATCCTACACAATTACTCTGGTCCTATTTTGGTATATTTTTATGACAAACACCACATCAAAATATCCATATAACTGTACGGTCTTGTTGTCTATATATCGTGAAATATTAAGCGCCCACTGATAGATATTCCAATTGGAAAAGGTTTTTAGTTACAGCTACGACAGCCAGTGAATTTTACTGCACAAATGGGGTCACATGACATACCTAGGTCTTGGGTCTTGACGTGCAATAAAACTTGCCTGTCCTAATCTACTTCAGAGTTACGTCTTAACATGCAAACCAGCAATATATAGATGTTTAGGGTTCGACTTGGTCGGGTTAATTGTACTACTTACTACTCAACACTGGCTGTAAACTTTGGTTTGGTTAAAGGGATAATTCACCCAAAAAGGAAAATTAGCTCATGATTTTTCTCACCTCATTGCATCCTAGGTGCACAGTATACGCCTTTCTTCTTTCAGATAAATACAGTCAAAGTTATTAAAAATTATCCTGGTTCTTCCAAGCTTTATAATGGGAGTGGGCAGGTGTTTCTGTTCAACAGTCCAAAAGATGTCTAATAAAGCACATCCATCCATAATAAAAAAAGTGCCTCCAGGGGATGAATAAAAAGGTATTTTTGTAAGAAAAATATCCATATTTAAAACAATCACTTCACCACCGTTCCAGGCGGATGATGTAGGATGATGCACGCGTCTCTGATGTTGCGAAAACCAACATTTGTTTACAGAAGCAAAGGAAGCTAAATTTACTTACTTCGGCAAAGGAAAAACAGTCTCCTCTTGGCTTACATCAAAATCCTCTGACATTTTTCTGTACAAATCCTGGTTTTATACTTCTAATTTGGGATTGTGGTTTTGTTTTGCTCTCCCCTCTTGGGCTTCCATGTTCATCTCTTCTCACTGGCGCATTCGCAACACATACATCTTTTGGTATCTGCCAGAAACGGCTTCTGCGTACGTCAGTTAGCGCAAGCTAGAGAAAAGTGATTATAACGTTTTAAATATGGATAATTTTCTTACAAAAACGCATCAATTTGCTACAGGAGGCCTTTATTCACCCCCTGGAGCCGTGTGAGGCACTTTTTTATTATGGATGGATGCACTTTATTGGACTTCTTTTGGACTGTTGAACAGAAACACTGCCATTATAAAACTTGGAAGATTTTTTTAATACCTCCAACTGGATTCACCTGAAAGAAGGAAGTCATATACACCTGGGATGAACTGAGGGTGAGTAAATCATGGGCTTACTTTAATTTTTGGGTGAACTAACCCTTTAACTGGAGGGGAAATTAAGAGTATGGTTTGACTTTTGTGAGCTTATGATGCTACTGTTACTGTACTGGAAGTCACAATCTAATGCTAAAAATACATCTAAGCACGTTATATCTGAATGATCCTGGTCTGGCACTGTGTAAACATTGCTCGCAATTCGTTCTCTTGGGTTTCGTTGACAGCGTCTGGTTCTGGGCTTTTCTGAACTTTTGCTACAGCAAAGTTAATGCCTTGAGTAAGTCCAGCCTGGGTTAAACTAGCCACCTGCACCATGGAGCTCCTTATCTTCGCAAAGGGTGATACAACGCGGCTTCCATTGCTGTCTCCAGGTGATGGTCCTGTGATGCCTTCTAGGCTCTTTTGTGACCCGCATGATGTGGCAGAGCCTGCAGGCTGAACAGTCAGATGATTTGCTCCATGGACAGAGGACTCTACCTCAAGCTGAGACGGGCGAGGAAGCTGCGGTTGGGAATTTGAAGACCCTAGCTTTGCATCTGGTGCTGAGGGGGCTTGAGGCGCTTGCGGTTTGGGTCCTGGAGCCACTTCTTCAAACACCTCTATTGGTTTGGTCTTGGCATCCTGGACGAATTGGTGGCAGTATGCATCAATAGGTGTTCCGAAGTCAATCAAAATGGCTTCCTCCGCCACTGAGGCAGACCCTGGAGATTGGCTATCGGGGCCAACTGACAAGCTATCTGCTGTCTTGTCATCACAGCCTGTGACTCGGATGACAGATGGCACCGCAAGCTCAACGCTGCCAATCGACTGCGAGCGACTGCTAAGTCGCGGTGCAGATGCTACAATTCCACAGCTGGGAAGCACGTAGTCTACGTTTTCCCGAGAGCCTGAGCAAGGCTGCTCGTCAGAGTGGTACGAATCCGAATCAGAGGAAATCTCCCCCGAATGTTCGTCGTTAAGGTCTTTCAGGGTTGCCGAACCCGTATTGCCATCATGGGTCTCTAAACTGCTGTCTGATTTCCAGAGGTTCATATGCAAATTTGGCTTGAGGAAGTTTACTTTTACCTCAGGCTTTGAGAAGGTCCCTAGTTTCCCCAAGGGCTTGAAGTTTCCAATGTTGACGTTAGTCTTTGTCTGCTTTACTTTCTGGTTTAGTGTTGAAAATTTGTTCATTAGGAAACTTTTGCCTTGAGCCAAACCAGACCCAAGGACTTGGTCCACGGCTTTCCCTTGTATTCCCATTATATCCTCATGCGGTTTGCTGTGTCTCCTGAAACAGAGCAATTAAAGCACAATTAGTTTTTTTTTTTTTTCAAAATAGCAGAAAAACTTGATTTTACTGGAATTGGTTTAGCTTTTTTGTAGCATTAACTTAAAAAAAAACATTAAATCAGATGTTCACAAGCCTGATCCAAACTTTAATGGGGATCAATGGGTTGTCCAAATTGCAGTTTTAATACAGCTTCAAAGGGCTCATGTCTAGCGAAACGGTTGGTCATTTATATGCTTTTTAAACCACAAATGCTGGTCTATCAATCTATCATTTTGACCCGTACAATGTATTGTTGGCTACTGCTACAAATATAACTGCTACTTACAACTGGTTTTGTGGTCCAGGGTCACATTTTTGATTAAAAAGTTTATACATTTAAAAACTTTTTTAGAAAATGACCAATCGTTTCACTAGATAACACGTGTAAAGCCATTTGAAGCTGCATTGAAACTGCAATTTGCACCTTCAACCCATTGATCCCACTGAAGTATACTATATGGAGAAAAAGGATTTCTCAGAAATCTTTTATTTCGACTGAAGAAAGAAAGACATGAATATCTTGGATGACATGTGAGTGAGTAAATTATCAGGATGTTTTTTATTCTGAAAGTGAACTAATCCTTCAAGTCTTCTGAAAAATCTCTCAAAAGTTTTACCTCTCTAGTTTCTTCTCCACAACCTGGACGTCAAGCCCCATAGCTTGCTTTGTAATACGAAGCATTTCCGCAATGCACTGGAGTGTGTCTGAAATGCAAACAATCCAGCAAGTGCAAAGGAACGGATAAATTATTTAGCACAAACACAAAACCATTCAAGCTACATCAGCATACAGACAGCCAAGTTATATCTTTTACCAACTTAACCTATAATGTCAATCACAGAATTACGCAATACAGAACTAGTGCCAAGCACAAACCTTTTCCATCATCTTCTGGATTTCGTGTGACAGCCCTCAGCGTATGAAAGTAACCACTCGTCTCCCCATTCTTATAGTGCAACCGCATGCAGCAGTATTTAGGCTTTCCGAAAAGAGTCGGTTCTGGACCTGAAAAAAGCCAACATTGGCAAACAGTCATGAAATCACAGAACATTTTATTTAATAGGACAAAAATTACACCCACAAGTTTATCTACAAGATCTTACCAATTTCGATCTTTTCAAGTCCTTCTAAACTTAGTCTCTGATACTGGTTGACTTTGTCCGCCTCTTCATCATAACTAAAAAGCAACAGCAAAGTGGAGTTGCATTAATAAACGAATGACAAGAAAAATGATTTCTAATTTTAAAAAACAAACAGTGGGAGAAATTGCACTTACTAGGCCACATAATATGCAGAGTTGGACAACAGCAAAAGAACGTCAACATCTTTGTGAGTGGCATCTATAAGGCTAACAGAGGAAAAAAACAGTATAATAAAAGGTCAGAACCTTGAAAAAGAGGCCCATAAATAGTACCATTAAACCCTGGGCATACAAGAAAAAGAGAAACAATGGACAATGCCTCGCAAAATGCATTCAGCTTTACTAGAATTTCACTCTGACCATAATAATATCATGCTTATTTGAGTATATTGTGTCAAAACTACCTCAAATAAGCATTACATATGGACAGAGCTAACCTTGTATAATTTACAAAGATTAGATGATTCCAACCCAATCAATAACTGTTTTCAGGCATCTTTCACCATGACCTCCCACCAAGAAAAAAAAATCCTCAAAAGAATGAATATGGCTCCCTCACCCAAACATTTATACAACCAAATAGGGGAACAAAACAATATGTACAAGTACCTCTGAGCCATTGATAATACACTGTAGGAGGAAGAATAAACTAACAATATAAATCTTTAATAAAAGATCTATTTACAAATAACGGAAAAAGAAACAAAGATTACAGTTGAGGTCAAAAGTTTACATCCCCCATTCAGAAACAAAATATTAATTATTTTACCAAAATAAGAGGAATCATTCAAAATGCATGTCATTGTTTATTTGGTACTGACCTGAATAAAATATTTCACATAAAAGATGATTACATATAGTCTACAAGAGAAAATAATAAATGCATAAAAATGACCCTGCTCAAAAGTTTACATCCCCTTGATTCTTAATACTGTGTTCTTGAATGATCCACATCTGTGTTTTTGTTTAGTAATAGTTGTTCATGAGTCCCTTGTTTGTATTTGAACTCTTTCCAACAATGACTATGATTTTGAGATCCATCTTATTTTGTAAAATAATTAACATTTTGTTAACATTTTGCACTGTTAACACAGAATGCATTTTAGCATGCCACTGTGCTGCTTTTTCATTTTTCTCTGAAGGATCTTTATAAAAAGCAATTCAAGACCTTCTTTTCATTCCAAAAATGCATTCTGTGTAAACAGCCTATTCATTTTCTGAAACAGAGAACTCAAAAGGACTGCATGATGACATGTGATGGCTTTTACCTTGGATCACAGTCGATAAGTGCCCATCCACCGTGAAACTTCTCATCATCAGGAAGCAGCAGCTGCATGTATGTCTGCAGCAGGAGGCTGACCTGCTCCTGAGCTCCTCTTTGGCTCTCCTTCTCTTTCTCCTCATGCTCTTTCTCTTTGCTGAAGATGGAGTACAGGTCTTCTGTTACTGGAAGGCCCATCATAAGGTCTGGGGAGACGAAAGATACAGTACATGGCAGATGAACCACCAGGCTGAGCTATTAGCATTGCGTACCTAACACTGAGAATTTTTTATACTGACCGATGACGGCCTGTCGGTAGGCGTCTCTGAAGCGGTTCAGATAGTAACGATTAGCGGAGTTCACACCATCCTTCATCACCCCCGCTAACTTTCGCTCTCCTGTTCGTGTGAAATCTCCCTACACAACAGATCGGACACGTAAGAATAAGCTGACAAACTGCTTCGGTGATTTTCACTGTCCCATTTCAGTTACATTATGAAACCAAAAGCTTTAGTCTCAGTTTTTACTCCTTAAAAAGGCGTTGAGGGAATACCTTTGGGTCCCCAAATTAAACAACCAAACAATATGGCTATACATGTCAAAAGAATAAATACAATTTTTTTTGTATTTTATTAAATTATAACATTTATTCCACACACACACACACACACACACATACATATATATTTAAAAATCTGGAATCTGAGGTTGCAAAAAAAATAAAAAAAATAAAAAAATCGCCTTTAAAGTTGTCTAAAATAAGTTTTTAGCAATGCATATTACTAATAAAAAAATTAATTGATATATTTACAGTCGGAAATTTACTAAATATCTTTATTTTTGGCATAAAAGAAAAATCTATCATTTTGACCCATACAATGTTGACTATTGCAACAAATATATGTGTGCTACTTATGACTGGTTTTGTGGTTCAGGGTCACATATATTCAATTAATTTTAATTAATTTAAAACATTTTGATGATTTATACAATACAGTCAGTCTCACTAAAATAACTAGTTAAAAGATTGACTTGTCAATCTGCAAATTAAGATACTACATGCCGACAGATGGTGGTATAAATGGGCAGTGGGGACAGCATAAAATCAATGGCAGGCATTTAGTCTATTTACCTTCAGGGCAGCTGTGCCAGCATACTGACGGCTAATGGTGTCTCCATTGTTGGCCCACATCATCTGATAGATCCTGTAACACTTGAGGGGCAATGGCTGCTCGGGTGGCATTACACCAAGTTTTTTCAGCTGGAACCAAACAGATCAAAAGACTCTTTGAATGTACAAGCATACTGAGAACAGCTGAGTGAGGCAAAGACACTGCACTGTTCTGTGGGTGCAATATGGCAGCGTTCCTGAAAGCCACAGTTTTATTTACACCTTAAAGCATTTAGCACATGATCTTATCCAAAAACAACTTTCATCTTTATGTGTGAATTTATCCGTGTGCGTGTTCCAGTCTCAAAGGTAAATCTGAATACCTGCTGTTCCATGACCACACGGGCGATAGCTGCTTGTACCACATTAGTTCTGTCCAAGCAATCCATGCAGTTAACCCGGAAGATGCCTTCCTGTTGACAGATGACTCCTGCTTGGTCCACCCTATTTGCAATTCAAAGTAGATCGATATTACATTAGATATGATATTACCTAACTCGGAAGAAAAAGACTTAAAGGAACACTCCACTTTTTTTGAAAATAGGCTCATTTTCTGACTCCCCTAGAGTTAAACAGATGAGTTTTACCATTTTCGAATCCATTCAGCCGACCTCCGGGTATGACGGTAACACTTTTAAGCATAGCTTAGCATAAATCATTGAATCTGATTAGACCATTCACATCTCGCTCAAAAATGACCAAAGAGTTTCAATATTTTTCCTATTTAAACTCTTCTGTTGTTACATTATGTACAAAGACCAACAGAAAATTAAAAGTTGTGATTTTCTAGGCAGATATAAATAGGAATTATACTCTCATTTTGGCGTAATAATCAAGGAACTTTGCTGCCGTACCATGGGTGCAGCAGGTGCAATAATATTATGCAGCGCCTAAATATAGTCCCTAGAAAATCACAACTTTTCATTTTCTGTCGGTCTTTGTACACAATGTAACTACAGACGATGAACTACATTAGTTTTAAAAAGGAAAAATATTTAAACTCTTAGGTCATTTTTTAGCAAGATGCTAACGGTCTAATCAGATTCAATGATTTATGCTAAGCTATGATAAAAGTGCTACCGTCAGTCTAGTGGAGTGTTCCTTTAAAGGGATAGTTCACCCAAAAATTAAAATTCTGTCAGTAATTACTCACCCTCATGTCGTTTCAAACCCGTAGACCTTTGTTCATATTCGGAACACAAATTATGATATTTTTGATGAAATCCAAGAGCTTTATGACCTTGCATAGACAGCAACGCAAATAACATATTCAAGACCTAGAAAAGTATTAAGGACATTGATAAAACAGTCCATGTGACATCAGTGGTTCAACTGTAATGTTATGAAGCTACAAGAATACTTTTTGTGTGAAAGAAAACATAAATAATGACCTTATTCAACAATTGCTTCTCTTACGTATCAGTCTTTGACATGTGTTTACTACAGTATGAATAAAGTCGTTATTTTTGTTTTCTTTGTGCACAAAAAGTATTCTTGTAGCTTCATAACATTAAGGTTGAACCACTGATGTCACATGGACTATTTTAACAATGTCCTTACTACCTTTCTGGGTCTTGAATGTGGAAGTTGCGTTGCTGTCTATGCAGGGACAGAAAGTTCTTGGATTTCATCAAAAATATCTTAATTTGTGTCCCAAAGATGAACGTAGGTCTTTCAGGTTTGGAACGACATGTGGGGGAGAAACTAATGACAGAATTTTCATTTTCAGGTGCACTATCCCTTTAAGACCAAAGGAAAGACTCACCAGGCCCATCTCATGTCTGTGATGATGTCAGAAATGGCATCAGTGAGAGTCTGCACATTCTCAAACTTCATCCCTCGACTGGGAAGTAACAAAGGGAGAAAATCTGTTGTTGAGATTTGACCATAGCAGGTTCTTTTGGAAAAATCACAAGAATGGGCTGATCTTTAGATCATCAAACTTTGGGTTTCTTACCAGTGCTCGTGGAAGTCAAATGAAACATATGTTAGGTTGGAATTATTGTACAGCAGCACTTGTTTGAGGTAAGCATCACCAATCATCTTCTCGCGTCCAGTTTGGTCCACTAAATTAATGATTACCTGATAGGGAAAAAATAAAAATCACATTACTAAAAACATTTCAATTTCTTAAAGAATTATTGCTATATACATACATACATACATACATACATACAGTATATACACACTTTATTCAGTAATGATGCAATAAATTGATCAAAAGTGACAGATAAGACATTTATGTTACAAAAGCTTTCCATTTTTGAAAAAGAATATTAAGCTGAACAACTGTTTTCAACTCTGAACATAATAAATGTTTCTTGAGCACCAAATTAGCATATAAGAATGATTGCTGAAAGATTATGTGCCACTGAAGACTGGACTAATGGCTGCAGAAATATCTGAGTTGCCATTATAAGAATAAATTACATTTTTAAATATATTAAAATAGAAAACAGTTATTTTAAATTGTAATAATATTTTACAATATTGCAGATTTTACTATTTTTTTATCAAATAAATGCAGTCTTTGCAAACATAAGGACCTCGGTCTAGTGTTATATATACTAGACATTGTGTATTTCACTATAAATTAGATTTCAGACAATCCAGTAATTACACACACTTGCAGTTATATAAAGAAACAGAATACATTAACTGGGTAAACATCAAGACATTAATCTTGTTTAAATATTTTAATTGATTAATACAACTACTTTTGATACTCCTTTAAGAAGATAATTCAACCAAAAATGAAAATTGTGTCATCAATTACTCATCCTCATGTTGTTCCAAACCTGTAAGACCTTCGTTCGTCCTCTGAATACAAATTAAGATATTTTTGATGAAATCCGAGAGCTTTCTTACCCTGCCTAGACAGCAACAACACGTTTACGGCACAAAAAGGTAGTAAAGACATCATTAAAACAGTCCATTTTTGTTCTCGTAGCATCATAAAATTACGTTTGAACCACTGATGTCACATGGACTATTTTATCGATGTCCTTACTAGCTTTCTGAGCCTAGGAAGGGCCAGAAAGTGCTCAGATTTAATCAAAAATATCTTAATTTGTGTTCTGAAGAAGAAGGTCTTACAGGTTTGGAACATGAGGGTGAGTAATTCATGACAGATTTTTCATTTTTAGGTGAACTATCCCTTTCACTTGCTGAAATTGTTATATTTTAAACACACCTTACCAGTTTATTGTAAATCTGAACTTGCTTTTCAAAGTGGGAAGCAAAATAAGGCATAGTTTCCCTCTCGCCTGCAACAAAGCACATTTTGTGAGATCATGTAGGAAACAGCACTGCAGGAGGATCACAGTAAAGCTCACCGAGTGACAACATTTCCTCTGAGCACCGGGCTTAACCAAGAAAGCACGCCAGTTTCACACCTGACCCCAGTCACATGACAAAACATTTCCAAACAATGACTACACTGATGCATCTCAGTGATAGCTTGTCTATAAACAGCAGTGCTAGACCGTGCTGCGAGACAGATCTCATTTATGATTTGAAGAGAGAATCGATTACACAGATACACCTCACCTTTCTCTATCCGAGGTCTGGGGTTGTAGCGATACCCAGCTTGGCTCCAAAACACAGGGACAGAGCCTCGCGTTTGTACAAAGGACAGTGTGTGGCTGTGTACGTGGATTAGCTGCTCCGTCTCCACATAGTTGGCCACATATCCGTCATTATCCACCCCTCTTCGCTTGTAGCGCATTCCTTTAGTGGAAAGCACAATGATATTATTATATGATGGCACGATGAGTACATTTGAATTATTTGATTTTCTTAATTAGTGTACCTGCACGGTGACGGCTTCGTCTGGAGATCAGGGCCACTGTGAAGCGTGGGTGGATATCATCCACACAGGTGGGCTCCTGCAGAGGCGTTTCAGGGCTGCTCCTCTCTTCATCAGAGCTCTCGTTATAGTTCACTACCAGCTCCTCCACTTGCACAAAGCCTTGGATGATAGGAATAACCCAAAAGTCCACTTGAGGCACCTGCAAAACATGACATCTTGTAATATTATCATTCAGGGCTGGTATGTTTCCACAAGAGAAGAAAAAAAGTGCAATTACAATTCTGAGGAAAACGTTAGAATTGTGAGATAAAAAGCCACAATTTCTTTTTGTTTTTTATTCCATGGCAGAAAAAAAAAAGTTGCGATATGTAAACTCATGAAGCTTATATTTGCAATTCTCAGAAATAAACTCGGAATTCTGAGAAAAAAAAGGAATTGTGAGATATACACTCCCAATTACAAGAAAAAAGAAAAAATTGTTAGATAAAAAGACATTTTTTTCTTTTTTTTTCATGGTGGAAACAAGATTTAATAGGTTTGCATATTCCAAAATTAACAATTAAAAATTCAGGAAAATTGAGGGGGAAAAAAACAATTTTGCACCTGCAAGTCAATGAGATCTTTGATCATGTGCTTGTTCCAGAAGAATCTATCATCCACCTGAAAGGAAAAAAATATATTATGGGGATTAGTATTCTGTGTGTTTGTCACATGGTATGTGTAAATGTTTGTTTTATGATCTTTTTATTAAAACATACATAGAAACAGGAAGTGGGATTGGAAAATAACCTTTAATACTATAAAAAATACTATAATAATGTGTAAAATAATACTAAAATAACATTAATTCACTAGTATTATTTTAGTATTATTTACAGATTTATTCTAGTATTTTAAAATATTTTAAATGTGCCTTTTTTATATTTTCAGTTTTTATTTTAATTTTAGGTTAAGATTTAGTAATTACAGGCTTTTGTCATTTTTATTAGGTTGTTTTAGAATATTTATGTTTTATTTCAGTTTTAGGTTTAGTCATTTTAGTATATCTGTCATTTTCCATCTAGCAATATTTATATTTATACCTTACTTTAATTAACAGTAACAACACTGTTACTGTTACACTGGTGACCAGTTCTCTACCACTTCTATCTTTCTGTCTTTGTTCATTGTTTTAATTTAGCTGCATCTTAAGATATAACAGATAATGGTCTATTCTTTAAGAACTGAGAAAGGAAGCTTGGCTATAAATGTATTTTTGCATCCTGTTTGTGTGGGACGAGTGTATAAGTGTGAGCCACATTGTCACTCAAATAAACCCAATGATTTTCTGCTCTCTAAAGTATTTACACAGCTGTCAACATTATAAATAATTCTAGATATTATAAATCTAGTATTATTCTTAAATCAGCCTTCTGGTTTTCATTCTTAATCTGTTGCTCACTGAAAAACAGGAGTTAATAAATATCTAATAACTAGATTTAAATTGCAACCTTAAACCACTACCTTAAAAACGCTCAATCTGTAGACATTTAACTTTTGAAATATGTAACACAATAACTCAGCTTCTCACCTTTTTCCACAAGGGCTGATCTGACTTGCCTAATGCTCCCTGTCGCTGGACTGTATTGGTGAGGTCGTAGGTTAGACTATAGTAAAATGAATCCGAGTCCATGAATATCTTATAGAGCTCATCAAGCAGCCGCTTCTCCAGACGCTCCTTCTCTTTATTCTCTTTGACCTGAAAGGCAGGGGAATACTGGATGGGAGTGAACAAACAAAACGAGGTTAAAGAGGCAATACTAAGTTAAAGAGATGTCAATTTAATGGGGAATCATGAAGTTCCATTTTTTTTAAATTTTACATTAACCATCCTAACATGTCAAAGTACTAAAACAGAAATATTTAGTCTCAAAATGATTGGAATTTATATCAATGACCAAAATCTTAAAACAACCCATCAACCTTTTTCTTGATGGGAACGGCAACATTAGATTTGATCTGACTCAGGGTCTTCAAAAGGAACTTGGACTCGTCTGGTGACTGGGTGATTTTCTCCGGTTTGTTGATTCCAAAATGATGCTTTTTACAGAGCTGAAAGTGAATAAGAGGAAAAGAACAATTGACCATTTTGTTAGTTTTAGCTATCATTGCTAACCAAGCTAAATAGTTCAATTTGTACCTACAGTTCAAATCAAAAGTTTACATACACCTTGCAGAATCTGCAAAATGTTCATTCTTTTACCAAAATAAGAGGGATCATACAAAATGCATGTTTTTTTTTTTTATTTAGTATGGACCTGAATAAGATAATTCACATAAAAGATGTTTACATATAGTCCACAAGAGAAAATAATAGTTGAATTTATAAAAATGACCCCGTTCAAAAGTTTACATACACTTGATTCTTAATACTGTGTTGTTTTTGATTTTTTTTGTTTAGTGATAGTTGTTCATGAGTTCCTTGTTTGTCCTGTAAACTGCCTGCTGTTCTTCAGAAATATCCTTCAAGTCCCACAAATTCTTTGGTTTTTCAGCATTTTTGTGTATTTGAACCCTTTCCAACAATGACTGTATGATTTTGAGATCCATCTTTTAACACTAAGGGGCTCATATGCAACTATTACAAAAGGTTCAAATGCTAACTGATGCTCCAGAAGGAAAAACAAAGTCCCTCAATTGTCCTCATTGTGAAAAGACAGATCTCAAAATCATACAGTCATTGATGGAAAGATTGATGAAAGAAAGATGGAATTTTGCAGATTCTGTAAGGTGTATGTAAACCTTTTTCCTTAACTGTAGGTGACGAATCTACATGCACATACAGTACATGAACATCTTTGTTTCCCTGCTCAAAGTCCATCTGAAAAATGCAGCTACAGTAATAGCTTTAATTAAAACTGAAAGGGTGCCAAGACGTGTACTAAAACTAGCCTGATGCTGATGCCAGAGCAGATTCATGAGCCCATAAAACGAACGAAGAGCTAAAGTCAAACTACACAGGCAGGCTGCTATCTCAAAGTAATAGAGGGCAATTATTCTGTGATAAACTACTCAAGCAGAGATAGCACGCCAGGAGAATGGATTACAGGGACCTCTGACTGTTTCACTTACATGGTTAAACATCTCCTTTCAATCCCAAAGGCTCTGCTGAGAGACTGAATTCTTAGAAACATCATGCTTCCTCTGGAACCCCTTAGAAACACACAACTACTCTTGCACTAATTGTACGTCAACCATTTACTACACAAGAGGGCTGAAATACCTAAAATCTTGGCCTAAGTGTCAACTAACAGGTTGGTGTATTTGGGAAAAAGGATCAGGATCCAATAAAGTAATGTCTACCAACAAGGCTACTGACAAGAAATAACTGTTGAAATGTTAGAGCAACACATCTGTATGATAAAATGTATAATGCAGCTAAGTTCATTATGGCTTTTAACTTCTATACCAAGTTTAATGAAATCCAGCATGGAGAATGTTTAAACAAAACAGTCAGCATTAGTCACCTCTAATTCCAGATCCTGTGGTTCATCCTCTGAGAGTGGAATGACTACAATCTTAGTGATCTTGTAGACTTTGTGGTCTCCTGGCAACTGGCCCACCAGTGCTTTCTGGCGAATCAGAATCAGGCCCAGAGGAAGATCTGCCCAGAAGGAGGAGGGGGAGGAAGGGAGTGTGTCATGAGTACAGAGTTCCACACCTCTTTTTCCTGCTCTATCCGGCATGATTCATTCCTATGGCAAACATTCTCATAACAATGACTTCAAAGGCATTTGCATCTGCGCAGAGCAGTTATACTTTCACTGACAGGTTAATGTAAATCAATAGATAAAAGCGCACCGTGCAGCAGGCAACTCTAAGATGTTTGGGTGGAAAATTTAATGAGAACAGCCTGGCCTCTTTGTAGGAACGGTGCAAGGAAATATCAGGTTTGCCCACCGGATTAGATTACAATGTAAGAATATGTAGCTACAAACTCATATGGCTCATTTATCTGTGTAGTTTGCCCTGAAAAACTGCAACCAAGCATGAAAGGTCAACCAATTCTTTTATCCATCATTAGTAGTACAAAATGTACCATGCATATACAGACATCAGCAAGGCTTTCTCTGAAAAAGGAACAGAGACCGATATTATAATAACGGTATACATATAAAGTCAACCTGTTAACAATAGACAGAGGTTGACTTCTCAAATCAGACAGTGAATGGTGAAATGAAAGTATGATGCATGCCATCATTTCACTTCTATGGAAAAAAAATCCCTCAAGACCTTCCTTTTTTGACCTAGTGAAAGGCATTTAGTTAACTGGTGTGTATGGAAATAAATTATGAATCCACAATATTCTTTGAATGAGGTACATTGTATATACCATGCAGTGTTGGGAAGTAACTAGTTACATGTAAAAATTTAATTACAACATAAATGTAACTGTAATCTGTTGCAGTTACTTATAAAAAATGTTAATTAAATTAGTTACTTATAAAAAATGTTTCCAAAATTGCATTAACTGCTCTAAATATATGAGACACTAATGTTTCAGGAGCTTAGGACATGTGTTTACTGAATAACATTATCTCCTATTTGGGTTTATGTATATGTTTTATTTTTTTTCCAAGGCATTGTTAGATGCCAGTGTTTCCTGTCATAACTATGCAAAGATTTGATTTCAAAAATAGTATCATAGCTATTAAACTATAACTTGTTTATAAATTGATTTTACATCTGTATTTAACCTCAGAATTATCTCAAAGTAAAAAGAGGTGGTAAAGTTAAAATTAAATTGTTATAATCTTTATTCAAGTGATGAAGGATTTTGAAAGTCTTGAGTTGAGTGCTGAATACTACTGTAAGGTTAACCCTGCCTGCTTTAAATGTTTGAAAATGATTAACAGAAAAAAAAAAGTATACGTTTAAATTTAGAGAAGTAATCAATAAGGCAATCAAATGTAATCAGTTATATTACTTTAATAAAGTAATTGAAATTGTTACACTACCCATTACATTTTATATAGGGTAACATGTAATCTGTAACCTATTACATTTCCAAAGTAAATAATGCATTCCTTCAAAACTACTGTATTTAACCTGCTAAAGCTACATCAGAACAGATAGGCAACAAAGCACTGAAAAACATTTAGCCATTACAAAACAATATTAAACCAAATTAAGCTGACATTTCTGGTGCTGGAGCTGCCTTTCATTATGTTAATCATTATGAGTCTCTGGTACCCAGTTTCTTCCTGCTACAAAGTGAATTACAGTAAAAACAAATGGAAGCAATTGTACTATTAAATTAATTAAATGCAAATGGTATTTTAGCAATAACAACATTAGACTATGTTTTAGAAGTCTGTTTTAGTCCAAGCTCACCAAATTTATTGCAAACATTACAATGTTAAAGTGCTATTCTCATCCTTTATACAGTAAATATACTAGTCTGAAGATCAGACTTACCGGCATGAAGCTGTATTTTTCCAATAATACCTTCGACAAGGCCCAGACAGACAGGGTTCCATGCTAGCAGCAAGTCGGTTGCTGAAAGGAGGATGAAAATTAAAAGTAATTAGTATGTAAATATTTTTCCGTTTCTAATATATATGCATCTTTATTACTATTTTGTTTTACACACAAATATTTTTTTCAGCACTGCATTTGGAACAAAAGAACCATCAGAGCTTTATTTAACTTTCCAAGGTTATGTGACTGCTCACGATTGATTGCAAACTTTCCAGGAACCAGGTTCCGGACAATGACTGCTGTCTTGAGTCACCAAACTTGCAGAGCAACTCCTTTTAAAAGCTGATTGATTAGCATCACTTGCATTGTCAGGACTCAGGAGTGATGTGCAGGGTCTGATGTGACAGCAAAGACGGCATTTTTGGACCGTTTGAGAGTCTGGTAGCTTCATGGCTCTTTATGGATCATCAGACAGAAATCCAGTTTGGAAGTGGATGCTCTCTGTACTTTTGCCACTGTCCTGCACTCAACCATCAGATGTTCAACAGCCTGATGATGGATGAGAGCTGGATGAGGTGCATCATGAAGTTGCCAAAAACCCTCTATAATGACCATGAGCTGGCACTGGAGATCATTCCTATCTGAGAAATGTTCTCCAACTACTAGGCCACGAAAAAACTTGTACATACTGTGAGACCTGTGGCAACGTCTCTAAGATGCTTCAAGAAACCTACCTGCAAAGCTATAATACTGTTAAAAGTTTAGGCACTTGTGTAAAGTGCTGTAAAATGAGGATTGCTTTCAAAAACAATGTCTTAGATAGATTTTCTTCATCAATTTACTTCTATTAATTAAATTAAATCAACATTTGGTGTCACCATCCTTTGCATTTAAAGGAGCTTTTGCCCTAGGTAGGTCTCTTGAAGCATCTTGGAGACGTTGTCACAGTTCTTCTGGATTTAGTCTGTCTCAGTTTGTTCTGTTTCTTTATGTCATTCCAGACAGACCGGATGATGATGAGATCAGATCTCTGTGTGGAGCACTGGTTTTTGTCAGACTCCTTGTGCAAACAAAAATCTCACTGGATTAATACAATTAATGGTAAAATTAATGTTTGGAAATGTAAACTGATACTTTCTACTGACACACTACAGCAAAAGCTGGTGAAAACACTAGTGTTCTAATAATTTTGGCCACCAATGTGTGTGGAGATGAAATTATGTCTTGCTATGAAAAAATGCCTCAAATTGAGCTTGAGCTCAAATTGATTATAATACAACTTCTGATTAAACACATCAATGTGATACCCTTTAATATGACATTAGGAAGTGTGATTTTGGCCTATAGATAGATTTGCATCTCACAAACACACAGCTTTTCACTTCACAAGCCATTGATGGACGTGTGGATTACTTGTGGATTATCGTGATGTTTTACCAGCTGTTCGGACTCTTATTCTGACAGCACCCATTGGTGAAATCATAAACACACGAGTAAGCACTACAGTGGTATAACCTCACCCAGCCACGCTGGCAACTGTGTGATGCATATTGTTAGGAATTCATTCAAAAGAAGCGAGACTGTATGCATCATGCATACAGTGGAAACCCTTATCCAGTTAAATAATGGAAGAGCGCTGCAACCTAAACCCGATCAGCCTGGCTGCACGCACGTGGTTAAAAACAGCTAGAACGCATCCAAATCTTCACAGGCTGCAGTTTCCCTGATACTCGGAGAGATGGACTATCTGGACATCTAGTTCTAAACTTGACAAGAGATTAAAGTGGTGTGGATAGGTAAATATTTTAAAGGTTAGATGAACAAAAGTGGAACAAAGGATGCTGTGTGAGGGTAAAACACCCATCTTTGATGAGCATGCAAAGCTTTTGGTTTAGGAAAAAAAAAACTAAATAAATATAAAGCACATTTACAGTCCAACCAATATTATACACCTTCAAAATGTCTCACAATATTAGAGTTTATTCACTATAGTTTAGAAAATGGTAATAAAATATGACAAGAACTCAGAGTTAAACTGTGTCAGAACAAATTCATCTTGATAATGTCAGATAACTTTGACAGAAAGGTATGCAATGGATTACATTAAAGCAAATATTCAGATAACTGTTAGTATGACAACATTTACACAACTATACTTTGTTGACCAATTACCAAGCAAAGCTTAATTTAGTTCAGTTTTAGGTGTAAAACGTCACACTAGCAATTAAAGAAAAAACATTTAAGCAAAACATGTTCAGTTCAAAGTGTCAAAGAATTTTTGTTCCCAAATTGTTATAAATTTTATTGGTAGTCCACTGTATGAAGAATTTTGGGGTATAATGTCACAGTTTACTTTATTTTGCTATCCTCACTTACATAAAGTAACTATAATGTCCTGCACCCATTAGTACAAAAATATAAAACAAATTATATCTGGTGTCTGAATATTTTGTGGTTTGACTGTAAATAATTTCTGCTAAAAGCACACAATGCATACAATACACAGGTGAAATTTGTATTCAGGTAATTGCCTCAAGTTAGAGAAGTGTGACGGTACCTAGTAACCTAGTCCTGGGAAGAAAATTCTCATTTGACTATTTACTGTGCCTGTGTTCTTTCTCCAGACAGTCACATGTCTGACCCTTATTTTAACCTTCACCATTAACTGTGTAACTATATAATTCCCCTGTGTGACATCTTACAGCTTTAACACTGGCCAGCATTATTTATAAATACATCAACAACAACTGACATTTAAATATTTATTCACTACTGACATCTTATGTGTTTAATTAAGGCCATTTGGTTGTTACTTGCAAGCCCTGTAAACTAGTTATGTATTATTATTATTATTATTATTATTATTATTATTATTATTATTCACAATAGTGCAGCCTGTCCCATTGGAAAAGGTTATCACAATAGAGGGTTTTCACAACGCGTCATCAGTCGGCCATTTTGGCGGCACTGAATGTAAACAATGCCACTGAACCAAATGAAACTTGCATATTTTCTAATTATTGCTGCTGAAAACGGTCAATTATTGTCATGTTTTGGGTTGTACCAATTGGTTGGAACAGGAAAAACATTACTATAGACTGCCAAAAGTTATAACGGAGGAACAAAAGGCGTTTGTGGTTGGCCAAACTGAAACTGGATTTCCAGAGCAAGAATCTTGACAACATTTGTGTTTGTTCTTATCATTTCCAGTCAGGTAGGTGAAATATTAGGCTAATATCTTAATTAATACAGCATATTGAGTAGCCATGCTGTTGTTTACATCCGAGTATCGCCAATATGGCCGCGCATCCGGGTAACCGACCAAATCGTGATGTAAATACAATCCCTCTGTATCAAACAGAGATAAATTTTGATGCAAAAATAAACAAAACATATATTATAAAATATATTATGTAAAATATAGGCTACCTTTTGTTTCTTATATAGTAGGCAATTCACTTAAAAATTAAAATTAGGTCATTGTTACTCCCCCTCAGTCATTTTGTATGACTTTCTTCCTTGGAACACGAAAGGAGATGTTAGGTTGAATTTTAGAGAATGAACTGCTTTCACTATTCACTTTCATTATATGGAAAAAGATGAAATGGAAGTAATCATAACTGAGTTTGACAGTACCTAGCATTCAGTCTAACATCTGAAGAAAGTAGCCTATGCCATTCGGGTTCAGAATAACACAGTGAGTAAATAATGGAAGAATTTACATTTTTATGTGAACTATCCCTTTAAGATTCTCAAACTGACATCTAAACGCCCTTGACCAAAATATGATGTTGTGAGTAAAGAGCTTTTAGGCACGACATCCTACCAAAACATCACCAGAGGTTTGCACTGACACGCATGTCACGCCGCTGCTTTGAAAGTAGGGCAATGAAAACACCACAACCGGGCATGTTTCAGACAGCAGCCTCGATTGACAAATATGAAACTGACTTTCCATCTCGTCAAAACGTTTATACAACTTGATAACGATTTTAAAGAATCAACTTCTCCTGAAAGGAGCACAAATCAGTAATCGTATCTCTGTTTTAGAGAAGACTGTCCGTCCTTCAGCTATTATGCACGAGAAATGGCAACAATGTAGACAGTGAAAACGGAAACACTGAAACACATGTAACGTTACACTGGATAAGAAAGTGATGGAGTTACAATGTAAGCATTACCCGGTCTCACGGCCATAGATCCATCCTTCCTGCTGCACCACAGCGCGTTATCTCCGCTCTGGAGAATATAGTGATCCTTAGCTTGAAACAGCTCCATGTTCACCAACCAAAGCACCAAAACATACGAGCTTCCCGACACCAAACCGCTGGATTTGTTCCCGATCCGAGAAACGAGGAAATGAAGCAGCTCGCTTTTCGTCCACTGGCAGTCCCAATAGACGACAGCTAACCTGCTAGCTGTGTACTTATGTAAACGTTTATAATAATCTGATAAAGCATCGTGTCTCTGTGTGAGCTACTGGCTGGTCATCGAAAATGAATCGTCGGCGCATTTAATGTCAGTTTATTAAGGGCGATACTGTGGTTCGGAAATGTGCCGGTCGGTCTAATATTTTCCACTGAGGGGAGCAGCAGCGACTGAAACAATTTCCTCCAGTTATACACACACGTGACCTCCTCCGTCACACTGAACATCATAGTTCATCTGTGACTGAGATGCCCCACCTGCAGTATTTGTGTTGATGTATTTTGTTGGATGAGATCGTTACCTTGCGATTCTGTTTTGGAGACAGTTATATAACTGATGGCCTGATTCAATAATAAAATCATACTGATGCCATGTTTGAATGGTTGTATAAGTTGGCATTATTCTGAATTAATCTGTAGTTATTTAGGTCTAAGTTAATGAATCAGTATGTCGAGCAGTGTGCCAAAAGAATTATATAGGTTCTACAGACAATCGTAAGATTATTGCTTATGATATTATAGTTAAGTGTTAAATTAAAGTGAGTTCATTTTATTGTTATGGAAAGATTTTTTTTTTTTAAGTTTAGTTTATTGATATGGAAAACGCACAAAAAATACTTTTTTATGAAACATAATGCATCTGAAGTTGTGTTCCAAATTTGAGGTTGATATCACAAAAAGGAGCATCCAATTAGATTTTGTTTGGGCACGGTACCTTTGGCAAGTTTTGTGGCATTCTGTTGAAGTAAAATATAAAACAATAATGTAAAAAAACTAATAATAAAAAAATTTAATTATGCAAACACACACACAAAAAAAATGCAGTCCATAATTGGTGGCTAATTCGATTGTACAATCATATTCATACGTTTGTTCCTGTCCACTCCTAAAAAACTTTAAATAATTTAATTTGAAATAAATAATTTGAAATAAGAATACACATTTAATGCATAGGCAGTTTAAATGTATTTACACAGAAATCACAATTACAAGAAACAGCAATTTTTTTTCCTCACAGTTTAGTGTACATTAAATGTTTTCTTTAGATAACCTGAATGCTTTATGTGAGAATAATAATGAAAAATATTGCTAAGGCTAAGTGAAGAAAAGTTTAAGAATTAAATTATAGTGTTAGATTAAAGTGAGTTCATAAGTTTTATTGTTTTGAAAAATGCACAAAAATACTATTTTCAAATTAATATAAAGTATAAACTTTGAAAATCAAAGCCATACATCAAAACCAAATTTAAGGTTGATTTCACAAAAAGAGAATTCAGTAAGATTTTGTTTGGGTGCAGTACTAAACGTTTCCACTAGATGAAAATTGTTTTTACTTTTGTTACTTTTGTCCCACTTACTGGGGCCATACATGTCCACTCCTAAAAAATAATAATAACTTCAAATAGATAAATTTGTAATAAACAAATAATTTGAAATCAAAATACACATTTAATACATATAGGCAGTTTAAATGTATTTACACAAGAATTACAATCACAGGAAACTTTCTTTTGTTTGTTTATTCTACATAAAATATTTTCAAATATTCCAGTTATTTTGACTATATAAACCTGATAAATTACATAAGCAGAAGGCATGTTTATGAATTAGATCAAGTACAAACACAGGTGTAGTCAAAAGTTTACATACACCTTGCATAATCTCCAAAATGTTATTTTACCAAAATAAGTGGGATCATACAAAATGCATGTTATTTTTTATTTAGTACTGACCTAAATAAGGTATTTCATATAAAAGACATTTACATATAGTTCACAAGAGAAAATAATAGCTGAATTTATAAATATGACCCTGTTCAAAAGTTTACATTTGCTTGATTTTTAATACTGCGTTGTTACCTGAATGATCCACAGCTGTTTTTTTTTTTTTTTTTTTAGTGTTTAGTGACAGTTGTTCATGAGTGCCTTGTTTGTCTTAAACAGTTAAACTGCTCACTGTTCTTCAGAAAAATCCTTCAGGTCCTACAAATTCTTTAGTTTTTCAGCATTTTTGTGTATTTGAACCCTTTCCAACAATGACTGTACGCTTTTGAGATCCATCTTTTCACACTGAGGACAACTGACTGGTCTCATTAAACTATTACTATTATTAACTTGTTTTGTCTTCTGGAGAACATGTAAATATCTTCTGTAGCTTCTGAAGGGCAGTACTAAATGAAAAAGAACATGATATTTAGGCAAAATAAGAAAAATGTACACCGATGGCTCTTAACATTTTATGTAAACTTTTGACTTCAACTGTAGGTGCTTGGGGCAGCCGTGGCCTAATGGTTAGGGAGTTGGACTTGTGACTGAAAGGTTGCAGGTTCGAGTCCCAGGTCCGGCAGGGATTGTCGGTGGGGTGAGTGATTATTCAGCGCTCTCTCCACCCTCAATACCACGACTGAGGTGAGACCCTTGAGCAAGGCACCGAACCCCAAAACTGCTCCCCGGGCGCCGCAGCGATAGCAATATGGCTGCCCACTGCTCCGGGTGTATGTTCACGGTGTGTGTGTGTTCACTACTCTGTGTGTGCACTTGGATGGGTTAAATGCAGAGCACAAATTCCGAGTATGGGTCACCATACTTGGCCACACGTCACTTTCACTTTCACTTTCACTTAATATAACAATTGCATGTTACAGGTAAACAATTTTTTTTCCAGTGTATTTACTAAAGTAAAAACGCTAGAATTTTTTCTGTGTCCCTCATTAAAACATTCCTGGAGGCACCATTTGCCCCATTGACATTTAGTTTTGGGGTGAGATGGACCTTAAAATATAATTTTTTTCTTAAAAAATGAAATGTTTCCATAGGATTCATATCATACAAATTCAAATGAAATAGCCACATAGTAAAACGGTCACATTTTCTCATGAAATCTGCTTGAAATACACCAAATTGTAGGCCTTATAAACATGTTTTTTTTTTTATAAGACTACCAACCTTTTTGTTTTTGATTTTTTTTAATATTAATAATATAAAATAAACTATATTAACTTGGAGAGACGCAGCAGACAGTGGTCAGTAAAGCATTGTTCGCTGTCTGGCTGGTAAAGCTGTAGCTGGCAGTAGGCGTCTCTCCGCAACGTCTTTGTACATTACAGCCTTTGAAGCCTATGCTAAAAGGAATTAAATGCGATCTAGATGTAATATTATCCCCAATTGGTTATATAATGCTGTGGTCTCATTTCAGTTTTCAAGAAACTTTCTTTTGCAAATATGGCTGACTCATTTCTTGACTTTTCTAACATGAATAGCTCACCTTTTAATCATGGTGATTCAGGCTGACCTACATGTATAGCTATACATCTTTCTTATAACTGGGAATTCATAATTAATTTGGAAATAAAATTTTTAATTGTATGCATTTTATGCTGACAAAGTCCAAAATCTTGCCCTATAATACTGTAAACACTGTAGAATATCTAAGCCACTGAATGGACCATGCAGTTAATCCTGTTTGATTCTTCATAAAGTTACTGTAAATAGTATACATTTTTTCAAAAAGTGGTTGTATATTAAACGCCATGCAGCTTTCTGTAAGCAAAGTGCTTTATTATATTGTATTTGCAGTCATGCTTATGTCACCATATCATGTCGACATTTTAACAAACTGCAAATAACCAAGCTGTGAACACTGAACATTGCATACTATTTCACAAAACAGACTTTGAAACCAATTTTGTTCGCAGTATTAGTACTATACCAGAGTCAGTAGCAGGTCACTGAGATAAAAAAGGTCTCACAACAGTCATGTGAGACATACAGCACTTCATTTTAAAACTGAATCGAGCTGACACATTATACAAAGTCATTTTTGGTACACTAATTTCTAGTCCCTTAGAGCAAGTGTTCAAGTTGTCTTCCTCAAGGACACAAGGTTGATAAAATGGGATCATTTCAGTGCCGTTCGAGTTCATAGATCAGCATAACTTTGGACTGACCCTGGCTGCTTTAACAAACCCGGCCCTTAATCATAAGGCGTCCATATATTCAGTGACAATTTTAAAATGTTTTTTAGATTCAACATTTGAACATTCTTAATACTGAAAATGTTCAGTTTGGCACAGAAAAATAGAATAAAAATATATCATCATTTGTATCACTGTCATTCAACAAATAATAATACTGACAAGCATTCAAACCATCATAGGGAATTTTGTCAGCAAAGCTCACTTTCAACAATTAATTATTCTCCTGCATGATGTTAAAATGATTAGATTTAAAAGGCATAAATTTATATAAGAAAACCTTCCCATATGTCAAAATCAAAATGAATGCCTTTCTATATTTTTTTTTCCATAGCCCACACATGAAAATGTTTAAAAATCAAATAAACGTTTTTACTATGACAGCCCACCATTTCATTAACAACTTCTTAAGGAATATTCAAAAACATTTTATCATTCATTCACTCAGCATGGTACAAAAGATACTTTTTGAACGTTAAAATACTTTCTTCTGGTTCAAGGCCTCATTTTCATGTGTTTTTGAATATAACTTGTCACCACTATGTCTTTTGCTACAAGACACTGGCATGGTGAGATTCGACAACAGCAGCATCACATAACAGCACACATGATTGCACTCGGTAAACAAATCACGTTAGATCATTTCCAACAGAAACTTCAATTATTCGTGCATGCAACTAATAATAATTGCGCAGGTAAAAACAAGAATGGAGATCTGATTAGTGTTCTTCTCAAATTTGTGCCTTCTTTGTGCAATTATGAAATCTCCTTGAACTTCTCTGTGTTTGCGTGGTCAGACATACTCGGCTCTCTTTTCGCCACAGGGTACATGTCACCAGCCAGCCCTTCCGTCGGCTCTCCGAACATCTCAAGTTCATCTAGAATGGTTTGAACTTTGCGGACGCCATCCCTCCGAGCCTGACGCACATCTGGGCGACCTTCAGGGTCTACCGAGTCTAGAGCCAGAAGTTCTTTGGTCAGCATCTCCTCCAGAACCAAATATCTTTTATCATTCTTCTTCCCGTCAAAACTTTTCACATCTTGTGCTAGTTTCTCCACACGTTCCAATATCTGGTGCACTTTGATCAGTCCTGGGTGGCTCAGATCTGGTTCTGGAGTCTCCTCAGGCTCGATTTGTGGAGGTGGGATCTCTTGAGGTGTTGGAGGGGCAGTGGTTTCCTGGGGTTCTGGTGCTGGAGGAACTTGTATGGTAAAATTGGATGTCTCTGATACCTGCGGTGACTGTGGTACGGGTTGTTGTGCTTTTGGCTGAGGTGCTTGTGTAGGTTGCTGATGTTGTGGTTGTACTGGCTGATGATGTATTTGCTGTGGAATATCACTCACTCTTTGAATGGGAACCTCAAATGTAGGCGATCTGACAATTTCTTCAACTGGTTGTTCAGCTTTAGGTGATATTGCTGCATGTCCAATGTGTTGCTGGACCTGGCAATGGTAACATATTCACTTTAGTTTCATTTCATACACTTATTCTGAACACTTTAGTAATGCTAACATTAAACATTACTGTACAAGATGGCTTGAGCTTAAGTAAATCAATACCTATTAATAATAAGGACTAACACACATACCTGGGGTCTTTCTCCCATGATCTGAGACATGACAGGTGACTGGGCCCTTAAGGGGACCAGGATGGGACTGGCAGCTCGATTCTGTTGAATCTGAATGGGCACTTGTTCACGGTAGATTGGGATTTTTTCTCGCGTTGGATGAGAACTTTGGCTAGGCTGGGACTGCAAGTTGCTCCCTACACCCTCGTGGATCACCGGAATGGAGATGTAGCCCGCCCGGAGACCTGTATTGCTGGGTCGGGGCTGTTGATGAAGGCCACTCATTTGTTGATGTGTGCCCTGTGGTTGATGAACCTGATGCAAAAAAAAAAAAATAGTTTGATTTTAGAAATGTACACACTAGTAGGGGTCGACCCTCATGTCGTTCCAAACCCGTTCGTCTTAGGATCTCAAATTAAGACACTCCATAGACAGCAAGCGTCCTAGCACATTCAAGACATCAATGGGGTTTAACCGTCGTTTTATGAAGCTACGGGAATACTTTTTGTTGCACAAAAAAGCTAAAAACTAAAGCACATGTGTCGTTGTACTCTCCTAAATGGCACTAGGGTGACACATAAGAGGAGAATTGTTAAATGTTGTTATTTTAGTTTTTTTTGTGTACAAAAAGTATTCTTGTAGCTTCATAAAATTAAGGTTGAACCACTGATGTCACATGGACTATTTTGTTGATGTTCTTGGTACTTTTCTGGACCTTGAACGTGGTAGGAACTATTTATGGAGGGTCAGAGAGCTCTCGGAATTAAACAAAAATAACTTGATTTGTGTTCCAAAGGCGAACAAAGGTCTTATAAGTTTGGAACGACATGAGGGTAACTAATGACAGAATTTTCATTTCTGAGTAAACGATCCCTTTAAGCATTTTTATGATTATCGGTATCGGTAAATAATGTAAAAGCATTTATAGAAAGTTTTTTGAAAAATACATATCGGTCGACCCCTACACACTAGCATTCAAAAGCTTGGGGTAAGTATGATTTTTTACTACTATCGTTGGCTCTTTGTTGAGTTGCTTCATTCCTCTTTTGTAAGTCACTTTAGATCAAAATTTTGCACAATATTTCACTTTTTACTGCATTTTTGATCAAATAAAAATATAAAATATAAAGATATAAAAAAAAAAAAGTTTAAAAAGTATAAAAGTATAAATATATTTTTTTACATTTAAACAAAATAAAATATAAAATATTTTGTTATAATACACTATTAAATAAACTTTTTTTGAAAATTCAAAATGTGGTCAAGAGTCGACAACAATGTGATTGCCCCAGCAAATACAGACAGAACATATAAATCAGCCATAATGTATTTATATTGCAAATCTTAGCAGTCGTCATTTTTCAGCCACCAATAAAACTAAACTTTTCAAATTTTGAAAAGAAAATACAGGGCCCAAGGAAAACTTGAAAATGAAACCTCCTGATTCAAAGTACATGAATTAATGCGAATCTTCATAATGAATCCAAACCTGACAGAGACTGGCTGATTCCTAATGGTCTTACCTCAGGTCCATGTGAAGCAGGTGAGCAAGACAAACATGCTTCTGATGGGGCCTGCACTGGAGATCTAGGCCGACAATGTGCTGTTGGGGTCGGGGAAGGCGTACGTCCATCTGATCTCAAATTTTGCTGCACTGCTGGATAGATGTAGGAGAAACTCGGATACTGCTGCAGCCTGGGTTCATTGTTTTCATGGGAGACTGGGATTGGGATGTAGCCCTGGCGTAGCACTGGTTGCCTCATCTCTTGAATAAAGGATTTGTGCATGTCCTGAGGAGACTCAGGGGACATAGATGGGCCATTTGAAAAAATCTAGAAACAGAAGAAAACAATAATTGAGAAGTCAAAATGTTTTCATTATTTGCCTTCCTAATAGTTGTATCCTCATGTAATGATGAGACAATATATTCAGCCTCATTATGCCTGCAATGTTTATATACCCTGGTCAACATAAGTCAACAACATCACTTCTGATGATGCTCATCAGTACAGCTCTGCTGAAGTATGTAGTAGCTATATGCCAAATTGTTTTGTAGAGAAGGCAAATATCTAAAGCATGTGGTTGACTGGGTTATTGAAAAAGCTCCAATTATCAACAATGGCATTACAGACAGCTTGACAAAATATTTTGACATGCACCAGTGACTTGGCTATGGCCAAAATATTAAAAACAAGCCAGAGATAATGGTATGCATGTTTTTTTTTGTCAAATAACCCTGAACAATCAGTATCTAGATCATCATGATTAATCTGAATTGTAAAGGAAATAAAGGGAAGTACTCCTGTACTATCATAGCATTATCAGCTATGATGATACACATTTAATGAACTAAGTCACTCTTGTATTAGACATAGATACTCCATATGACACATTACGTGATGATTAACAGTATTTTACACCTGCTACATTTTTCCTATTAGCGTCACATCACTGTCAAGTTGTAGGCTTTTACGACTAGTCATACGCAGTCATATGCGAATTCCACACGTTGTAAATCTATCTAATGTAAAATTATATTATACATTATTGCAGGCAACCAACCAACATGCTAATGGGTTCAGTCACTGCTTCAATCCAGTACATAAATGTATAGCTCAGCTTGAATGTTTCTTGCGTCTTCTCTCATCTGTTTGACACGCAAAGGTCAGTCCGCCCTCTCTCAATGACGAGGCAGTCCAAGAACAAACATGAAACATGAGTGGGTAAAAACTCAGTGTGCACAGCAACTGTTTAGCGACAGCATTGGCTTACAGGATATACCCTGTATGCTGTTGATTCTAATGCCATGACTCACTCTATGTAGCATTTTTCAATGGGTTCCTGTGCTGTTGACACTGTGTCTTAAAATACTCTTTGTGAGGGGGAGGGCCTCCCTTACTCATCAATGTAAATCAGAGTTGCACAGACACAACAAACATCAAACGAGATAAATTCCTTAACAAATCATCGTGAAACAACTATTCGGATGTTGAAACTGCAGAGCAGGTACATAATTTAAGACAGGGGTTTTCAGCAGGGAGGCAATTATTTCCTGACTTAAAGTACAGTCACATCTAATGTTGGCTCCGTGAACATTTTGCAAATGGAATCCAGTCATTTCAACAAGCTTGTGTTCAATTTGGTCACATGATTCGTTGCGTTGACTAACAGGTAGCTGCTTGGTTTGCAAGCTAGCTTTATTCACTGTTTCTATAGTGTGTTTTTAGGACGTGTCATCAATCTGCCATATTAACGGCACTGACTGTTGATGCCACTGAACAAAATTGGCATATTTCACTAATTATTGCTGTATTATTGGGCTGTAGTAATCGGTCGGACCAGGAAAAACATTTGGGGTACTGTAGACTCCCAAAAGCTATAACAAATCAAGGAGAAGAGTGCAAAAAACTGTCTGAGGTTGGGCAAACTGGACCAGGATTACCAGGGCAAGAATCTTGACAACATTAATGTTTATTCTTATCATATCTTGTCACATAGGTGAAATATTAGGCTAATATCTTAATTATTACCCCTTGTACGCATCTTTATCACATATTAACTTTAGTTTGTCAAAATATTACGCCCTTTCCTGCTTACTAAGCCTATTTACCTTCTGTAAATGATTTAGCAGCTTCCACACATTTTTCCTATGATTTAGACAGCATAAAGTAGTGCATTAACCGTACAATCAATGCTGTTGTTTACATCCTAGTATCGACAGGATGGCCGCACATCTGGGTAACTGACCAAATCGTGACGCAAGTGCAAACGCTCGATACTGACAGTTGGCAATGTAATATTCTGCCAAATTCCACTGAAATGTTGCTAATGTAACCTAAACTTTTTCTAAATGCTAAAGTTATGAAGCTAAAGTTCAGGTACATGCTTCATTGTAACATCCCAAATTAAAATGTCTTGTTCAAGCACATTAATATGGCAATATATACACGTTTTTCCAAGCTAAGCTACAAGTCCTGGGCCTGAAAAATATTAAAGATGGATGATTTAAGGTTTATAATGTTATGAAATCATAACAGCTACTTGGTTTTACAAAACTGATCAAAACCAAGATACTAAACCGAGAGAACAGCGGCTGGTTATCGTAGGCTATATGACCTCATGCCCTCTGCTTTTTTTTGACACAGACGCCAGGAGTAGCGCTCAGTTTATCTCCTGGCAGCTGTGTCTTTCCAGCAGATTCTTGGTGACACTAACTTCGGACAAGTGTTGATCTATCTAATGAAAGATGCCAACTGGCAAGCCCAGAGTTCCCCCCCCCACATTTTTTGACTCCCAGAACCTGATGTGCGGAGAACAGTTTGACACTTCCAGTTTGTAACTTTCAAGCCCATTCATTGGGAATGACAGAATCGGTGAGTGGGTGGATCTCTCTGAAATCCCTTGTAAGGAAAACTTTGAGGGACGTGTTAGTGCTGTGCGGTTCCAGGGATGTGGAGAACAAGCGCAGTGTGCGTAGTTCTCGGGGCTTTAAATAAACATTGTGGAGTCGTTCTAACACTCTCACATATGACTGCAGTGCGTCACACACTAATCACTTCAACTGAGATCATCACACTAATATATTTCGCCCGTGAATATGCCGTGAGGCCATTCAAAATACACGCGAACCGCTATTTCCACAGAGGTGACTGCGATTCACGGGCGAGCTAAAGCGAATATCAAGTGCGTGGCTCCTCTACCCTAGACAGTCAGTGTCTGATCAAGTATGATTTGGATATACTGAGTGGGATCGTAGCCTACGCACTCAAGCAAACTGTCTTTTTCGATGAGACACCCTCTGAAATGCCATAATGCCCAAAGTAATCTATAAAACATGTCATGTGTTGATCTGCATTTTAAAATCGGCTGGAAAACGCTCGCGTTTGACAGCGCAACTTCCAAAAGCAAAATCAAAATCTATCTTACCTTTTTCGTGTCATGCCTCGGATCGTTCCACGTCGTTGTGCGATTGTTGTGATCCACAAAAAACGGCCAACCTGTCTGCGGGTCAATTTTGATCTCCCACCCAGGTGGTAGAGGATCGTTAGTTGCCATCGTTTCGACTGGAGACAGTGTTTTCATACTCTGATATTGCTTCGCTCCCGAATATTGTGCCATTACAGCCGCTACAGACGCTTTAAAGGGTCCGTTTGATGACGTACTGTAAATGGGGATGGGTTTCTCGAAGCACCAAGGTCCCTCTGAAGACTACCGAGAAAGTTCTAGCTGAGGGCTCACTGTGACGCCCACGTGTGTGACCAAAAATTACCCCTTGACTGTCCAAACACAGATCCCCTATGACACTTTTAATCGCCACCCCTCCGGTTTATTAGACAGAGCACACTTGTTGCTCTTTTAACGTAAAGACAGAGAGTATTGATACACTTCAAAGAAAACCTGTTTGGTCTCCGTAATTCTACTCGTCTTTCCATTTTACTTCTATAGTCCGCAATGATTTGGTTGTTGTGTTAAGAGGGGACAGTCTGGATTATTTATAAAATACAATAATCTGTCATTTAAAAACAAAACCAAAACCAAATAATTGTAAAATATTTGGCTAATACAAAACAATTTTCTGGGACTGAAACCAGCTAATCATGGGAAGTCAAATTCCTGAATATTTCCTTATGTGAAATATGATAATTTAATATTATATTCATATAATATAAAATTAAATATAAAAATATAATACAAAAAATAAAACAATTTGTACACATCTTAAAAGGACAGGTTCACTTTTAGAAAAAAATCTTGATAATTCACTTACTCCTATGTCATCAAAGATGTTCATGTCTTTCTGTCTTCAGTCACAAAGAAATTAAGGTCTTTGAGGAAAACATTCCAGGATTTTTGTCTGTATAGTGGACTTCAGTTATGGCCAACAGGGCTGAAGGTCCAAATTGCAGTTTCAAATAGCTCTACACAATCCCAGCCAAGGAATAAGGGTCTTATCTAGCAAAACGATCGGTCATTTTCTAAGAAAATATACAAATATATATACTTTTTAAACACAAATACTTGTCTTGCACCAGCCCGACCTCACGTGAGACATAGGCAGAAGTACCAACCCAGTGTTTACAAAGCAAACATACAACCAAAGTCAATGTACTTTACAAAAAAAGGTAAAACAACTATGTTGGACAATTTTGAAGTTGGAAGAGAAAATTAGATGGTGATTTTAGTCCTACCCTATTTTTTAAACCAAAGTACACAGACAACAGACAAAGAACTAACCATGTTTCAACATGATGGGCATCGCAGAGCTAGTGCAAGATTATAACGTATATAAATTCTTATTTTGTTTTTTTAGAAAATGACAGATTGTTACGCTAGATAAGACCCTTATTACTCAGCCGGGATCATGTAGAGCCCTTTGGAGCGGCATTGAAACTGCAATTTGGATGTTCAAGCCATTGGCTCCCATTCAAGTCCACCATATGGAGAAAAATCCTGGAATGCTGAATTTCTCTGTGAATAAAGACAGAAAGACATCTTGGATGACACTGGGGTGAGTAAATTATCAGGACATTTTTATTCTGGAAGTGAACTTCTTTAAATATGAACAATACACTGCCACAATGTTAATTTTCTATCACAATACACATAGAAAAAAAGTGCATTTTTAAAACAGCATTTCTGTCGGTTCAATGCGTCTCTGTGTCTGCGTAACATGGCACATTATGTTACTTTTTGCCAAAGACTTCAGGCATTCATTGTTGCTCCCCTAATAACCCCCCTAATAAATTAGACTGAATAAAAGTATAGTACAAACATATAACCTGCAAGGTCACATTATCAAGTAAAATAACTGTGATACATGATATATTCACACTTGCATTTAGACAAACTCGGAGATTTTGTCAAACTCCCCTTTCCTGTCAGATCCATCGCCCTCCAAAACCCGGCTGTTTCTGCGCAAGCGCAGTGACTGTCTTCCTGACTAGCCGGGTTCCGCCATTTTCTACTCAAGATTGAAAGTAACACCAGTCCAGTATTGTTCATCCTAAAAATAAACCACATCTGAAATACTGAAAACAAGTTGAGTTAGCACTCCTTCCGGCATCCGAGAATGGAAGACGAGAGCCACCCAAAAACCCTGTAAGTAGCTGAAAACACAAACCCTGTCAGTGCTCAGTGAATAACCGCTCAATCTAACAGCACTACTGACACACTTCTATCTAACAGCTAGCTGCAAAAACGACGTCCTACTAATGTTTTTGACTTCATATGCTGTTAGTAATAACGGTTTATAGTAGGTAGAGTTTCGGTCAGTCATTATTTCACCTTAAGTACAGCGGAATCATCGAAAAGGTTTCATTTTTTTCCGGCGGTTGTGGAAAACATATGTAGCCGTAGCATGCCTAAGCTAAGCTAGCGGCTAATTAGGCAAACCGGCTGTTCATCAAAACAATTAAATTCAACGCAAATATAACGAGCTTAGCTAAATTAGAATTTTATTTCTTAAGTTATGGTATATGGGCTTAATATTTACATCAATAAACATATTTAGTGTGAATGTGTTTAAACGAGTATGTCATTGTCTGCTGTTTTAGTGAAGGCCTGTTATCTAATCTCAGGCCTTTTCTAGAAGTATGAATTTTGTGTTTGGTAACGTTACTATAAAGTAGGGTCAAAAAAAAACACTCATGAATTGACTCGATGTTAAATTGTCGCACACAAGTTTTCGAAGTTTAGTATTGAGGGTAATGTGTGTTCCCGTCCTGAGGTCATCTGGGCATAAAGGGGCTGTCAGATCTTTGCCTGGATCATATATAGATACACTTTTTTAAATACACCTAAAAAGATGATCCGCTTAAAATGCAAATAATAATGCAAAATAGTGGAATTTAGTGCTTAAATAATTTAGCCAATCTGTAATTACTGTTTATATCTTTTTAATATGTTTTGTCTGCATTTTCAGCTACGTGGGGAATCTTTCAAGAGATGTAACAGAGAACTTGATTCTTCAGTTATTTACTCAGATTGGGCCATGTAAAAGTTGTAAAATGATAACAGAGGTAAACATCCATCACAGTTTACACTTTTTCAAATGTAACCTGAAATGTGTCCCTCGACCACAAAACCAGTCTTAAGTAGCACAGGTCTATTTGTAGTAATAGCCAGAAATACATTGTATGGGTCAAAATGGTAATTTTTTCTTTTTCCTACTGTAAATGTATCAAAACTTAACTTAATTTTTGATTATAAATGCATTGCTAAGAACTTCATTTGGACAACTTTAAAGGCAATTTTCTCAAGATTTAGATTTTTTTGCACCCTCAGATTCCAGATTTTCAAATAGTTGTACCTATCCTAACAAACCATACATCAATGGAAAGCCTATTTATTCAGCTTTAATATATTAATCAGTCAATCAAGCCCTTATGACTGGTTTGTGGTCCAGGGTCACAAATGTTTAGTCTTTCAGTGTAAATGGGTTTGTGTGGAAATTCCTGCCAAACTCTACATTAGCATTGATATTTGGAATGAATTTGCTTTTAAAATTATCCTGGAATATTAAATCATGATTTCTTACATTTTCTTAAAATCACACCAAAATGGCGACAGAAAATATTATTAAACAGTCTTCCACACAATACCCATGACTTTGCAATAATATATTTTCCTGGCTTTTCTTCTCAGCAATCCGATAGCAGCAGGAAGGTGAACTCTATTGGATTTTCTGTTTTGCAGCATACAAGCAATGATCCGTATTGCTTTGTGGAGTTCTTTGAACACAGAGACGCCGCAGCTGCTTTGGCCGCCATGAACGGAAGGAAGATTTTGGGAAAGGTATATCTTGTGGCATTGTTTTTTTTAAACAAGTACAACAAGATTACAGTGGATTAAAGGGATAAGTTACCCAAAAAAGAAAATTCTGTCATTAATTACTTACCCTCATGTAATTCCAAACATCTAGGACCTTCGCTCATCTTCAGAACACAAATTAAGATATTTTACATGAAATCTTAGAGCTTTCTGGTCCTACGGTCAAGGCACAGAAACATTGTAAGGACATTGTTAAAATGGTCCATGTGACATCAGTGGTTCAACAGTAATTTTACAAAGCAATGAGAATACTTTTTGAGTAAGCACAATAATCTATATAATGAATAAAGTCGTTATTTTTGTTTGCTTTGCACACAGAGTATTTTTGTAGTTTCGTAAAATTACTGTTGAACCATGTCACATGGACCATTTTAACAATCTCCTTACTACGTAGTGTGGGACCTTTGCTGTCTATAGAGGAATAAGGCTCTCGGATTTCATCACAAATATCTTAATTTGTGTTTCGAAGATGAACGAAGGTCTTGCAGGTTTGGAATGACGTGAGGGTGCGTGATTTAATGTTTTATTAAGAAGCATGGCATCCTGAATGTCATGTTGCCAAAGACAATGCTTTCAAGAAGTGTATTTTATTAACAGGAAGTCAAGGTAAATTGGGCAACCACTCCTAGCAGTCAGAAGAAAGACACATCCAGTAAGTTCTCTAGTATTATGTCAATAGTGTTTTTTTTTTTGTTGTTGTTGTTTTTTTTCCCCAAGTTAGATTTTCTTAAATATGTTCAATGTTATTCTTCTGCAGATCACTTTCATGTTTTTGTGGGAGATTTGAGTCCTGAGATCACAACTGATGACATCAGAGCTGCATTTGCACCCTTTGGGAAAATCTCGTAAGTTCCCAGAAGTCACACCCTTTCGTGGAATATATTTTTCTTTTGTCTGAATAATGTCAAGTGGTGTGTGGTTACTGGAGGCCAGAGGCCAGATGATCTCTATATATTATTTTTAAGCCCTGTTTTCCTAAAACCATGGAAACAGTTTCAAATATTTGTATTTATTTTTTAAGTACTTTTCGCTGTTGGTCATTATTAACATATTTCTGTAATTTAGTAATACGTTGATGCAAAGATGAACATTTGCATTTGTCCTGGGGTTATATAAAACAAAAAACTTTCATGTCTACAGGTTTTAAACCTGCACAGTTGTTTGTCATAGTGTTTTAGAGACCATAATTTTGGATTCACTTTAAGATTTAATTGCAGTGATGATTTTAATAGTCTCGTACTGGGTATTATCAGCAAGCTCAGAGCAGTATAGTCAATTTTGTGTCCCCGGATCGATCTGTTGTAAAGTGCACCTTAAAATTTTTCATCACTAATCTCCACTGCTTTTCCGAAATTGGTAAGTAGTTTTGATTTACCTAAGAAGTAAAATTTGTAGTTGCCAACACAAAAGAACATGATACACTTCTACTCTGCAAAATTTTCAGAGTCTCCTTTAGCTCTGAGTGTCAGTTAATAGAGCTCTGGTTATTTTACAGAAATGCTCATAGGATTGGACAGGAGCTTGAAGGCTAACAGCAAGGAACTGTGCACTCTGGGAACTCAGATGTAGACTTTTTTCTATTTACTCTTTGCTTTTTATATTTGTATACTGCAGTATTTTCCTATTAACGCTGACGTAGTGTAGACTTTTAACAAACCTCATAAGTCATAAATATTTGCTTGTAAACATTGTTTTATGATGGTTTTCCTAGTTGTGTTGATAGTTTGATTCTCCTAAAATTCTGAAAATGTTAATTTCTCGAAATTTGCAGCTTCCCAAACTCCATATTGGTGGTAAAGAATTGACCAGGAAAAATAAAGAAATCTGTTAACAGGCCATGTATGCCGTTTAATTCCTTTTTCTCTTTTGATATTTCTATGTACTCTTGAGTAGAATTAGAGACAGCTGTTCAAATTAGGAATGCATGGTAATGACTTTGATGTGAGAGATTAAGTACTAGTGATTAAGATGAAGATTGGATCATTATTGTTGTCACAGGAAAAATTGAAATCTTTGCAGGAGCTTTTAAATATACATGCAGTAGTGTAGGTTGCATGACTTTGTACTTGTTTTTTATTTCATTTTTTTTTTAAAGTACCAGTAATGAAGCGAATATGCTGTTAATGTAAAGATTTGTTAGAGTAATTTAGGATAACTGTCTCTCAGTACAGTACAGTGTGTGTGTGGTTCCTTTCTTTTTTAAGATTCTCTAGCAAGCCGTCAGTGGACTGACTTT
This sequence comes from Cirrhinus molitorella, assembly GCA_033026305.1. Lineage (NCBI taxonomy): Eukaryota > Metazoa > Chordata > Actinopteri > Cypriniformes > Cyprinidae > Cirrhinus > Cirrhinus molitorella. The sequence continues at coordinate 26,047,781 of CM065126.1, read as the reverse complement.
TCCGTTGTTACGTTTTTCTTGCAGGGATGCACGAGTGGTGAAGGATATGACAACAGGGAAATCAAAGGGGTATGGATTTGTGTCCTTCTATAACAAACTGGTAAGGCTCCAGTACAGGAACACAGAGTGAAGGTTATTCTATTTCTGTTTACTACGATTCATATTATAGCTGTAGTATTACACACATTCAACCTACTGGAATGAGTCAGACTGTTAAAGTTGTTTTCTGTTTAAGTGATTTAAGATTTGAGTCAGTTTAGTAATAGTAATTAAAAGCAAATTAGGACATTTATGTGGGTAGTTCCTAATTATACAGACAAACTAATGAAAGACTAGAAGTGTTGCTGAAAGATTATATTTTTGTTTTGCTTTAAGTTTTAGCTTGTTTAAGTCTATTGTTTCTTTCGTTTCTAGGATGCTGAGAATGCCATAGTGCACATGGGGGGTCAGTGGCTTGGTGGACGGCAAATCCGGACTAACTGGGCAACTCGGAAACCTCCAGCCCCCAAGAGCGTGCAAGACAGTAAGCCAGATCTTGATCCTTATTTGTTTGTTGTCTTTAGAGTTGAGCTGAATTAACATAACTGAATTGGGGGAACTTTCAGACAGCTCCAAGCAGCTGAGATTTGATGAGGTGGTGAACCAGTCGAGTCCTCAGAACTGCACAGTGTACTGCGGTGGCATTCAATCAGGTCTTACAGGTACGTCTGCACTTGCCCTTTTACTCTCCCATTCTGAGTATTAGTATTCATGCTTGCTCTTAGTGCTATGTCATGTGACTTACTTTGTTCTCTTCAAACAGAACACCTTATGCGACAGACGTTTTCTCCTTTCGGACAGATAATGGAGATCAGAGTTTTTCCAGAGAAGGGTTATTCTTTTATCAGGTATCATTCAATTATTCCTCTGTTTTAGCTTTGTTGGACAGTTTGTCTGCAGTCTGTGTAATTTAAAATAGTGTTGAAAAACCTGTAATTCTATAGCAAGACATTAAAGAGAGAGTTCACCCAAAAATGAAAATTCTGTCATTGATTACTCATCCTCATGTTGTTCCAAACACATAAGACCTTCGTTCATCAGAACACAAATTAGGATATTTTTAAAGAAATTTAAGCACTTTCTGACCCTGCATAGATGCCAACACGTTCAAGGCCCAGAAAGATAGTAAGGACATCAATGAATTAGTTTATGTGACATCAGTTGTTCATCTGTAATTTTATGAAGATACTATTTTACAAAAAGCTCTTGGTTTTCTTGAAAAATATCTTAATTTGTGTTCCAAAGATGAATGAAGATGAATCTCTTTAATTGTTTCCTTTCTTGGTTGACTAGTAAGGGCTGATATCTAGAGAGCAGAGTGGATGATGACTCATTATAACATTTGTACATATTAATAGCAATAATGTAATGAAAAAGGTCAAAGTCTTCCCAACAGGGGGCAGCATAAATATGATGCAAAAAAAGAATGTCAACCTCTTAGTCTTGTTATACCTCTAAAGCTTAAAAAAAATAAAACATTCAAATGTTTTTTTCAAATATTTTTTTTAAGAGATGCATTAAATTGATCAGTAGTTACAATAAAAAGATTTATAATGTTACGCAAGATTTCTGTTTTAAATAAATGCTGTTCTTTTGAACTTTCTATTCATCGGTTTCTGCAAAAATATTAAGCAGCACAGCTGTATTTTACATTGTTAATAATAAGAAATGTTTATAATTAAACAATTAGTTCACTTTCAGAATTAAAATGTATTCACCCCCATGTCATCCAACATGTTTATGTCTGCTTTTCTTCAGTCGCAAAGAAATTAAGGTTTTTGAGAAAAACATTCCAGAATTTTTCTCCATATAGTGGACTTTAATGGGAGCCAACGGGTTGAAGGTCCAAATTGCAATTTCAGTGCAGCTTCAAAAGGCTCTACACAATCCCTGCCAAGGCATAAGGGTCTTTATCTAGCAAGCGATCAGTCATTTTCTAAAAATAAATGAAAAACTTTTTAACCACAAATGTTCGTCTTGTACTAGATCTGCGATGCATGTCCACGTCTTCACTCATTATGTAATCACACATGGTTAGTTCTTTGTCTGTGTACTTTGGTTTAAAAAAGTAGGGTAGGGCAGAAAACTCACCTCATTTTCTCCTCTAACTTCAAAAACATCCAACATCATTGTTTTACTTTTTTTTTTTTTTTTTTTGTGTGTGTGTGTAAAGGGCGTATGACTTTCTTTGCATTTTAGCTTTGCGTGATTATGCAATATGTGAGGTCGAGCTTGTGCAAGATGAGCATTTGTGGTTAAAAAAGCACATCAATTTGTATTTTTCTTAGAAAATGACAGATCGTTTGCTACAATTGCTGCATTTAAACTGCAATTTGGACCTTCAACTAATTGGCCACTATATGGAGAAAATCTTGGAATGTTTTCATCATAAACTTGAAACCTTTCTTTTTAACTGAAGAAAGAAAAACATGAACATCTTGGATGACATGGAGGAGAGTACATTATCAGAAAATTTTCATAAATTTAGTTATAATAATAGGATTGCTGCGTTCACATTTCTTCATACACAGCATCATTTTCTCTCAGGTTCTCATCTCATGAAAGTGCTGCGCATGCCATTGTCTCAGTGAATGGTACCACCATCGAAGGTCATGTTGTGAAGTGCTACTGGGGCAAAGAGTCACCTGACATGGCCAAAAATGTCCAGCCGGTAATTCTTGTGAATTAGTATTAAATCCTTCCCACACTGACATTGTTTGAATCAGGCCAACATGTGTTTCACAGTTCTTGATTCTGCATTCACAGATGGAGTACGGTCAGTGGGGACACTGGAATCAAATGTATGGAAATCCTCAACAATACGGTCAGTACATGACGAACGGCTGGCAAGTGCCTACATCTTACGGGATGTACGGTCAAACATGGAATCAGCAAGGATTTGGTGTAGAGTAAGCTTTTTTTATATATAAATGTATATATTTTTATGTGTTATGTATGATGATTTGAAAATGTTTACATCCACTCTTTTTGTTGTTGTAGACAATCACAGTCCCCAGCCTGGGTGGGAGGTTTTGGGACGCAACCCTCTCAGGCTCAGCCTGGCCCAGTGATGAACCAGGCTAACTTTGGCATGGCTGGGTACCAGACACAGTGATCTGACCTTGGTTCTTCATAACACACGTCTCTCTCACTTCTTTAGATCCTGCTCTCACAGGGAGGGTTTGCTAAAGACTAATAGATGCACATCATCTTTTTCCCTACAAGCTTTGGATCTGAAGCAGGAATAACTTTATTGTAAAGATTCAAATTTAGATTAAAGAGGCAATTGAGATAAGCGCCTTCAAAGGAAATCTGAATTCACAAGATTTGTTCCTGTTTTAGTGGAATTGAAGATGTATTCTATCTCTTGCCCCCCACCCTTTTTTACTGCATATCTTGAGGAAAACTGCTGATTTTCCCTTAAATCCCAGCTTCACAGGTACATTGCAGAAAGCCCTTGGTGTAAATGGTTTTTTGAAATAAGTATTTTCTTCTTCTTTTTTTTCTCCCTCCCTAAATAGCTGATCACGCGTTTGCTTGTTCATTACAGTATGGACTTTGATTTTTGTACAAAAACAACAAACAGCAACAAAAAATACTTTCATTCTGCATTCTGACTTGGCAAACCAATGTAAGTAAAGGCACTTTTTGGGGGTTCATTGGACCTGTGTCTTGTAAATGTTGATGTGTAAATGAATTTCTATGTGCAGTGGTGTATATTTAATCCACATTAGCTCCCTGTTCTCCTCCGATTCTAGAGCTCTTTGATACTGTGTGTATAATGTATCTTTTTACTCCAATTTACAGACAGTGAAATCTCTCCTGTTCACTATGGAGAAGGGGTCATAATGGCCATACCTGTAAATATCTTTTGATATCTTGGCCTGGAATAAGGATTTCAAAGCATGCGCTCTATTTGACAGACTTTTGCAGAACTAATGCAGCGTATGTTAGACAAACGTTACACGTGGGACTGACATTTACAAGCAAGCCTTAATTTTTGCTCAGTCACACACATATTTCAGTTGAACACTTTGAGACCCTAGTCGAGAGCTGTATGATTTATTTTGGAGCGTACTGTAAATTTGTCCCTTTGCTGTTTTAACAAATATGCGTGCCATTTTTGAGTAGCCAGAGAAAAGGTTTGGATTTTTTTTTTTTTTTTTTCCCTGGGGATGTTGGAATTGCATGTTTCAAACCATAATATTGAGGTTGCTCAAAGCATTGAATGTAAAAGGCAGAAATGTTTGAATACAACTTAGCATTTCGAGTTTTCTTTTTAGTCTAAATGAGTCTCAATAAATGAACCATTGGACAAGAAACTGTTTTCTTCTCATTTCTAAAAAAATAAATAAAAAAAAATCATGGTATAGTTTCAACATAGTAATTACAATTTGTTTTGCTGTTTCAATTATTTATTTGCTTATAATGAATGTTAATTAAGGAAGAAGAAAGAGGCAAATGTTACATAAATATAAATATCTTTTCAAATATACAAGGTTAATGAATAAACTATAGTGTTTTGTGTGCACTGATATGCTTCACACTATAAATTACATTTACATGAGGTTTATATCAAAGTAAATAAAGAGATTAAGGGAAAACATATCTAAGTATATACTAACTTTTCAAAGAGTGTAATACACACTGAACTGTTGACCTTTTTGTAACAATATGTCAAATGTAACACAGTGACTCTATTCTCACTAAATTTAGCTCTCAGCAAAGTTTCCATACTACATGACTGGAAAGAATCTGATAGCAATATTCATAAGAACTAATAGCAGTCATGAAAATTAATTCTTCAATAGGAAGGAGGTTTTGAAGAATAGTTACTATTAGCCTGATATAGTTGAATAGAATGTATTTTACATACCACAATACATCAATTACACTGTGCTTAACATTTATCAAGTTTTGAAGAGTGTCAATCACCGCCTCTTATTCCCCACAGTAACTGCACATGTTAAACAGATACATTTCTGTGCCGCTGGTAACAGAGTACTACATCTATTCTACAGTAATACCTTCTGTTTATCCACAGACCAGGCTTAGATGAAGCCTAGTAGTAGTCATCTTTAAACTTGAATGAATCAGTGACGTGCGGAACTACTGTTCTCAGTGACGACTGGCCATCCGACATCTGGGTACAAACGGTTCCTCAAATTCCCCATCGGAGCAGCTAATGACCAGGATGGTGGTCCCTGAGCCAAGGCTCTTTCCAGGTTTACCTGAATATTCCCTCCTGAAGCTGGTCTTGATTCCTGTAACAATATAGCAGCATGACTTATATATATATATTTTTTTTTTATAATATATGAATTCATGTATTTAATACTCTAAAAACATTTAGTTGTTTATTTTTAAATGAAATATTGTACACTACCACTAAAAGATTTTTTTTGTTTTTTTTAAGAAGTGTCTTCTGCTCAGCAAGCCTGTATTCATTTGATCCAAAATACAGCAAAAGCAGTAATACTGTGAAATATTTTTACAGTTTAAAATGACTTTTTTTATTTTGCATCATTACTCCAGTCTAAGTGTCACATGATCCTTCAGAAATCGTTCTAATATGCTGATTTGCTGTTTAAGAAACATTTTTTAATTATTATTAATATTTAAAACAGTTGAGTACAGTTTTTCAGGATTCTTTGTTGAATAATAAGATCCAAAGATCAGCATTTATCTGAAATGAAAAGCTTTTGTAACATTTTACACTATACCAAAGAAATTATAGAAATTTATACTTTTATTTAGCAAGAATGCTTTATATTGATCAAAAGCGATGATAAAGACATTTATCATGTTACAAAAGATGTCTATTTCAGATAAATGCTTTTCTTCTGAACTTTCTATTCATCAAAGAAACCTGAAAAAAAGTCTACTCAGCAGCAAATCAGAATATTAGAATGATTTCTGAAGGATCATGTGACTGGAGAAATGATGCTTAAAAGTCAGCTTTGAAATCACAGGAATAAGTTACATTTTAAAATATATTCACATAGAAATCAGTTATTTTAAATAGTAAAAATATTTCACAGTATTACTGCTTTTGCTGTATTTTGGATCAAATAAATGCAGGCTTGGTGAGTAGAAGAGATTTCTTTAAAAAACATTAAAAAAAATATTTTGACTGGTAATGTATATCTGAGTTCTTTAAATGTATGATGTCATAACTTCTACAGATTTAAAAACTCACTTCATCTCTAGTTGTCTGTCTATCCATGTCTTTGTTGTCTGTGCTGAATGTCTGAAATCTCATTTTCTCCATGAGAACATCCAGTTTGGACGATATAGTGGTTACAGCATTTTCAAGCTGAGCAACTTTGTGAACCAGCCTGCAATGGAAAGGCAAAAATAATAAGAATAAAAAATAATAAATGAGATATCAAGTCAGAAATCCACTACAGCATCAGACTGAAATGTATCTACATCTAATGCCATGCAAAGTAAATATGAGGAGTGGTTACTGTTAACTTAAACAAAGACTAAAAACTGAAATAAAATATACATTAATAAAAAAACGTAGAAATTAGAAATGTTGCTAAAATAAAAAGAAACATTAAAAAATAATAAAAATGTGACCCTGGACCACAAAACTAGTCATAATGGTAATTTTTAAAAATGAATAAATTAATAAATAAGGTTTTCATTGATTAATGGTTTATTAGGATAGGATAATATTTGAGATATCTGAGAGTGCAACAAAAAGTATTAAGAAAATCACCTTTACATTTGTCCAAAAGTTTTTAGCAATGCATATTGCTAATAAAAAATTAAGTTTTGATATATTTATGGTAGGAAATGTACAAAATATCTTCATGGAACACGATCTTTTGGCATAAAAGAAAAATCAATAACTCTACTGCTACTTAAGACTGGTGTTGTGGTCCAGGGTCATAATGATTAAAATGTGTAAAACTTTAAATTAAAGAATGATAACTGAAAAAGAAGTTAATTTAAAATTATAAATACTATAATAGTATATAAGTAATACTAAAACAACGAGAAATGATGATTGTGACCACAAACCTCTGAAAGGCCTCTGGAGGAACTGTCTTCTCTCTGTGGTCCTCTGTTGATTCAACACTGTTTTCAAGATTACGAAGCTCTTCGTTGAGTGCGTCCTGAATGAAGATTATAAAAATGAATATTAAAAATCTTGACTCTATATTAGATTGTCACTATGAAGAATTAACTTGCCAAACCAGCTTCTGTAAAACATAAATCAAACACACCCTTTTTTCCTCCAGCTCTTGTTTCATTCTCTCCTGCTCCTGCTTGTCCAAAGTCTGGTTCCCATCTTGGTCAAATCTGGAGAAAGCGGCTGAGATCTCATGGTCAGCATGACCCATCCTGAAAAGTGGAACACACAACCAGAATACATGAGTTCTTCTGCTGCTACTATCCGTGAAACGTGTTAGTGTTTCAACAGAGACTTACTCTTTCAAAGCATCCCTGAAATCCTTAAACTGCAGCTCATTTGAACCTGAATCCAGGGCTTTCTGAACATCAGAGATCTTTTCCTTTTTAAGTTTCAGCTTCATGAAGGTTTTCTCATAACTCTGAAATTATAGCACAATTTTCCACATACATTAAACAATCAAGTTGTTGGTTATGTGGTGGTTACACAGCTGTCCAAAAATAAATGAAATAGATTTGTAGATGTATCTACCTGTTTGATGAGATCTGCAATCTGGAACTCGTCTTTCTGAGAAGCGAGTTCTGACTTCACCTCAGAGTATGTGTCATTGATAATGGCCAGAAACATATTCTGTTGAATTCAGTTAATCAGGTTAATTGATGAACACGCACTTATGATTTAGAACAAACATTTTTTCAGTCACACATCTGAAGAACGTACCAGTAACACAAAGAAGACAAAGAACACATAGGAGAAAAAGTATATTGGTCCAAGTACTCTGTTTGCCCTGTCAATGGCGTCATAGTCGAAATCTCCAAGGATGATTCGGAATTGTGTGAAACTGCAGAGAGGACAAGTAAAAGAATTAACATTCGTTTTCTTAATGCTTCTGACTGACCCAATAAACACCCAAAAAAACACCCTTACATGCACTTGTTAAATGTGCTGAATGTTTCAACTTCCATTCCAAAGAGCAGGTAACCCAGCTGAGCATACGCAAAGAACACAATGAAGAACATAATGGCGAATCCGAAGATGTCTAATGCACAGCGAGCCAGCGTGGATGTAAGCTGGGTCATCGTCTTATTGAAACTGATGTACTTGAAGATCTGCAAAAATTGAAGCCATCACACTCAAAATGGGTCACACTATATATTTGAAACTTCACCTTGCAGTTTATATTTTGTAAAAAGTACCTTAATCCAAGCAAAAAACAAATTGACTGCATTCATGTTGTTGTATTGGGTTTGCCAAAATGCAAGAAACTCAAAATCCGCATAGATGTCAGGTTGTTCTAGAAGGTTTCCGAGCAACTCATCCACTTTGATGGTCCGAAATGCACTGAAGACTATTGCCACCACAGCAAGCTGTTGAAAAAAGCGCACAGGTACTATTAGAGCCTGCTCTTGACAAGTAATGTTTAGCAAATGATATTGGTTTTCCACCTACCAGTATCACCACTATATCAAGTATGTTCCAGATGCTGTTGAAATGGGAGAGTTTGTGGATTCGGAATTCCAGAATCTCCTCCACAATGTAATAGAGTATGAAGACACAGAAAACAATCTCGCAGCCGATGATGAAGTAATCCCACGTGGTGACATACCGGATCAGCTTTACAGTACGGATCTGGTAGGATGGAATTGCTCCACCGGTAGCTGGAAATTCTACCACTAATCTGAAGGAAGTAGTAAACAATTGTTTATTGTTTTATTAAAAAAAACAGGCTAATGCAATAAAAAATGTAATTAACTTTATATTTATTGGTTTATTTAAATTATAATAAATATAAAGTTTCTTCTGTTCACCAAGCCTCCATTTATTTTGAAACATTTAACATTAACATTTTGAAATATTTATACTATTTAAAATAACCGTTTTCTATTTAAATATATTTTAAAATGTAATTTTTTCCCTGTGCTTTCAAAGCTGAATTTTTTGCATCATTACTCCAGTCACATGATCCTTTAGAAATCATTCTAACATTCTGATTTGCTTTTATTAAAAAAACAGGCTAATGCAATAAAAAATGTAATTAACTTTATATTTATTGGTTCATTTAAATTATAATAAATATAAAGTTTCTTCTGTTCACCAAGCCTCCATTTATTTTGAAACATTTAACATTAACATTTTGAAATATTTATACTATTTAAAATAACCGCTTTCTATTTAAATATATTTTAAAATGTAATTTTTTCCCTGTGATTTCAAAGCTGAATTTTTTGCATCATTACTCCAGTCACATGATCCTTTAGAAATCATTCTAACATTCTGATTTGCTGCTCAAAAAACAGCTGAGTACATTTTCTTTCAAGTTTCTTTGATGAATAGAAGAATGGCATTTATCTGAAATAGAAATCTTTATAAATGTCTTTATCATCACTTTTGATCAGCTAATGGCTAAATAAAAGTATTAATTTCTAGAATTTATATATATATATATATATATATATATATACTGACAACAATATATTTACTGACTCCAAGCTTTTAAATGGTATAGAATATAATGTTACAAAAGCTTTTTTTTCCAGATAAATGCTGATCTTTGGATCTTTCTATTCATCAAACATTACTGAAAAACAATTTCTCAACTGGTTTAAATATCGATAATAATAATAATAATAATAATAATAATAATAATAAATGTTTCTTGAACAGCAAATCAGCATATCAAAATGATTTCTGAAAGATCATGTGACACTGAAGACTGGAGTAATGATGCTGAAAATAGCTTCACATAAATAAATTATATTTTAAAATATATTAAAATAGAAAACAGTTATTTTGAAAACTATTTCAGAATTTTACAGTTTTGCTGTACTTTGGATCAAACAAATGTAGGCTTATTGAGCAGAAGAGACTTCTTTAAAAAAATAAAACTTTTGGCTGTTAGTGTACAATTACTAATTTAATTAATGGTAAAAAAAACACATGTAGACATTTTATTATTAATAATAATTTAGGTCTGGGTAAAAAATATCGATTTCTCGACTTTAAATGATTCTTAGATGCCAAGAATCGATTAGTCTAGCAGTTTTCGGAACATTGTAGCGCGCCTCCCATCTAATAAATCGCAGTAAGCTTTTTGCTTTGTTACTTTTGATATTAAACAAAGTCTCAGATTTCAAATTCTGTCCTTTTTATCACAGAATTTAAACAATAAATACCGTTTTGGCGCTGTTTAATGTGGAGTGACCGATTGCTGTCGTCTCACTTCAAGTCAAAGACTGCTTCAAGTTCAGGTGAACTGATCGTCTCCTCTGCTTCAATGCCAGTTTCAGCACGGAAACATGAATAAACATCCGAAGGTTTGTTAAAAGAAAGCGTACAATTTACCGAAATCCGTGTCCTGTTTTATGTAATCGCTTAATCAGCGTTTTAACCGCGCAACGACGTCAATAAGAGTTTGTTAATAATGTCACGTAACGTCATATTTACCTCAGAAAGAAAACATATGCAGTGACCATAGGCTAGTCAACTAGAAAAATTAACTCTAGAGAGCATTTGGTTTAATATATGCAGCATATAACATATTCATTATAATTTTTTTACTGTTCTTCAGTGTTTTATTTGTTTGAATAAATCCGTCAAGTTTTTTTTTTATGAGAGCAACCATTTAAATGTTTATCAAAAAGCCAATTGGAAAGAAATATAGAAATATAATTATGTAACTTTGCATTTTCTAAAAACTTAATTTAGTGTAATTTTAAAGTTCCAGTTAATTGTAACCTTCAATATTATAGAAATGCAGTACCAACTGACTCTTATGGCTATATTTTACAGCATTAATTGGGAGATTTGTTTTTTTCCTTCAGAAAATTTAGCATGTACTGTACCTGATACATATTTGTGAAATTTGTCTCAAAACCCAGCTTTAATTAATATTATTTATTAAGCTAGCAAACCAAAGCAAATACGTCATTTTGCACATGTGGAATTAGAGCAAAACATGTAAATAAATGCTTTTGTGATGTTGATTTAGGTCAAGAACCTTATAACGCAGAAGAGATTGATGTTGCCATTGTACGCAGTGAAGTCAATGAAAAGAGCCCGAGTTCCACGATCGAGCCACAGGTTATCTTTGAGGTCTGCCAGGATAGCAGCGCTCTCTTCTTTGGTCTTTGCCAGGTCTTGATAATACCCTGCTCCGCTGTATGTGGTCAGTAACCCCCAGTGATTCGACCCTTTAATCACTTTTTCGGAGTGGTACTGCCAGCTGAGGAATAATGAGATTATATTAAATAAATGAATACATTTCAACCCCTGAAAAGAGAAATATGACAGTTGCTAATCATAAATGTCACTCACGCTGTTCCGTTGATCAGTCCAAACACGCTGTCATCCTCCTTTTTGTCGCTGTACACATCAAAACACTCCATGATCTCCTGCTGGAAGTCTTTGTGCACCTTGCAGGAGTTGTTCTTTACTTTGAGCTGTCGAACACGAGGGACTCCTAACAACATGTTCTCGTAGTAAATGAAGGACTGATTTCCATTTGGAAGAGGCTCGTCATTGTACCACTTTGTCCAGTACAGGCTGTCAAGTAATGGGCCCTCCATGTACTGCAAAGATTAGAGACAAAAAGGATAGTCAGAGGGACTGTGATGCTATTTTGGATCTGTCCTATTAATAGAAAAAGATGTATAAAAACAAATGTAAAACATTAAACCACTACTATGAATATTACTTGAATTACATAAAATTACTAATATTATTTGTACTACTATACATTATTATATATTATATATGCATATATATTAAAATTAGACTACTAATTTATATTTTTTATGGTTTTAATTTCTGTTTTAGTTTACCATAATAAATATTAGCCAATATGTCCAGGCGAAGACAAGCATTTATTATATAATTTATTTGATACTTAAAGTAAGCGTATAATTATATTTTATGTTTTTAAATACTAAATAAACACACTTAAAGCTACACAAATAGTATGTAAACAATATTAACAATAAATGCAAACATTTAAACACTAATATAAATTTTACAGGAATTAAATTAAATGACTACATATATTTAAAATTATATTACTAAATTACAATCAGAAATGCAACTGAATCTTTTTTGACTGACTTTTGATTTCTGTTTTAGCTTGAATTAACTATAAAAACCATAAATATTAGCCAATATGTCCAGGCAAAGACACACATTTGATATTTGAATATATGATTCTGTATGATTATGTTTTATGTTTTTAGTACTAAATAAACACTCTTAAAACTACATAAATATTATGTAGACAATATAAAACAACAAATTTAAAACATTAAAACACTAATATAAATATTACATAATCTACATACAATTACTAATATTACATGTACTACTATATATTATATAATCTTATTTTACATAATTATATTATATTATTTTTTTAAACAGTTTTAAATATTATATTTTCCATAATTTTGTTGTGTATTTTTGTCATTTTTATTTGTTTTATACACACACACATAATAAAATTAGACTACAGAATTACAATCAGAAATAAAACTAGCTGAATTAAAATGTTTTTTATATTTTATTTCACATAACTAATAAAATATTTTTTTACGGTTTTAATTTCTGTTCTTGTTTTAACTATAATAACCATAAATATTAGCCAATTGTACAGGCAAAATTTATTTGATACTTAAAGTGAGTATATGATTATGTTTTATGTTTTTTAATACTAAAGAAACATGAAAAACTACATAAATATTATGCAAACAAAATAAAACAACAAATTTAAACCATTACAACACTAATATAATTATTACATGAATTACATTAAATTACTAATATTATTTGTACTACTAAATATTATATTATATTATATTATGAAACAGTTTTAATTTATATGTTTTGTAATTTTGTTGTGTAATCGCATCCAAAATAAAATGTTTACATACTATATATTTGTGTACTGTGTATATTTATTATGTATATATAAATACACACACATGCATGTATAAATTAAGGAAAAATATTTTAGATTTATATCTAAAATATTTCTTTTTATTTATAATCTAAATTGTATACAGGTGTAAATATATATACATGTAAATATTTTGTTTTAATATATACATGTATGTGTGTGTATTTATATGTGCATAATACATATACAAAGTAAACACACATATAGTATGTAAAGATAAACTTTTATTTTGGATGCGATTAATCGCTTGACAGCCCTAATATATATATATATATATACACACACACACACACACACACACACACACATTAAAATTCGACTGATAAATTACAATTACAATCAGAAATGTAACTAGATTAACAAAAAATTTTTATATTTTACTTCATATAACAAATAATGGATTTTTTATATGGTTTTAATTTCTGTTTTAGTTTTAGTTAACTATAATGCCCATACATATTAGCCAATATGTCCAGGCAAAAACAAACATTTATTTTTAATTTAGTTTTATGTTTTCCACTAACTTTTATGTTAACTTTATGTTTTATGTTAAAACACTAATATAAATATTAGATGAATAACATAAAATTCCTAATAATATTTGTACGACTATATATTATACTATTTTATTTTTGAACAGTTTTAATTTATATTTTTTCTGAAATTTTGTTGTGCATTTTTGCATTAATTTTAGGGTATATTTATACTGTATACACACACACACACACACACACACACACACACATATTTTTTTATGGTTTCTGTTTTAATGAACCATAATAATAACCATAAATATTAGCCAATGTGTCCAGGCAAAGACACAATTTTATTATTTAATTAGTTTGATACTTAAAATAAGTATATATTTTATACTTTATGTAAGTATATTTAAAACATTAAAACCTGAAATATGAATTATTAATGAATTACCTAAAACTATCATCAAAAATATTATTAACATCCAGAATGTGGAATTTGTGTTGGAAGAAATTGTATTTAAAAAATGACCAGGAAAAGACAAACATTTATTATTAAAATTATTTTATATAGATAAATATACTTTAAAATTCACATCTAAATAAGAGAAGCAGTTAAACTCACTGTCCAGACATCATTCATGGATCCAATGGAGGAAAAGCTGACTCCACTGTCGCCCGGCAAATTCACGAAGAGATCTGTCATAGCTTTCGTGTAATAGTAGGTGGCGCTGCTGGTCATGCCATAGGTCACTGCATGAGAACAGGATTACAATCAGTCAACAATCGCATCCTTTATTGAACTTTGCACAGATGTGCTACACCATTCACCAACGCACAGATAAAGGACATCAATTCATTCAAGTTTCATCCATTAGCAGTGCTCACGTCATGAAAGATGCAGAGGGTTATTTGTTTGAGCACACAAATAGCCCCCTTGAACAATGTGACTCCAGCACACACAAAGCCGCAATTGCCTGACCTGAGCTCTTATCAGCAGGGTCCCGCTTGTGTTCCTTTCAGGCCTAATTTTCCCCTGAACAATGCAGTGTTTTAACACAGGGGAGCAGAGGACATTTTATAACAAGCACTTAGACTGATACAGATCTCGGATCATAATAGAGCGCAATGTAATGGAAAGCCATGGGATTACATGCAGTACAATGAAAAAAAAAACAAAAGAACAAGCTAATCACACTATAACAATTTCGCATTTATGCATGCTAATTTTTTTAATGGATATAATAGATTAATCTGATCTTAATATTCACGGTTCTATATTTATCCATTATCAATGTGGTTTTAAACTCCAAACAGGTGTTTGTGCAACAGGTAAACATTAATTTACATCATTTAGACAGGGAGATTAGGGCTATACATACATTATACAAGCAACATAATACTTACACAAGCACAAATCCACTAGGAAAACAACATAGATGAGCAGTTCTTTGAGATTTGCTTTGACATTAAGCTCAGGATTCTCCTTTGTGTCCTTTCTAAGCGCAGTTCCCCACAGTCCTACCAAACCAAATGACAAAACAAAAACACTTTTATAATATATTTATTTAATTGTCATTAACCTTAAAAAATTATATAGAAATGTGTTTTAAATGTCATTTTAAAATATTACAACTTAACATATAAAATATTTCACTTGGTAAATTATTCATACAATACTAGGAACATCCAGGCACTTGTAATTTGTGTTGGAAAATAACAATAATAATAAAATATTAAAACTTTAATGTTTAAAGCTAAAATAAATCTATATATATCACATAAAGGAAAACAGAAAAACGCATGGTTCTTTCCTTACCTTTGACGGCTCTCAGGAGAAAGGAGCAGCATCCAGTCTTCTTTTCCTCTGTAGGGTTGGTTCGCACTTTATCCCCAGCCAGATAGGGGTTAGGCAGATTGAGGTGGTTCATGCTCTCCAGGGAGCTGTGGAACATAGGCTGAGGGTTGTATACAGTGCTGATGGGGTGTCTAACGGGTGCAGGAGAGCCAGCATAGGCCTGATTCACCCAGCCTCCTTTCCCAAAGTTTTCCATCTCACACGCCACTGTGCTGCCAAGCTGATTCTCTGTGCGGTTATTGAGGTGATGCATTGGTCAGTGGATTTAACAGTAATTGCTCCAGTGTAGCTTATGACTCGAGGATAGTCTCCACCTGTATTTATACCTTTCTCACTGAACCCTCTAGAATAAAGCAGAGCAGCGCTTCAGTGGAAGGAGGGGCTCGTCTTTTGTTTACGGATCCATTAAAAATACAATCCTGCCATTAAGGAAACTAAGACACAAGCTAGAGATTCTAGAATGTCGTTATTGACAATACAGAGCTAATCTGAATTTGCGTCACTTTGTACAGACATGCTGAAACAGAGATGAATACTTTCGTTAATAAAGATGCACAGAAATAGTCATTATTACCAGAATTATTAGCTTTTATTTGTCATCATGCTAGATCGAAAACAAAGGATTGAAATATTATCTGATAATATTTACTTTGCATTTAGAAAACAGTGGCTGTTTATTAATGGAAGACCGTTTTCACCACTAAATAAAAAAAGGTAGTTTCGACTCTTTATTTTTTTTTTCTTCTCAGAATTGTTTGATACAAACTCGCAGTTCTGACTTTTTTTCCTCAGAATTGTGAGATATAAACTCTCAATTCTGAGAAATAAAGCCAGAATTGCATTATATAAACTTGCATTTACAAGATATAAAGTCAGAATTGCGATATAAAAATGGAAATTCTGAAAAAATAGTCGCAATTCTGAGAAATAAAGTCAGATTTGCGTGTCAATTGTGATTTTTCTTCTCAGAATTGTGACTCTATTTTTTCAGAATTGCACACAGTTGTGAGTTATTACGTCAGAAGTGTGAGATATGTACAAACTTGCACATATCAGCCTTTTGCCCCCTCAAAAATGGTCTTTATAACTTGCAGCTGCGAGTTTATATCTCACAATTCTGAGAATAAAACTCAGAATTGCAAGATACAAACTTGCATTTGTGAGAAAAAAGTCTGAATTGTAAGTTTATGTCTTGCAATTCTGACTTTATTTATTGCAATTGTGTGTTTAAGTCATGCAATTCTGAAAAAAAAGTCTGTTTTGCGAGTTTATAACTCACAGTTCTGAGGAAAAACGTCAAAATTGTGAGAAAAAAAAGTGTGAGATACAAGTGTGAGATACTTTTAAAAAAAGTGTGAGATACTTTTTTCTCGCACTTGCGAGAAAAAAGTCAGAATTGCGAGTTTATGTTTCAGAATTCTGAGAAAAAGTCAGAATTGCGAGAAAAAAAGTCACAATGGTGAGATACGAATTCACATTTGGAAGAAAAAAAGTGAAAATTATGAAATACAAACTCGCAATTGTGGGAAAAATGTAAGAATTGAGTTTATGTCTCAGAATTCTGAGAAAAAGTCAGAACTGCAAGTTTATATCTTGCAATTCTGACTTTTTCTCAGAATTCTGAGACAAACTCAATTCTTACATTTCAATTCTCTCAATTCTTGCAATTCTGACTTTATTACTCGCAATTGTGAGTTTCAGTCACTCAACTGAGAAAAAAAGTCAGAATTGAGTTTATATCACAATTCTGAAAAACAAGTCAGAATTTCGAGATACAAACTTAAATTTGTGAAAAAGTCAAAATTGTGAATTTTTTATCTCGCAATTGTGAGTTTACGTCATGTAATTTTGAAAAAAAAAACGTTTATATCTTGCAGTTCTGACTTTATTACTGGCAATTGTGAGTTTATATCTCACAATTCTCAGAAAGTGTCAAAATTTAGAGAAAAAAGTCAGAATTTCGAGTTTTTAACTTACAATTCTGACTTTGTTTCTTGCAATTGTAAGTTTAAGTCAAGCAATTCTGAAAAAAAAAGTCAGAATTGTGAGTTTACATTTCACAGTTCTGAAAAAAGGTCAAAATTGCGAGATGTTAAAAAAAAGTCTGAATTGTGTTTATATCTTGCAGTTCTGACTTTATAACTTGCAATTGCAAGTTTATATCTCACAATGAGAATAAAAGTACAAATTGTGAGACAAAAAGTCAGAATTGTGAGATACAAACTGGCATTTGCGAGGAAAAAAGTCAGTGAGATAAACCTTTTTTTTAATTCAGTGGTGAAAACGGGTTTATATATAATAAGATACATTTTACATCACAATAAAAACAATTTATTTGTAAAGCACTTGCCAAGGACAAGTCGAAATTGCAAGGACAAGAACTTTTATTTAAACATGCATTCATTGCAAGTTGGGGAGATCATATTTTCCCCACAAAAATGCATATTTGTTGAAGTACATATAAAAATAACTGCCTATTTGTAAAGAGACAGAGACTGTTTTTGTTGTTTTCATTTGAGACTCAAAAATGTTTAGAGATCCCCTAGCACCCCCCTGCGGCACCTCAGGAGTTTATAAATGCTAAGCAAACATGAGACCTGTATACAGTCTATTCAAGCACCATGGGCTTGTCTCATCAGTCAAATGTTAATAAATGCAACATTTAATATGATTGCACGATGAAGGATTTTTCTAGAAAATAAAACGAACAAGGTCTTGACCTTAAGCTTATTAGAAACAAAGTGCAAGGAAGTGTTTTTGACTGAGATTAAATAGTGATCATGACTTGATGATTGGTCATAATGACAGCTGAAGCTAAACGGATTAAGACGGGTGTATCTAGCTTCATGTACACGCTTTCGGCCGAGCTCTGGCCGTTCATGCCTCATTAGCACTGAAAAGACACGTTATACACAGTCATTGGACAGCAAAGAGTTTAATCTCCTCTCTAAATTAGGAGCGGCTATGAGGATGGCCCTAGACAAGATTGAGCTACTCTGCCTGAAAATATACATTTTCATTGTCTTCTCTCCATCTTAAAGGCTAAATACAAGACCTGTAATATGAGCCAAGCCAAAATAAAATGATTTTATTTGGTTATTTAAATAGAAATGTAATTTTCTTTCCTCTTCAAAAGTGGCTTTGGAAACAGCACATAGGAAACACAATTGAACCGTGACGTCATTCAGTCTTTTAAACAATATTTATAGGCTACCTATCATTTGTTTTGTGCTGTCTTATCTGGGGATACAGAAGCCTCACTAAAATGTGTTTATCTGTCCAGTGTGCAAACCAGAAAGATTTGAAGCATTTTTATAATAGCAAATTTGCTTCAAAATGGAGGAAAATGCGTGCATGTCATTAATAGTATACAGCAAAAACAGTACAATTCTGAAGTATTTTTGCTATTTAAAATAACTGTTCTATTTGAATACATTTTAAAATGTAATTTATTCCTGTGATTTCAAACCTGAATTTTTAGCATTATTACTCCTCTCACATGATCCTTCAGAAATCATTCTAATATTCTGACTTGCTGCTCAAAAAAACATTTATTATTATGTTGAAAACAGCTGAGTATTTTTTTTTTCAGGTTTCTTTGAGGAATAGAAAGTTCAGAAGAACAGCATTTATCTGAAAAAGCAATCTTTTGTAACATTATAAATATCTTTATCATCACTGCCAAATTTAAAGCATCCTTGCTAAATGAAAGTATTCATTTCTATAATAATTTCTAATAAAAATGATTCTGACTTCAAACTTTTACAGTAGGATTATATTAAAATGATTTTTAAATGATTTTTAAAAAAGAATGAATAAAATGAATATGTTATAGTATAAAAAAAGTAAATGTTTTTTTTTATTAAGTAAAAAAAAATTCAAATGACACAAAAGTCTTTGATTTCACCATTTATTTTTTACTGATTAACTGCACTATAAACAATTTAAATCCTGTTTAACCAGAGGACAAACTACAGCTCAAAACTACTATAAAAAACATGTTGTAGTTATAACACAGAAATGTATCATCATCATCATCATCATTTTTATAATTATTATAATATTATAAGCCGTCTTTCTCACTCACTACCAAAAAACAATAACATAAAAATGAACAGCAATTTAGGATGCCATTTTGGCAAAATAAGATGTATTTTTTGTGTTTTTCAACTTTGACTCAGCTGAGCACACACACTATACATGAAGATTTGATACAAAGCAATGAAAAATTCAAAGATTCATTGACAAATGTGATTTTATCGAGTCATCATTTACAATTGCTCAGAAAAACGTGCTTTTTTCGCAAAAATTAAAGCTACTCCTAGAATGAGTCAGACTATTAAAGCTAATCATTTGATTTCCAGAACCAAAAACATCAAATATTACACAGTAATACAAACATATTTACTGACTCCTGTATCTATATTAAGAAAGATACAAGTGAACGCACCATTGCTTATCAGTCAGTGAGAGTTAGAGGCTTTCGTAGTGGTAGGAGAAGGAAGAGTGCATACAGTCGTTTTCCACAGGGGAGTCATAGCGCATAAAGCAAGAATAGGTCTCTGGCTGTAGGCGGTCAAACTGTAGATTCAGCCAGTCTTTCTGAGGAGCTGCGTGTCTGCTGGCATCAGTCAGGATTCGGTTGAGGGCCATAATGTAGCTCAGGGCCATCTGCAGAGTCTCATATTTGGAGAGCTTCTTGTCCTGACCCCACTGAGGAACCACTTTGCGGAGGCGGTCGAATGCGGTGTTCAGGCCCTGCATCCTCTTCCTCTCTCGAGCGTTGGCCGCCATCCTTCGCCGCATGGCGCTCTCAAACTTCTCTGGGTCTCTGGAGTCCGACTCCGACCCTGAATCCGCACAGCTCGGTCTGCGGGGCTTCATGACTCCTGGGCCAGCGGTGGTCTTGAAAACAGATCCAAATTTCCTCAGACGCTGTTGTCCGTCTAGTGAAGTAAATCCAGATAGCGGCGCGGTCCTTGAGGCTTCTGCTTTGCCATAGGGATGAGTGATGCTTATATAGAGTATTAACAGGTGGCAGCAGGTGGAGCCCCACCCTTATTGCTCCATCCAAACATCCATTATTATTAATGAAACACACATATCCAACAGCAGGACTAGTGCACTCGAACTAGCTCCCTAGCCCAACCCCCATTAACTCAAACTTTAATGACATTCCAATTAACTTTGGCTGGTCTATCACTGAAACCATGCGTTACAAACATAGATAACTTACCATCTGGCCAGGGCCACTGCATCCACCAGGGGTGGATGGCAAGGACCATTACCTAATTAAAAGTGCATGCATCTTTAAGCAAACATGACATCTTTGCATCCCTTCGACAACAACATTGTTTGCAGTAATAACCTGTTAGAAATCAATGTAATTTTGCTGTTGGATTCTGGCTTTCTATTTGAATACGTTATGGACACTTTACCATTTTAATATAATCATTATTATGAATTAATAATGTAATATTTTTTTCCTATAAATGTATAATGTATTGTGTTAGTTGTATGAAATAGTGGTATTAAAATATGATGATAGACAGATTGATCATAATTAAAATTTTTATTACATTTCATTATATTAAATTAATATTAGTATTTTTATATTAGAAATGTATAATGTATGTTAGATGTATTAAATACTAACTACAATTAATGGTCATATTAAACTTACATTTATGCATTTAGCAAATGCATAATATTATACTTTTCAAATATAATATTGAATTTAATATTAAACTATCATAATAAATGACAATAAATTAAATATTTAAATTAACATAATAAAAAGTGTTATATAATAGTGCTGTCAAATCAATGAATCGTGATTAATCGCATCCAAAATAAGTCAGTTTACATAATATATATATATATACATATATACACACACACACACACACACACACACACGTATATATTATAAGAAATATATGTAATATATACTTATATTCATAAATTGTATAAATCATATATAATTATGAATTTATTTGTATTTGTATGAGTTTAAATATTACATTTATAGCCAACATGTTTGTGTGTATATACACATAAATATACACAGTAAACATATATTATGTAAACACATACTTTTATATATAAACTTGTAAAATTAGGTTTATATGTTTAGTGAACCGGATTATAAACTACTGAAGTAAATTGATGACAATTAAATATTTTAATTAATATAATAAAAAAATTATATATAATAGTGCTGTCAAATCAATTAATTGCGACTAATCATAATCTGAAATAAAGGGTTGTGTTTACATAATATATTTATATGTATATATAAATATACACACATACATGTGTATATATATATATATATATATATATATATATATATATACTTGCATGTAAATATACACATATAAATACACAATACACTCATATATTATATACACACATATACATATATTATGTAAACACAAACTTTCATTTTGAATGTGATTCATTGCAATTAATCGATTTGACAGCACTAAGTTTGGTAACACATTACAATAAGGTGTCATTTGTTATCTTTAGTTAATGTATTAGCTAACATGAACGAACAATGAACAATACATTTATTACACTATTTATTAATCTGTTAATGTTAGATAATAAAAATACTGTATTTCATTGTTAGTTTATGTTAGTTCACAGTGCATTAACTAATGTTAACAAACACAACTTGTGATTTTAATAATGAATTAGTAAATGCTGAAATTAACAATAAATAAATATATATTACACACACATATATATATATATATATATGTGATTAATCAAGATTAATCGATTTTATAGCACTAATATATAATCGTTTATATATAAACTAGACCAGATTATGAACTACTGAAGTAAACTGATGACAACAGCATATGAAAAGCATTTCTAGGACAATAAATAATTGATTTAAGTGTCTCAGTGGAATTGAGACAGACAGAAGTCTTCGACAAGCTGTCTATTTCAATCTGTTCAATGCAAATCAAATAAAACTGGTAGATTCAGTCACAGTTTCACCCAAAAGCCTGTTGAACAATAAACTAATCATTGTTGCACAATATAATATTAATTATAACACATAATATTAATAAAAACATTTTCTAAAAACACAGTATTCTGTGTTCACAGTATTAAATATTTTCCTATAAGCACAAAGTAGCGTTCAATGCAAAACACATGCTCTAAATACATATATCAGTACATCAGTTTTGTGTACAAAAGATCTTGTACATAATTCATGTCCCAGCTGACTGTGATTCAAGCCATATAAGCTCATGCTGTCAGGTCATTTTGCATTGGACAAGTAATTTTGCTGTTCAATTGGGCATATAAACCCAATCCACTGGTTTGATTTCATTGATTGCGGATTGGCATGGCTGGCCAGCTGCTGCTTGTCTTGTTTAAAAGGGCTTGGTCCAGACATGTAGAACAGCCTTGTTTTTCACTCATTCACATGATGGGCTTGTCTGGAGTTGGAGGCTGCCCTATGCAAAAAGGCCATATGTTACAAGCTAGTCCTGTAACTTTGAGACAGCGTTGAGCAGATTAAAGATTTACTCAGTCTTGACAAGGGGAAAGTGAGAAGTTCTATTATCAGTTTACCAGCGAAAGCCAGGATTTAGTTAATCTGATTTTCAATTAACGTGTGAAGCAGTTACCATTGATTCCAGAGGAGAAAATGTTCTTAAAAATTGAATGTGTAGTCCTCCAAACACAGGGAAAAGTGACAAAAACTCCTACTTAACATGTCACCCTGACACCCAAACTATAGGCTGTAATACTATAGGCTAGTATTGTTAATTTGATCAGTATGTGCTTTTAAAATTCATCTGTATGACATTATGACCTCTGAGCTATGAGTATAAACTGGTGTGTTCATTAGAAGAAGACAATGCTAAGGTTCACTTCTTCCTGGAGAACAGTTTGAGGTTTGCAATTTTTAACACAAGCATTTAAATATATTTTTGATCAAATTTCTAAAAAAACATATTGACCAATGAGGTCATTCAGAAAAGTGAGGCATATTGTGTAAACACTGACCCCCATAGAAGATGAGAATTTAACCCCCCCACCCCACCAACACCATCAAAACAGGGCATCTGGTGAGATGAGGCTAGTCACTGTAATTAGGTCAAGCAAGGTGCTTGGAATTTCATGCTTATTTGAACCTTTTTTTCCTTCTGGTTATGTTTAATCTTAACTGGTCAATGAAGCAACGTTTTATTGTAGCTAGTCAATTAGACACAAGAATCAATTTATATTAAATTATTATTATTTCTGGAAACGTGTGTATATGTATATTAACACATTTAAATAAGCTAGTACATATACCAGTCAAAAGTTTTTGAACAGTAAGATTTGAAATGTTTTTTAAAGAAGTCTCTTCTTCTCACCAAAACAAAGTAATTTTGAATTTTGAAATATATTTACTATTTAAAATATCTGTTTTCTATTTGATTATATTTTAAAATGTAATACATTTCTGCAATCAAAGCTACATTTTCAGCATCATTCTAATATTCTGATTTGCTGCTCAAAAATTTTTTTCTTATTATCATTATGTTGAAAACAGCAGAGTCAATTTTTGTCAGGTTTCTTTGATGAATAGAAAGTTCAGTAGAACAGCATTTTATAACTTACAACTTTTATAACATAAATGTTTTTATCATCACTTTTGATCAATTTAAAGCACCCTTGATAAATAATTTCTATAATTTCTTTCCCCCCAAAAAAGTAAACTGACTCCAAGCTTATGAATGGTATATAATGTTACAAAAGCTTTTTATTTCAGATAAACGCTGATCTGTGGATCTTTTTATTCATCAAAGAATTGTGGAAAAAAAAGTACTTGACTGTTTTAAATATTGATACTACTACTACTACTACTACTACTTCTACTAAATGTTTCTTGAACAGTAAATTAGCATATCAGAATGATTTCTAAAGAATCACGTGACTTACATTTTAAAGTATATTCAAATAGAAAGCTGTTATTTTAAATAATAAAATATTTAGTTAAAATTTTGACTGTTTTTGCTGTACTTTGGATTAAATAAATGCAAGCTTGGTGAGCAGAAGAAACCCCTTAAACATCTTACAGTTCAAAAACTTTTGACTGGTAGTGTATAAACTACACATTCTTGGCAAACCAGTATGAGCTCAACAAAACATTTTCAAATTTCATAAAATGCAAAAAAAAAAAAAAAAAAAAAAAAAAAAGTTGCTTTGTTGTTGTTTATTTTCCTTTGTTTAATAACATTCAGATATCAAATCACTGATGTGCACTGCATAATAACAGCAAAGAACCTGGAGAGAAATAAGCAAAAAATAAGTTTAAATCATTAAACACATAGACAAAATAGACACATTAATTAATAATTTATAATTATCATAAATAATCAAAAAAGCTGCAGTTGTGCTTGGTTACAAAAATGTGTATGTATATATAATTTATAGTTGTATATGTGTGTGTACCTACTTAACCATATTTTGGGGGAAAATTTGTACCCAGAAGTGAACAAACCTTGCATAATTGCTAAAAACCTCCCTTTGGGGATGTCCTCATTTGTAAAACTGGTATAAAAATAAAGTAAACAAAGTTTTTTAAAATTGTAAAAATGCAGAAAGTTTCTGTGAGGGGTACGGTTAGGTTTAGGGGTAGGTTTAGGTTGTGAAAATGTATAGAAAAAAATTAGAAATCCATGTAATGTCCCCATTTAGATAACTAAGTAAACTAAGTGATAGCAAGTGTGTGTGTGTGTGTGTGTGTGTGTGTGTGTGTGTGTGTATGGCTACT
Organism: Cirrhinus molitorella; assembly: GCA_033026305.1. Taxonomy (NCBI): domain Eukaryota; kingdom Metazoa; phylum Chordata; class Actinopteri; order Cypriniformes; family Cyprinidae; genus Cirrhinus; species Cirrhinus molitorella. Next base: position 26,022,530 of record CM065126.1, on the reverse strand, counting down.
CACAAATAATTTTAATCATCATTTTGCAATTACTGCCTTCTTTTTCTTTGGTTTCAGTTTGAAGTACAGAAAAATGACAGCAATCCTAGCGCAAGTGGCCAGAACGCACTAGAACCAAAATATATTTTAAAGGCTAGCAATGATATACAAAGTAACTGGACTTTTCAAACCACCACTACATACAGTAGTTTAGAGATCTGTATAAAGAAATTGGAAATTTCTGGACTAAATTGGTTTTAAAATAAAGCACTTTGCAAAGAAGAGTTAGACTAAATGGAGGATAATATTAATACATACATAATACATACAGCTATATCAGTAAACTGCAGTGCACTGATTAAAACTCACATTTCTTCTTCCTGTAATAGTGTATGAATTAAAATATTTGGCAATCCCTGTAAACTGGTGTTGGCTCCCAGCATGGCCCCTCATTGTCCTGCTGTCAGATGCACACAATGCAGGCTATTCTTATAGTAAGTAGTTCCTTTTTTAATTTAATTAAAAAGATTTAATACTGTCCACTATTTATACAATCCCAGTAAGTTTAGCTTTTATATAAAAAATTGAATGCAGCTGTCCAACTGAGAGAGGTTTGAGATTACTGCATCTCACTTGCTCAAGACTCTCATCTTAATTCAACTCGTATTACGACGCATCTAAAAAAAAAATAGCTACACTTTATTTAGATTTAATACATATTCTTTGAAAATACTCGATTAGCAATTAGGTCTGGGGATAAGCGGTAGTCCTTCTTGTTCGTGTTATGCTGCAGTCTTTGTTTATATTACTTTATGATAAATATCGCCATCTATCGTTCATATAAAAACAACTACCAAACTACCAAAAGTCACTACATAAAACATTAGGAATTTGATATCTTCTTCAAACAGTATCGGCTTCGTTTTGTTTTGGATGATTGGTAAGAAGGCTAATACAAATTTACCAGTTTTAACCAGAAACAATACCTTTTCTTTTTGAAGTAAATGTTTTTATGTTAAATGTTTGTGGCAAGAGTGACAGGCAGATCGTTGTGGTTTTGCAGATCGGCTAATCGTTTTTTGTTGTTGTTGTTGTTGTTTAGTTATTTTAAAAGCTATTTGTTTAGCTAATTTTTTATTCTCATTTATTTTTTATCTGATGATTGGTTCTATCTAAAGTAACACACACTTCTGAAAATGTACTTAATTTTCTTACTTAATTTTAAATATTTTAAAATGTTATTTTTCATTCTTTTTAATAAATGATTTAGAAACTTGAATTATCGCTGACTGAATACAGTCAGTTATGATTCTGACCTCCAGGTGGAGCTCTGTTCACTCTTTTCAGCGTTTGTGAAACTATTGTCGCTGCTTTTAATTGTAAAACATCGCAAGCAAATTACAACGAATAATGTAATACACGCCCAAGAATACACCGAAGAACACCGTCTTACTAAAGGTAATTTGTTTTTATTTGCTTTAATTCATTTTACTACACAAACAAGATCTAATTTAATTATTTAGTACATTCCTTCATTTCCTGAGAAGTTTCTATTTTTAATATTCACAGGCAGTCAAAGGGACTTCCATAAGTGTTCAATTTGAGCACCAGAAAGTGAAGCCTCTGTGTTTCTGCGGTTAGCTAGTGTAAATCATAGCATTGTAAGTACATGCTACCGTGTTTTGACAGTCCATAAAGCGAAGCCAGTAATTATGCATATAAAATGCTAATATCTTGACATAGCTGTGAAGCTAGTCTTGTGTATATTGCACAATATACATGCATTATCTTAGCCTGGCAAAGTGCCAGACATCCTCATAACATCCTCAGCAGCATATATTCACCACATGTTAGAAAGTCTGTATAGCTCAGAAATATTCTTCTCTTTTAAAAAAGAACAATAACATGCTTGTCCAACACTCAGAGAAAACGTCCCTGTGTTCCTCAGCTGCTTCTAGCAAGTTCATACTGGGTCACAGAGATTATGGACGCTCACCAGCATAGCTTATAGAATAACAAGACTTTCATCACTGTTTTGTTGACTCCTAGACTAGTATTAATCACAACAAATACGAAATTCAGAGCAAGTCTAACAAGATAATTAAGTTATCATACAGGTCATGAGTTCATTGTCATTTGTTTCCTTGCATTGAGTCATGGAGAATGTTCTAGGAAGGATGGGGTTTAAAGGGAAACGTACACCGTAAAATGCAGAATCAGCCTAACAACATTAGGCTACCCCAACAGGGTTAGAAAAGAAAAAAAATGGTACTGTTCCCTTTGAATTTGACTGATTGTTGTATATGGGGCATTCTACAGAATTGGTGCAAACTTCTGTTCCACAACCAAAAAAACACATTTAAAAAGCATTTTACATATTCAGATCTTAGATACTTACTAAGACCTTCTATTCTACCTTCTATTATCTCCTGAAACCCACAATAATATGTAAAATATCAGTAATCTTAAAATATATAAAATCATCTTTTAGTGGGTACTTTCAACTGGGAGGTGGGCTGTCCTGAACCCTAATCACTAGGGTTCTCTCTACTTATGAAAATGATATTAAAATTATTTTTGTATTTTTTTTTCTCATTGTTTTTTTAAAAGTATCTTTTTGATTCTTTTAAAAAGTAAAGTTGCCCTCTCATAGCTGCAAGGTGTGAGTAGATAGGTCCCATCATTTTGAGGTAAATGTGTTCAAAAGTGTGAAAAATCTGTGTGTATCTTTAAGGAATGTCACTACTGAACACCTTTTTTCTGCAGTTAAGCACATTTTCTTTGGAGAATTATTCCATAACATTTAGTTTTTATATGCGCACCATTGTCCAGGACAGTGCTAGCTGACCATGTGCTGATTAGCATCTTTGAGCTAGCTTCAAAAGTATCTAAAATTGTTACTACCAAAACAGTTGGTGGTGTTTTGGTAGTGACATCTTTGTTTTTTTGGATGTTATTCCATAAAATTGCCACTACCGAAACAGTCACGAACGAAACGTGTCATCGTTTCAGTAGTGACAAAAGGGAACACATAATCCTTTATTTGGGGGTACAGTTTAGTACAGTTATGCAAATGTTTTGTATTTTAGTATGTTTCAGTACTGTTTTAAAGTTACAATTCTGTAATGTGATGTGGTTGCTACCAAAACATTACTGTCACTATATAATAAATATGTCACTATATAAAATAATGCATTTTGTATGATCCCTCTTGTTTTAGTAAAATAATTAACATTCTGCAAATTCTACAAGTTGTATGTAAACTTTTGACCACAATTGTATATGGAAATTTGACATTATTTTACAAAGTGAACGAACACAAAAACTGGTTCCATCACAGAAACTTTACATTTTATTGAGAGCAATATATAGTACAAAACATCCACCTTAAATAACTTAAATTAAGCCAAATATCCTCCAGTTTGACTCTGAGGGTTCTGAATTACAGTGTGGGTTCTCATCAAGACAATGAGCTCCCTTTAGCACTCAGAACACCTCCATAACTCTGAACAAACACATTTATGAATGTCAAATGTCAAAATATTGGCAAGAGTAAAATCCGATAAGCTCACGGATCCTTAAAGGTCAGGACTCTGAGCTGCTCCTCACTTTTGATTCTGTAAGTGAGCCTTCCTAAACATGACTCTTTATGGTAAAGTCTCTCTTAGACAGGGACTTCACACATATTGCACAGTGTCAACTCAGACCTTATGTTTTGTGCAACTCTTCTGGTCTGAATATTTGTCTGTTTGGAGTCCACAAGGCATCAATTTTATCTTGCTGCAAGCTACATTATGACCAAGAATACGGCACATCAGTTCAGTTCCACTGGGAAAATCCCGCTTCCCCTCCCTCCCCCCATCGATGCAGGAGAAATCTGGTGATTGGCGGACATGGGCGGTTGTTGTGTATTTGGGACTAGTCCGCTCGCCCCAGTAGTGTGGTGTTTTAACGCTGTTTTTAGGTGTGTGAGAGCCTGCCTATCTCTGAGCAGTGACGTCCCTCTTCTGTCACACCTCTAGGGGGTTCTGGGGCCCCTCAGCCCCCTGCGGAGGGTCTGGCTGGAGCCTGCAGATGGGCTTGTTGCACATAGGACAGACACTGCGAATTTCCAGCCACTTCACCAGACACCTGAACAGGAGACAAGGTGAAAAGAGGAAAGACGGGTTTGTTATTCATCAGCTATCTATAGACTCAAGCACTTTTATGCATTATGGCCACGTCACAAGATGACAGGCTGAAACTGCAGGATGTTTGCGAGTAACAGAAAGTCTGACAGGTGTTACTCAAGGCTAATACTCATATTTAAGTAGCGATGCCTTGACAGCCTAATTTATGGTTCTTGTTTTAGTGCCTCTCACAACATTCTGTGTGTCAGGAATTCATATGCTTGAATGTTTTTGAAGGAATGTGTTGTTTTGTGTGTTGTGTAAAGTTCAGTCAGTGTTTACAGGATTCTATGTATTATTTTCAGAATACAGAAACATAATGAGAAAGGGTGGGTAGTGTGACAAGATGGTAAAAGATCTTACTTTTTGTGAAACGCATGAGAACAGGGGCAAACTCCTAGTTCATCCCGGCTCCGAAACTCTTCCAGGCAAACTGCACAGGTCTGCTGCAGAGTGAAAGAGCATGGATGAAAAAACACAGACAGCCAGAGGCTTTCGAATCATTTATATTTTCGAATTAATTAATATTTTATTTAATTAATTAATCAACAACATAGATAGTTGGATAAAATTACAATTCTTACTCTCTGACATCCCAAATAAATAATGTAGCTGAATGTTCAAGCTGCTTTTTTATTTAAGGAATATGAGAGTTGATGGATATTCCTGTTTTACTTTTATTAAATAAGGGACAAAAAATCAGCTTGGATATTCAGCCTGAAATATTGTTTTGTGTACAAGTAAGTCATACGGGTTTGAAATGACATGAGGGTGAGTAAATTATCGAAATGTCAGAATGTTAACTAAACTAAAGGTATTGTTTTGGCAGTTCCGTACTCCAAGAAGACTCAATTTTTTCCCTGGGCCTTTCAGAATGACCTGTAATTAAAAAAATAAATGTTTAATTATTAATAATATTAGTTAAAATGTTAATCTGTGTCTGTGTATATACTACCAGTCAAAAGTGTTAATGTTTTAAACAGGAAGATTTTAAAAGTTTTTTAAGAAGTCTTTTCTGCTCACCAAGCCCGCATTTATTTGATCCAAAGTACAGCAAAAACAGTAAAATTGTGAAATATTTTTTACTGTTTAAAATAACTGTTTTCAATTTGAAAATATTTTATAAATGCAATTTATTCCTGTGATTTCAAAGCTTGAAAGGTTTCTGAGATGAATAGAACAGTATTTATGTGAAATAGAAATCTTTTGTAACATTTAAAATGTCTTTTATTTATCATAACTTTTGGTCAATTTAAAGCATCCTTGCTAAATAAAAGTATTAATTTCTGTCATTTATTTCCCATAAAATATATATATATATATATATATACACACACACACACACACACACACACACAAACACACACACTGACACCAAGTTTTTGAATGGTATAGTTTTTATAAAAGCTTTTTATTTAATGTGACACTGAAAACTGGCGTAATAATTTAATGAAAATTTTGGCTTTGATCACAGGAATAAATTACATTTGAACCCTTTAACTGTCACTCCCATTTTTGAACTTAGAAGTGAAAATGCAGTATTTAAACTTAATTTTTTCTAATTCATGAACAAAAACATTTTGTGATATGATTTTGATGTACATTGTCCATCACAGTGCAATGCCTAATTTTAAAATGATTTTAATAATTTAAAAAAAAAAATATCTATACATCTTTCCATCAATGTATAGTTTGTCATAATTAGATTAGGATTTGTAAAATGGTGAAGTAAACGTAGGCGTCCCACAGGTGGGACGGTGACAATTATTTAAATATGTTCAATTAGAAAACAGTTATTTTAAATTGTAAAAATATACTAAAATGTCACTGTTTTTGCTGTATTTTGGTTTAAATAAATGCTGGCTTGGTGACCAGAAGAGACTTATTTAAAAAACATAAAAAATCTCACTGTTCAAAAAGTTTTGATTGGTAGTGTATATTATTTATTATTTATATTAACATTTTAAATTATAAATAAATTACCTCATTATATCCATATTGTTCTTGTGTGCCTTGTCGCCTCAATCTGTGAAATATAAAAATTTTGCATTACATACATCACAAAGCATCAGTTTGCCTGCACATCCTTTCATTACAGCAGTTTGACTTACTGAAATGTATTAATGCATTCAGCTTACTACGTTCCCCCCCCTTCATTTTAAATTTCATTTTTATTTCTTTGTTTTTTCCTTTTTTATATTTTTAACTTCTTTATTATGCCTATGGAAGTGTCTGTTTTTTAAAATAAAATGCGGGGTGCAACAATGATTTAATTCATGGATCGATTCAGCAATTTAGCAAATGCATTGCAATTCTCTCATGAATCGATTCTGAGCTTAGCTTTTAACACCAGATTATTAGAAAAAGCCGTGCTCTGCTTATGTCCAGTTCCTTACACACACGCCACTCGAAGCATTCATAAAGTTTGAAAAAGTTGAAGCGAATTACAAAAGCGCTCACAGTGGGGGCAGCGTTTACATTAATCTTGCGTCATAAAAACTAAGGTACATTTAATCTCAGATTTGTATAGATGCCCCATCACACGTAGATGTGTCTGCCATCTTGTAATGGTCAACTTGACGTCATTCACCATACTATGGGTTTCGCAGACCATCTGTGAACTGTTCAGGATTATTTTCCTATAGTGGATAATGTACTGGAAGTCGCATCAATAGACTTACTTCCGCATTGAGGAAAAAGGTGTATAAAGTTTTAGATACCTGAACAGGTAGCAACAGAAGATCATGCTCAACATAAAGATGAAGAGGCCTATCCCAAGAATGATGACGTAGACATTGAGTGGAAGACTGGTCATTTTGCAGAACTTGTCTGTAATCTGTTAGTCTGTGTCACACAGGCATGCTGCAAGAGAACAAACAAAACCATGATTTTGGTCAAAAACATTTGTTAGTGTTTATACTGGGAGGCACTGGAGCTCAAGACGGCTCAGCATTTATTTTTTTCATTATTAAAATGAAAAGACAAAATTCAAATGTGATTAAAGCATAGACATTGATTATCACTCATACATCATGAATCTGTTCTGTCAGACCCTTGAAAGACAACACACATCACTGTGATTCTCATGTGTACGCTTCTCAGTGGCCCCTGCATGCATATTGCATACTGTGAGCCTGCGGACTGTCCTCGTGTTTCTCAACTCCACGTAACACTGCTCTCATTGTTAGACCTCGCTGAGCAGCATGAACTTTTCACTGTAATACATCTTTTAAAACTGAAAAACAAGAGATGTCACAGTGGTGTCGGGTGATGTGTTCAACAGATAAATGCAACAGCTTTTGCTTCAAAGTTCATTATCTATGGTTTTTATAGATAGCACCTGGGTTCTGTGCCTCATAAAAGTTATGAGGGTAAAACTCAACTTCTTAAAACATCTTAAAACAGTGTCATGTCAATACATTTTATTAATATGTAAAAATCTACATTCTTTTTTTTGTTAAATCACAGCAAAATACTATAGATGTTAATGTGCACATACAAAATGTAACAGAATTTTCATGCAGTGCATTGAAAAAAAAAATTATTAAAATATTTAGCTAGCTAGTAGATTATTTACTTAATCAAGTCTTGTAGAAGTCCTCCAAAAGTCTTTGTTAGGTGTACAATGTTGACTTTCGGGTTTCATCACATGTAGGAGAATTGAACAGAGCAGTGAACATTTATTTAGACAACAATGGTTTAACCTATATCCTAAGGCAATACATGTACATAGCAACACAAACCCAGTCAGTATGATGTTACAAGGCTTTATTTGTACAGTATCTGGGAGTGAAGCGGTCATCTTTGAATGCAAAACGCATCAGTTGCCTACATTACTTGGTAAAATGAATATAGCTCTGAGTTTTCTATAGCATGATGGTCAGTATTTTCAAACTACCATAAACCCAAACACTGCATAAAGAATAGACATCCACACTTCATTGCAGTGTGCTTGCGGATGAAAAAAAAAGCAGACAAAAAAAGCTCCATTGTGCTGAAGCGCGACGACAATGAAAAAAGAGTGCTGTTGTTGTGCTATCACTACGAGTCAAAAGTTTTTGAACAGTACGATTTTTTATGTTTTTTAAAGAAGTCTTTTCTGCTCACCAAGCCTGCATTTATTTGATCCAAAGTACAGCAAAAACAGTACAATTCTGACATTTTTTACTATTTAATATGACAGTTTTCTATTTGAATATATTTAACAATTTATTTTATTCCTGTGATTTCAAAGCTAAAATTTTAGCATCGTTACTCCAGTCACATGATCCTTTAGAAATCATACTAATATTCTGATTTGCTGCTCTACAAAAACATTATTATTATGTTGAAAACCGCAGTAGAATTGTTTCAGGTGTCTTTGATCTTTGATGAATAGAAAGTTTTAGTGCAGTCTGCAGTTATTCATAAAGATGTTAGTGCTCATTTAAAAAAAAAAAAAAGGGTAAAAGACCCTGAAATTTAACTATGTGAATTAACTACAACTTTCAAATGCTTCAGAAAACATAAATAACTGATGCTTGAGGGCTAGTCATTCCTAATGGGGTGACAATGTACTATATAAACAGGTTAACATTGATTTAAACGGTATTTATAAACACTGTGTTTCAGAATTTGGATTTAATATCTTATTATTCCACCATTAAACCATTTATTTTCTTACTGTATACAGATTTGCATTTTCAAAAGAGAGCATTTGGCAACAAGAGCGAAGCCTGGCCAATTGTCTGCAGAAAGACAAACACTAGTGGTGCACCCTTTCTGCCATAAAGCCACCATCTGGTCTATCTGTGAGGGGTTGAGGGGGAGGCAAGAGATGTGAAGGCCTCACCAACCCAGGCAGGAAGCACCATTTGGGGGGGAAAACAATAATAACTGACCTCAGGGTCGAATGCTGCCAAACAAGCACACAATAGATAGACACAAAGTGTGTCTCTCCAGGCTGCGCACAAGTTCAGGTCACGGAAGAGAGCGTGCCAACTGGGAGAAAGGTAAAAAGGCTTGGGTTTTCAGGTGGTAGTAATATAAGGAGGATTTTAGTTAAACATTGATGGAAAGCCAGTGGGAGGGTCGCGGGCTCTGTGAATAACACATGTTTAGGGAGCTGAGGAGGAGGAGGGGGTTATGATTCATACTCACCGTTACACCACTGGATAGGTGCTAGATTGCTCCGCTATACAAAATGATCCGGTAACTTGTGTCCAAGGAGACGATGTTGAAACCGGGCCAAAGGAGTGGGCCGATCCCCTCACTCAAAACCAGATGAATAATACAAGTTTTACACTCCAAAACTCCTACCAGAAAAACACGGCGCCTCTGGTTAACACATTACGATCCCCCACTGGCGTATGGAGGAAGGCAGGGCGATTTTGTTTTCTTTGTGTTGAAACATTTACAAAAACAAGTCAGTCATTGTTGAAACCTGTGTCAACACAGGGACAAATATCAACAGCTACTTCTTGGTATCTAAAATGTTTTGTTCAAGTTAAAAGAACACCAAGCGCCCTTTTTTCCAGCAACCGAGCGGCAGCACAGATTGTGAAAGATTTGCAATGTCTTTGACATCAACAATGGTTCTACCTCTGCTTGACCTGAAGTTGTTGTCACTGGCTGTTTTCATTTTTTTTTGTTACCTCTCTGTAGAGGCACAATAACAAAACACTGAGAGAGGAAATGCACAGAGAGTCAAAGATTTCTGTCACAAGGCTCACCCCTTATCGCCGTCAGCCACTTTCTTCTAGTCTTCTCGTCCTCACAATCAAGCGTTTTCCCCGGTAACAAAGGATGAGGAAAAGCGGTGGCATACAGCCGTCAGAGCGAGAGCTGGTGAATGCAGCCCATTCAGAGCTGTGTCTTCCTCACACCATCTGGTCTGGCTTCTCCACTGCAAAGACACAAAGGATAAAATGCATTTTCCAGACAAAGTGATGAGATTCCTGTGCGTTTCCTGTCGCCTTTTCCAGCAGCCCTGCCTCCACGTAATGGTGCCGATGACTTCTCTCCTGCTCAGTTTGTAAACAGATCTCTGCTCATGTGATTCGCTGTCTGGATCACAGCTCTCCTTTCACCCGCCCCCTCCTCGCTCTCCCCTTCTCCCTTTCTACCCTGTGCTCTCTCTCTCTTCCTCCTACTTCTCTCCAGCTGAAGGCTATTAGGAGGTGACAGTGGCCAGGCGAGCAGACAGGCAGGCCGAGTCAGACTCTCCCTGATGAGTCTGTGTAAGACAAGGCTGGGAGGGGAATGAGGGTTGATTCACTTTGCTTGACTGGCAGTCACGAAAACAGCAAGAGACTACAGAGGGGAAAGGTGAGAGTGTCAAGCAAGAGGAAAAATAACAGAATAGAATCGATTCTGAGGGTATTCTGAGAGCAACACTAGCATAAAAAAAAAGGCACAAAAAAAGAGCATGTGACATAAGCAGTGACGCCAGTAATTTCGTCAGTGTCAAAATGAATAAATAAACACACAAACAGAACGCAGATAATTACACCGTTTTATTTAATAGATTTAGTGAGTGTTTTTAACTCATGTAGAGACAGGAAATTTGCAACTGGTGATTCATGTTGCACAATATCAGTGTTGTGTAAAAGGTGCTTTTGCTAAATCTCCCTGCGTAATGTTGACTGACAGAAATGTTTGGCCTTGCTGTCTTTAATAAAAATGTAAACAAAGAAAAAACAGAAACATTCAGGAACTTTTAACCATTTTTGTGCTTAAATGTGCTTAAAATTGTTATCATTGTTTAGGGCCTCAGTGTTTATGGCATTGCATTGCCATGCCACCAAATTTGCAAAAATTGATAGAACTTTACACAGGAAAGAAATAATAAAAATAAAAAAAATCTTAAGCCTGGATTTTTTTTTAAAGGAACCCCAGGTAGTAAGGCTTAATATAACGCATATTATCTCTTTTACTGAAATGTGTAGTAGAAAACTCATGAAAGATTTACAGTTGAGGTCAAAAGTTTACATTTTCATTTCAGTATCTGCAAAATGTTAATTATTTTAACAAAATAATAGGGATCATACAAGATGCATGTTATTGTTTATTAAGTACTGATCTGAATAAGGTATTTTACATTAAAGATGTTTAAAAGAGAAAAAAGTAGTTGAATTTATAAAAATGACCCTGTTCAAAAGTTTACATACCCTTCTTTCTTAATACTGTGTTGTAAACTGAATGATCCACAGCTGTTTTTTTGTTTTAGTGACAGTTGTTCATGAGTCCCTTGTTTGTCGAGAACCTGCCATGCTATTCTCCAGAAAAATCCTTTCAGTTCCACAAATTTTTTGGTTTTTCAGCATTTTGTGACCCTTTCCCCCTTTCCAAAAGTGACTGTATGATTTTGAGATCCATCTTTTTACACTGAGGACAACTGAATGAATCACATGCAACTATTACAGGAGGTTCAAATGCTTACTGATGCTCCAGAAGAAAAAAATCATGCATTAAGAGGTGGGTGGTGAAAACTTTAAATTGAATGTATTTTTATTTTGACTTATGGGAATAATGTAACTATGTTCTGTAGCTTCTGAAGGGCAGTACTAAATTAAAAAAAAACAAAAAAAAAACATGATATTTAGGAAAAATAAGAAAAATGTACACATCTCCATCATGTTCAAAAGTTTTCACCCCCAGCTGTTAATGCATCATTTTTCCTTCTGAAGCATCAGTGAGCATTTGAACAGTATTAAGGATCAAGTGCATGTAAACTTTTGAACAGGGTAATTTTTATAAATTCCAACATTTTTTTTTCTCTTGTGGACTGTATGTAAACATCTTTTACATGAAATATCTTATTCAGGTCAGTACTAAATAAACAATAACATGCATTTTGTATGATCCCTCCTGTTTTGGTAAAATAATTAATATTTTGCAGATTTTGAAAAGGGGGATGTAAACTTTTGACCTCAACTGTACATTACTTTAAAAATCCACATCGTTTTATACATTTTTTGGACTATGTGGGCGCATTTATGACGTGAAATGGTTGCGCTCAGTGAACTACTGGCACTACCTGTTGCTATTTTTACTGCAACATCTCAGAAAATAAAGTACTGATACAGTGACCACAGCTACTGAAAGAGTGGCTATGGATATAAGCGTAGGCTTAAACCAAATGGCATACCATCGATTTACCCCACAAGGAGTCTAAATGCCACAGGCGTCTTCCCACTGTTTTCTGCTCCTCTTATCGCTAGGAAAAGCAGTGAAGACTTACATTGCTTCTCGTTGCTCTTTGACTTAAAAAATTACAACCATAAGCCGCACAATGTGGTATCGTATCAGTATTTTGCGAGTTGTGTTGCGGTAAAAATAGCAGCAGGTAGCACCAGTACCTCATTACCATTTGACGCCATTGAAATAATGGCACCCCCATAGTCAATTAAAAAAAAAAAAAAAAAGAAATCTTTCTGCTACATATTTCAGTAAGGAACATAATTTACATTATATTAAAGGAACACTCATTGTGCCTGCTACACCCATGGTACGGCAGCAAAGTTCCTTGATTATTACACCAGAATGAGAGTATAGTTCCTATCCATATCAGCTTGGAAAATAGCAACTTTTCATTTTCTGTCCGTCTTTGTACACAATGTAAGTTTTAAAAAGGAAAAATATCGAAAATCTTTGGTCATTTTTGAACGAGATGCTAATGGTCTAATCTGATTCAGTGATTTATGCTAAGCTATGCTAAAAGTGCTAATGGCCGACCCAGAGATCGGCTGAATTTAACTCCAGGGGAGTTGGAAAATGAGCCTATTTTAAAAAAAAGTGGAGTGTTCCTTTAAGCAATACAAGCTTTAATACCCAGGGTTCACTTTAATTTATATTCCCTTCTCTAAGCAAATTATGCAGTCACATGATGCACATTTAAGAATTTAATTAGTAAATTTGCTTCCAATGCACTGGACGCAAACCCAGCAACTGTGAACCACCAAATCTTTCTCTCAGCTTCAGTTAACTGGGCCCATGATCAGATATCATGAAAGGATTCACTTTACCTCATCAACAACCCCACTGAGCAAGGATCAGTATTTTCCCTGTACATAAAATCAATTACCATGTGATTACCTCTCATGGCTTCTGTTAAGCTGACATTTTTATTTAAACAATACTCTATTGATCCTCACTTTTCCTACCCTTTGACAACCAGGTACCCTCACAAATCACTGCATGCTTGGCAATCATCTCTGCCTGGATGAGCGCCCATCATCTGAAGCTGAAATGATCAAAAACCAAGCTGTTGTTCCTTCAAGCCAAGAATCACCCTTGCCAAGACCTTGTCATTTCAATAGACAACTCCAACCACCTCACCCACACAGAAAACCACAAACCTTGGTGTCACACTGGACAATGAGCTGTCAGCTGCAACCTACATACTAACAACAGTCATATCATGCAGATTTTTCCTGTAAAACATTTTTACAGGCCCCAGTCTGCTGTCGTCTCTACTGCAACTGACTCCTGGCCAACCTCCCAGTGTGTGCAATCAAACCTCTGCAGCTCATGCAGAATGCTTCAGGCCGGCTGATATTCAACCTTTCTAAGTACTCCCATGTCGCATCTCTGCTGCATCCCTTCCATGGCTTCCTATCCCTGCTTAAAGGCTCCTATTCCTTGCTTCACCCCAAAATGAACATTTTGTCATTAATCACCCCTATGTCTTTTCAAACCGGTAAAAGCTTTGTTCGTCTTAGGAACACAATTTAAGATATTTTGTATAAAAATCAGGAGCTTTGTGGATGTCCCATTGACTGCCAAGTAAATAACACTGTCAAGGCCCAGAAAAGTATGAAAGATGTCACCAAAATAGTCCATCTGCCATCAGTGGTTCAACCATAATTATACAAAGCTACTAGAATACTAAAGAAAACAAAAATAATGACTTTATTCAACAATTAGTCTCCACCGTAGCGCCATTTTGGAGGCAGCGTACGCTATTCTCTGTAGCTGCGTCACACGGATACGCTGTTTTCGTTCGAATCAAAGCGTAAATAAATGTAGACAACGTATCCGTGTTCTGCGACTGACAGAGAACAGCATACGCTGTTTTAAAAGCTTGCAGGTGGTGATGGATATAATCGTAGACTTAAACAGCGATTTTGCCCCCAAATGCCCCCAGATATTGAGTGAAATCCCTCAGTGGCTGCGGCATCATGACAAGCGTCTGCCTGTTTACATCCTGTCAGGATGTCATCTGCATTTCTTGTCTCTGCTGTTTGTAAGCTCTTTCAGTAGCTGTGGCCCTCTGTCAGGGCTAAAGTGGAGAGAACAGAGACGTGGATTTTTAGGAATTTTTGTTCATCCACGGGCATCTTCCTATTCTTTTCACCTCTTTTTATCGCTAGGAAAAGCAGTGAAGACATACATCACTTCTCTTGTTGTCCTTTAACTGAAAATTAAAACCAAAATCCACACAATGTGGCATTGTATCAGTATTTTACTTTCCGAGTTATGTTGCAGTAAAAATAGCAACAGGTGGCGTCAGTTTACAGAGTGCAGCCATTTCACGTCATCGAAATAATGGTGACACCCATAGTCCAAAGTTGAAGATTTTTTAAAATAATGTAAATCTTTCATGGGTTTTCTACTCTGCATATTTCAGTAAGAGACATCACTTAAGTCTCAATACCCGGGATTCCCTTTTAAAGAAACATTTTTTCTTGATGTGATTAACATTTTCTAATCTAAAGAAGTTTTTCCCACTACAGAATCAGCATCAGAATGAGCTTTATTTGCCAAGTGTGCACAACACAAGGAATTTGTTGCGGTTTCCACAAGGTTATGACATGAGAGAAAATAGAAAATATAAATGAGTAAAAAGTAATACAAACAGAAATAATGCATAACAGAGAACCTAATGTGCAATTAAAGTTAATGGTTTTTCATGGAACCATACATGACAATAAACAACCTTTATTTTTTTAAAAAGAATAGTTCACCCAAAATGAAAATTCTATATTAATTACTCGCCCTCATGTCGTTTTGAACCTGTAACACCTTTGTTCATCTTCATAACACAAATTAAGTTATTTTTGATGAAATCCGAGAGCTTTTTGACTCTGGATAGACAGAAACATTTCATTTCATCAAAAATAATATAATTTATTCTCCAAAGATAAACAAAGGTCTTATTGGTTTAGAACGACATGAGGGTGAGAAATTAATGACAGAATAGTAATTTTTGGGTGAACTATCCCTTTAAAAGTATAGGCTGTATCTGCATTAGGTTGAACAGGTTTACTAGTAGCACTGGTAACGCTTTAAATTACAGCCCGCAAAGAACTATGTAAGTATGCTGAACTTACAGCGTACTTATAAAGAACGTACGTGTAGGTATAAGGGAACAATATGTTACGTTCGGGTAATAAGGGGGTAATAAAACTGACAATTAACCCGCAAAGACCTATGTAAGTAAACTGAAGTTACACCGTAACTTTGTTGTAATTACAGTATACCTATTTAGTACATCCATGTAGGTATAAGGGAATAGCATGCGATATTTGGGAAATAACGGGGGTAATAACCTGTGAAATTTTTTTTTATACTGTAGCCTATCATTTATAACTAGGCTATTTAAAACTAAGGGCTACTATAATTAGGCTACATCGTATGGTACAGTGTACTGTATATGGCCTAAACAACAGTCTTATGTTGTGAATATGATTTAAAAAGACGATGTACTTTTCATAATTTTATATTAATGTTTTTTACAGGCCTAGATAGACTATTTCTTATAGCGTAGCTACATATTTAATATTAAAGGATACAAGAGGGTAATCAATAAGCTTTCATAAGGTAAGGAGACATGTGAATGATAAATTATAAACTCAACTCATTTCACTGGATGTCTAGTTTTGTTGTGAAATCATCATGTATCCTTTAATATTAAATATGTAGCTACGCTATAAGAAATAGTCTATCTAGGCCTGTAAAAAACATTAATATAAAATTATGAAAAGTACATCGTCTTTTTAAATCATATTCACAACATAAGACTGTTGTTTAGGCCATATACAGTACACTGTACCATACGATGTAGCCTAATTATAGTAGCCCTTAGTTTTAAATAGCCTAGTTATAAATGATAGGCTACAGTATAAAAAAAAAATTTCACAGGTTATTACCCCCGTTATTTCCCAAATATCGCATGCTATTCCCTTATACCTACATGGATGTATTAAATAGGTATACTGTAATTACAACAAAGTTACGGTGTAACTTCAGTTTACTTACATAGGTCTTTGCGGGTTAATTGTCAGTTTTATTACCCCCTTATTACCCGAACGTAACATATTGTTCCCTTATACCTACACGTACGTTCTTTATAATTACACAGTAAGTACACCGTAAATTCTTCATACTTACATAGTTCTTTGCAGGTTAATTATCAGTCTTATTACCCCCTTATTACCCGAACTTAACATATTGTTCCCTTATACCTACACGTACGTTCTTTATAAGTACGCTGTAAGTTCAGCATACTTACATAGTTCTTTGCGGGCTGTAATTTAAAGCGTTACCATGTGTACAGCATTTCTTTTATTGTAGATAGCATTACAAATTGCGTGCTTGCCATCTGTTGATCGCAACAGTTTCCTATGTATTGCTAATGCACTTTTGTAGGTCATTCTGCATAATAAGAGCATCTGCTAACTCTCTTAAATGACATAAATTACATGTCAGTGGTAGTTAATTACATAATTTGAACAATTCTTTATGGAAAACAGCATACTTTTCATTGTTTTGTTATGCCATTATTATTAATTCATTAGACACTAATTTGTCAGATGCACTTTATTGCAAAGGATAACAAAAGGTCATCTCAACCTGAGAGTACAGCATGTCTTCATTGTGCGTTCGTCAAAATATGACAATTTGAGCTGCCAATCGCCACTCTAAAAAGCTAAATCAGATTATATTATCCTGAACAATCTGAATTACAGCCTTCAGTGACAATAAATCAAGCAAGTTTACCATGAAGGAGCAAAATAAACCATAAAAAAGCAATAAATGAGTATTGAAAAGAGAACCCGCAAAATGTTTTTCATTTGCCTAACAGTCGTTCTCCTTTGTATACATGTCCCATTTGTTTAAGCGGCTGTAAACTGGAGTATCATCAATCTCTCTGTACATGTAAACCCCAGTGATGCGGTTCCATTCCAGTCTGGGAATGATGCTCTTAATTTCCTTGCAATCTTCTAGATCCTGCTTTTCCTGATTTTCCAAGGCCACAAATCCAAAGAAGTT
The DNA here is from genome assembly GCA_033026305.1 of Cirrhinus molitorella. Lineage (NCBI taxonomy): Eukaryota > Metazoa > Chordata > Actinopteri > Cypriniformes > Cyprinidae > Cirrhinus > Cirrhinus molitorella. The sequence goes on along the minus strand of CM065126.1, from coordinate 26,005,128 downwards.
CTTGACGCATTCAGCAGCATGGTATTTAGCATGCACTTCAGCTGTACGCTGGAAAAGAGTTTGCTCGTTGGAACGATACTGGGACCAGTACGCCTCCTGCTGATAGCCAAGGGTAGAGCAGCAGTGTTTCATACAGAGGAGCAGAAAGACAGCAAGGGAAATTGTTCCCACCACCAACCAGCCCAACAGCTAGAAGAAGAACAGAAAAAAAGAGGTTATATATTTCAGAAACTTGAGTGAATGCCTAATTAGAAATGTATTTTTAAATAAGGACTATAACAAGACTGATAAATACCTGTGATTCATACTTTAACTGGCGTTCAATCACTTTCGAGTAGTTCTTAAATGGTGCAGGTACATCCAAACACGGAAACCGGGCCATGATCTCCGGAATATTTGTAGTAGGAGGGAAATGATCCAAAGAAGAGGGGTCTACAAACTCACTTAGAGCACAGACATACGCCTCCCCTCTCAGAAGGGAAATAACTGACCAAGTAATGGGGGCAACAATTGCTCTCCCCAAAATAGAGCCCAACAGAGCAAAAGCAGCAGACAGCGATAATTTCCGACATTTTCTGGTCCGACATTCTGACACAACGTCCCAGGTATTTCGATTTAACATCATCCCAATGACAAAGAAAGCCAGTGCTGGTACACCAATGGCTGCCAGGCCATACAGGTAATTCTTCTTTGGTGAACACGGACAGTTGAATGCAAAAACATTGTATGCTGTCTGACTGGCTACTGTCCCTAAACCTATCAGGCCATTGAAGATCATGACATCTTTACTCTTGAAGAAGAGCGAAACAAATTTAAAGTTTTCTGAGATGAGTGCAGCCATTTTGTCCTAATTAAAATGAACAGTCTTTCGGAAAGTCTCTGTAATCTTAAAACAGCAAAAACAGAAGAGTGAAGAGTCCGTTTTTGTTATCCAACACCATCATACAGAAAAGCAGAAACAGACTCTAAAAACTAGAGAAATACACAGACGTAAAAAAAAAAAAAAAACTGTGCATGTGTTCAAATCAGAATATTATGAGATACACATTCAATTCTTTGTTGAACAAAGACCCTTTGGGCAAGTCTCAGCACGACACTGACCCGAACTGGAATCTAAAAACCATTAGAAACGAAAAGACTTACATTCCTTTGCAATGAGGAACAAATGGTCTCGCTGAACAGCCATAAAGTTTTACAGATATGTACAGCCAAGTGCAGACAGCAAAAGAAGTTCTTAAATCAAGGAAGTTTTCTGTAGGTAGCTCATGTTCTATTGAAGTTGTGAGAGCTTTCCCTCGCTCTATCCATTACGTGTATGCAGCTCTGAATCATCAGCAGGAACAGCATCTGGTTACAGCCCCAGTGGAAAGTATGAGCATTTAACTAAAACAGGCTGGACAACATCAAATCACCTCCCCATAGTAAGCAAAACAAATCTTGTAAATCAGTTCCCCTCACAATTATATTGTATTTTTGAAAAAAAATAAATGAAACAAGGTATTATTACTGGTAGTATACAGGCAACAAACATTTGTTACACAAAAAGGCTCTTTAAAATCAATTAGACTGGAACTTTTTTGTGTTAAAAGTGTTAAAAATAGAGTTTTTTACATTTTTTTTATTTACTCCAACTGTGAGTCACCTCTAATTTTAGTGACATGAAGTGTTATGGTGACTCTTTGTATTCTTTTGTTTTTAATACAGTATGGTGTGTATCTTGGAAATGCATATTGGCCAAATTTGTTCATACTTACTAACAAATATTTGCCTTCCCAGTCATAAAAACATGACAGATAGAAGGGCAGGAAGTGATTTTCTACATATCAAGCGCCATCACAAACTCAAAATGCAAGTTTTGCATCATTTATGGTTGCTCAAACCGATCAAACCAAGAAACCACATAGAGCTTTTATCATCCAAATGTTTTTGTTCATAAGGGGGAAAAAAGCAAGTAACTGACTGAAAAATGCAGGAAGTGCTGGCTTATAAATCTGTCTGTGGTTGGGAGGAGCCGAGTTATGTAGGGTGACCATATTTCGTTTTTTGTTTTTTTTTTAAAAGGAGAGGGGGCAGGATGCAGCCGGGGGTTAATGACCATATCCCATATCAAAACTTAAAATATGTCATTTCCATACCTAAACTACATATTTTACAGTTATGCAGATTGATCATAAACATAGCTAAAAGGCTTCCTACCACAGTGGCCACCTTTCTCAAAACTTATAATTGACCAGAGTTTTATGCAAAATGTTTCAATACATGCAAGGCTTATATACAGAAAAACTACACAATGCATGGCGACTGTATAAAAGCAAAAATCGAATCCCAGACATTTTGGGCGATTTAGAAATTTACAGATAATTTACTCAACCCCTTTGTTGTCCAAGATGTTCATGTATTTCTTTCTTAAATTGTAAACAAATTATGTTTTTTGAGGACAACATTTTCAGGATTTCTCTCAATAGTGGACTTCTGTGGTGCCCCCCAGTTTGAACTTCCAAGATGCAGTTTAAGTGCAGCTTCAAATGGCAACGATCCCAGCCGAGGAAGAAGGGTCTAATCTAGCAAAACAGTCGGTTATTTTCAAAACCAAATTGACAGTGTACTTTTTGAATTATGTTTTTTCCGGTTCAAGACAGTTAGGATATGTTGTAAAACGCCCATCTCATTTTCTCCACCAACTTTAAAATCACCCTACATCGCTGCAGAAGTACCAACCCAAAGTTTACAAAGTGAACATACAAAGAAGATTAAACACTTAAAACAGTGATGTAGGATGATTTTGAAGTTGAAGAAGAAAATGAGATGGGAGTTTTTCAACATACCCTAGCTATATTGGATTACACCGACTATGCATACGCATTACAGAGATGCAACAAGACCAACATTTGAGGTTAAAAAGTATAGAAATTGTCAATTTGTTTTGAAAATGGCAGATCATTTTGCTAAATAAGACCTCGGCTAGGATCGTTTAGAGCAGTGGTTCTCAACTCCATTCCTTGGGGCCCACTGCTCTGCACATTTTGTATGTTTCTAAATCTGATACACTCAGTTCAGTTTATGGATCTTTCTACTAACAAGCTGATGAACTGAATCAGGTGTGTTAAATCAGGGGGACATACAAAATGTGCAGAGGACTGGAGTTGAGAGCAGGGGTGCCCAACCCTGTTCCAGGAGATCTACCTACCTGCAGACTTTAGTTCCAGTCCTGCTGCAACACAGCTGTCTGTAATTATCAAGTGCTATGTGAGATGAATTAGCTGGTTCAGGTGTGTTTGATCAGGGTTGGAGCACCACTGGTTTAGAGCCATTTGAAGCTGTACTTAAACTGCATTTTGGAAGTTTAAACTTGCGGGCACCATAGTCCACTATATGGAAATAATTCCTGAAATGATTTCCTCAAGAAACATAATTTCTTCAGGAATGAAGAAAGAAAGACATGACCATCTTGGATGATAAAGGGGTGAGTACTTTATCTGTACATTTTTGTTCCCTAACTGTTATGAACCGGAATACACAGAGCTGACGAAGAGCTAGGAAAGACAAGCATTTGAGGTTAAAAAGTATATAAATTGACTTTTTTTTTTTTTTTTTTTTTTATTGATAATTTCGATGGATAAGACCCTTTTTGCTTGGCTGGGATCGTATAGAGCCCTTTGAAGCCACATTTAAACTGCATTTTAGAAGTTCAAACTCGGGGGCACCATAGAAGTTCACTTTAAAGAGAGATAGAAGTGAAGAAAGAAAGATGTGAACATCTTTGATGACAAGGTGGTGAGTAAATTAGCTGTAGATTTTTATTCTGGAAGTGAACTTCTCCTTTAATACCCAGGGTTCTCCTTAAATTGGATTTTCAAAATCCTGCAGATATGGTCTAGACCAGGGGTGCCCAAACTCGGTCCTGGAGGGCCGTGTCCTGCAGAATTCCAACTTGCCTCAACACACCTACTGAGAAGTTTCTAGTATGCCTAGTAAGACCTTGATTAGCTGGTTTAGGTGTGTCTAATTGGGGTGGGGTTGGAGCTAAACTCTGCAGGACAGCGGCCCTCCAGGACTGAGTTTGGGCACCCCTTGGTCTAGACGATGTAGTGGTTTTGAGCCAAGTTAGCACCACAAATGTAAATTAGCATTTTTTAATAAGCCCTTTTGCTATTTTTGTTTAGACAAAGTGAAAATTGACACATTTTTAAGCAGAAAACACATAAATTCACTTTAGGCAGACCTTTTTTTGTTTCTCCCTATAGCAACCATTTAGCTTAGCACATAGCAACAAGAGAGAACCTGTTTTTCGTCCGATTCTGCATGTCAAATTGGTGGCGGAGCATTTTGGTGAGAAAGAGAACTCCGTCTGGCTATTCAGCTTAGCGAATGAGTGCAGGAGGGGAACAAAATGAACTGACAAAAGTAATTAAAGAGGGAATGCACGGATCCCTGTTTTCATTCTATTCATTTCTTTCTTTCTTTACCCACAAGAAGACCAATGGCTGACAATGCCAGTGCCATATGCAACTTAGCAGACATGATTGCAAAAAGCTACCCAAAATCTGTCAGTAATGAGTGAGGCAGGTTTAAACAATGGTAAAAGCGTTGCTTGTTTTATATACACAGCTCTAGATCATTGGTTTTCCTGCTTTAATGCTGAATACAGACTACAGGAGACAACGAGTTAACTCAAGGTGTCTTTATTTAACAGGTTAACTAGGAGCAGAGAGGCAGAGCAACACAAGGTAAGCAGGTAAAACTCGGGTAAGATCAGCCAACTTAACTTGCTTGCTAACTGGAGCTCTTCCCTTTCTTTCCACAGGGTTTAAGGACGGCTTGACAAAAGATGAGGATGAACAGGCATTGGGTGAGTCAGGTAAGTCCTTAGTCGCGACTTTAAGACCAGACAAAGGTGGTGTGGAGTGAAGGTGGCTTTATACCAGTTTTGATTGAGGAGTGAGAGGTGCAGGGAATTAGAACACAGGTAACGTGATCGTGCAAGTTGAGCAGGTGTGAGCCAGGGAGGATTCTGGGAAATGTAGGTTTGGTGTGTCCCTTACCTAAGATAGAAGGGGTTGTGTAAAAACCCTAAGAAAAGGGGGCTTTGCACTAGGGTTGCAAACTAACAAATTTGACAGCTGAATGTTGTTAATTTGACTAACCAGTAAGTTTATACTTTATATTTTAAGTCCATCCTCAAAAATTTCTAAGCACAACATGCACTACAGCAAATCATGAACACTCGCTACTGTTGCAGAGCTATTGTTCTGTTGGTTAAAAAAATATCTTGCCTGTTGAGTAGGAAAGAAGCCATCTCTGGCTCAATTTTAAATTCTTTCAAATCAGTGCAGTTCTCTGCACTGCTAAAAAAAAACCCAAGCCATTTATTCTGGACTCAAACGTTTTCCCTTTTTTTGCTTGTAGTGTCTACTCTGTTTGGAGTTTACTTATTTATTGTTATTTGCCATTTTGCATGGTTCGTCATGGTCAGTATTTCTCACTCATTATGTCAAATATAAATATATAAAGGTTTATTATTTAGATTTGTTTTTTTTGTTTTTTTGTATAGCTAAAACTACATAATTATAAATTATTTTATTATATTCATTGTCCATTATAATGGACAGTAGGTCTCAATGCATAGTAAGCAAAACAGACACTATACTGTAAAACTGACACATAGAATTTCAGTAATAATTCTCCTGCAAATCTTCAGTTATGCCTCACAAAATATCCATTTGAAAATTTAAAATAGCTTGCCTTTAACAGCAACAGCAGCTATCTCAGCAATGCACAAACTATGTTTTGACATTCAGCTTTTAAGAAAAGATTTTGAAAGACTCAATGTACTATATAGCATTGTCCATAACACTCATATTCAAAATAGATAACATTTAGTATATGAATATCAAACTTTATTCAAACATCAATTTTGCATTAGAAATAAAAATAATTACAAGGTTTTTGTATTTAATTAACACAACAATTTTTTGTTATGCAGCATTTGTTTTTATTATTATTTTCTTTATTGTTTGTGTGGCACACATTTCTTGAGTGTTTCTTGATACCAGAGGTATTAGTTTTTGGGTGTGTAGTATTATTCATTAATTAGACACTAATTTGTCACACTCAAAAGAATAAAAAAGTCCACTTCTTTGTCACTTACTTAACAGTCATGTTCATTTGTGTACATGGCCCATTTGTTTAAGCGGCTATAGATGGGAGTTTCATCAGTCTCTCTGTACATGTAAACCCCAGTGACGCGGTTCCATTCCAGTCTGGGAATGACGCTCTTGATTCCCTTGCAGTCTGCTAGAAGCTGCTTCTCCTGACTTTCCAAAGCCACAAAGCCAAAGAAACTCTTGACATTTTCAGCAGCATGGTATTTAGCATGCACTTCAGCTGTACGCTGGAAAAGAGCTTGCTCGCTGGAGCAGTACTGGGACCAGTACGCCTCCTGCTGATAGCCAAGAGGAGAGAAGCAATTTTTCAGACAGAGGACCACAAAAACAGCAAGGGAGATGATTCCCACCAGCAACCAGCCCAACAGCTAGACAACAAAAAAAAAAAAGGTTGTACATAAGGAGTGTTCATGCACTTAGATAGTTTAAAATTACCGCATGATTTACTCACCCTCAAACCATCCTATGTGTATATGACTTTTTTTCAGAATAATACAATCAGAGTTATATTAAAAAAAAAGTCCTGGCTCGTCCAAGCTTTATAATGGCAGGGAATGAGGTTTAAGGTTTTGAAGTCCAATTAAAGTGCATCCATCCATCATAAAAAGTGCTCCACACAGCTCCGGGTGGTTAATAAAAGCCTTTGGAAGTGAATCAGTGCAATTGTGTAAGAAAATTAACCCTTACTAAAATGACATACACATATTCACAAGAGTGGCATTTCAGCGAATGATGTAGGCAAACGCTGTGACAAACGTAAAAACAAAGTGGAGAAGGCAAAACAAAACACTGGTCATGAATTAGAAGAACAAAACAAAGATCTGTAAAGAAAAAGGTTGATATAAGCCAAAAGGAGACATATTTTTAGAGCATATTTTCACCAGAACTTATGCTACGTCCTATACTCTTAAAAATAAAGGTGTCTTAGTAGAACCATTTTTGGTTCCACAAAGAACCATTCAATCAAAGTTTCTTTAAAGAACCATCTTTCCTACCTTTCTATAATGTGAACCTTCTTTCGCCACAAAGAACCTTTTGTGAAACAAAGGTTCTTCAGATGTTAGAGGTTCTTTATGGAACCATTTAGACAAAAAGGTTCTTCTAAGGCATTGTGAAGCACCTTTATTTTTTAGAGTGTACATCATCCACTCTCTCTTGAAAACTGGTATGACAGTTAGCGACAGCTAGAGATTACGGTTTATAAAGTTTCGAATATGGATATTTTTCTCACACAAACGCATTGCTTCACTTCAGGAGGCCTTTGTTGACCCCCTGAAGCTGTGTGGAGTACTTTTTATGATGGATAAATGCACTTTTATTTGTCATATACAAAGTCATATAGACCTAGGATGGCTTAAGGGTGAGTAAATCATGGGGTAATTTTCATTTTTGGTTGAACGATCACTTTAACAACACTATAAAAAGCAGTAAGTACCTGGGATTCGTACTTTAACTGGCGTTCAACCTCTGCGGTGTGGTTTATAAATGGAGCAGGTACATCTTTACATGGAAACCTGGCCATGATATCTGGACCAGGTGCAGTTGAAAAGAAGCCGTCCAAAGATGAGGGGTTCATGAACTCGCTGAAAGCACAGACATACGCCTCCCCTTTTAGGAGGGAAATTACAGTCCAGGTGACAGGGGCAACGACTGCTCTGCCCACAATGGAGCCCAGCAGAGCAAAAGCAGCCATCAGTGATATTTTCCTGCATCGTCTGCTCCGACACTCTGACACAATGTCCCAGGTATTCTGATTCAGCATCACCCCGATGACAAATAAAGCAAGGGCTGGTACACCGATGGCAGTCAGGCCATACAGGTAATTCTTCTTTGGTAAACATGGACACTGAAAAGCTAAGATGTTGTATGCGGTCTGACCGACCATTGTTCCTAAACCAACGAGGCCATTGAAGACCACGACATCCTTGCTCTTGAAGTAAAGTGCAATGAATTTGATGTATTCTGAGAGGAAAGCAGACATTTTGATACAGGTGTGTTTCGCTCTCTCAGTTTCTTTTCAGTGATGATGGTTATTGTCTCGATAAGTTAAGCCTGACAAACACAGATGTGCAAGTAAGTCCTTTAAATGAAAAGAGGGGCAAAACAGAAACAGCTTCATTGTACCATTTCTAAATCAATAAGTGTAGTCATACATTCAATTCATAAAAAAGCCTCAATGTGCCGCTCAAAACTAAAAATCAACTGAAAACTCAAATTATTTCTGAAATGAAGACTTACATTTCTTTGCCAGAGAGTACAAATGGTCTTGCTGAACATCCACAAAGTTTTAAAATTATGTACAACCAGACGCAGATTGTCAAAACAAAAACTGCGTGTATGTAGCTGTATTTGTTGTGGTCAAGAAGTGAGATCATTCCCTCGCTCTGTCTGATATGTACATACAGCAGTGAATCACCAACAGCAATTACAATCTGGTTTCAGCCCCAGTGGAACTAATAAGCTTTTAACTAAAACAGGTTGGGCTAAAGTAATTAAGAAAGATGAGACAAAAAATGTATCTCTTTCTTTATCTTTCTCTCTCTTTTTCTCTCTACATATATATGTCATCCAACATATTGTTCAAAATGAATTGCCTCCTGAGACCCAGTAAAAAGGATAATACAGCCGTTCCTAAGTTCCACTTTTTTTTTGTTTGTTTGTTTGTTTGTGTTTCTCAATTATCTGACACTCCTTTTGCAGGTCTCAGAATTAAACTAGGTGTTTTTAATTAGGGAGATATACAAAATGGGAGCATTGAAGTGCACAGAACATCTTGTAATGATAAGATCATCTTGGAAATTACATCATGAAATGGATCCCCCATGACAGGGCGAAAGTCACACAGTAAGAGAATTCTGAAAGTTCTTTTTGCAGAAATTAGGATAGTGTCCATACATTAAAATAAGTAACTAACTATAGTTAAAAATGTAAATAATTATATTTTAGAATTCCCCAAATTTAGGGGTGAATTAAATAAGAATTATTTTTTTAATTTTAGCTTTTTCTAACCTTTTAACTGTCACTGTAACCTGTCATAATCTAATCATGAAACTATACATCGTTGAAAAGGTCTAAGACTCCTAAATAGATATTTGACCACTGTTTTGTGTTACAAATTAGGTAGGAAAAGTAATAGATTCATTTATGACAAGAGTGCACCTCAAAAATTCTACATCATAACAGGAGTTCTGACCTTTATCACAATAAGATTTTCTTCGTTGCCCTTTTCCCTGTCACGCTTCAGAAATCATAAGAAATTATATATCAGTAACTTAAAATCTCAAAATTCATCCTTTGAAAACCATTTTAAAATCAGACATTGCACTACCATGGAAAATGTACATCAAAATTATATTACAATATGTTTTCATTCATGAATTATAAAAATTAAAGTTTGGATGGTGCATTTTCACATCTATGTTAAAAAAAGGAGTGACAGTTAAAGGGTTAAAGTTATTTTTTTTCTTAATTTAATTCGTTTTAATTAATCCTGAGGCCCTCTTGTAAGTTTGTTAAGGCTCACTATGAAGGCCTGGATCCCTAAAACCATATTCACCTTATTCTTCAACGTGGAAGTAAGCCTATGGATGAGACTTCTGGTTCATTAGCTTTTATAAAATAACGAGAAGAATAACAATGTTCAGTAAACTGTAAAACTGTTTGCACTACAAACCAGTGTGTTCAGAAGTAAAATAATACATTAAAAGAAAATGGTAAGACACACCAATTTGCAGCAAAACGAGCTGTTTTGTACAGCTAAAAATAGCTGGACGCTATTTTAGACCGAAAGCCAGGCCCATAAAATTTACAAATGTGACCCTGGAGCACAAAACCAGTCATACGGGTCCATTTTTGAAATTGAGATTTTTATATCATCTGGAAGCTGAATAAATAAGCTCAATATCAATTATATTGATGTATGGTTTGTTAGGATAGGACAATATTTGGTTGGGATACAGCTACTTGAAAATCTGGAATCTGAGGGTGCAAAAAAGATTGAAAAATCGCCTTTAAAGTTCCAAATGAACTTCCAGTTTCCAAAATGAAATTCAAAAGTTCTGATATATTTACGCTAGAAAATGTACAAAATATCTTCATGGAACATGATCTTTACTTATCCTTATGTTTTTTGCATAAATGAAAAATCGATCATTTTGACCCATACAGTGTTTTGCTGGCTATTGCTACAAATATATCCGTGTTACTTATGACTGTTTTGTGGTCCAGGGTCACAAACTGCCGCGGAAAAATAAGGTGGGTACATTATCATTTATGTAACTGACTTAGTTATAAATACCGCTGCTTCAAACTGAAGAGCATAACCAGCTCCTAAATATTTTTAGCGAGTGAAACATGAGCTCAAGACCACAAGGTGGTGTAAACTCAACAGTTGGGCTACTAAGCAAGTTCTACAATCGTAAACTCCTGCGGCAGGTTCTGTTGGACAATAACATTGTTGTGACTGTGAAAAACATCATTTAGGATGTGGTAAACTAGCAACTTGCCATTAGTAGGCGAGGCTAAATTACTGTAAAAATTATCTCCGGAGTGACGCCATCAGCTGCTGATATGTCATTGATATGAATTAAAATGTAGCTATCATTTAATTTTAGTGAAAATTACTTTGTTGCATAAGAAGTAGAGAAAAAGAGTGACATTCATTCTTAACATTATCATCATCATTTGTCATCTCACACCTGTATGTTGCTTGACGTTATCACAGAACAGCCCTATTATTTATGTTCTCATTTATTTATGGTGACAAACAACATATGTGACCCTGGACCACAAAACCTGTCATAAGGGTAAAGTTTCTGAAATTTAGATTTGTACATCATCTAAAATTTAAATAAAGAAGCTTTCCATTCATGTATGTTTTTTAGGATAGGACAATATTTGGCCGAGATAGGCCTATACATCTATTTGAAAATCTGCAATGTGAGGGTGCAAACAATCTAAATATCGAGTAAATCGTCTTTAAAGTTGTCTAAATTAAGTTCCTAGCAGTGCATAGTACTAATCAAAATTTAAGTTTTAATATATTTGCAGTAGGAAATTTACAAATATCATGGAACATCTTTACTTAATATCCCAATTATGTTTCGCATAAAAGAAAAATAGATAATTTTGACCCAAACAATGTATTTTTGGCTATTGCTACAAATATAGTACCTGTGCTACTTAACACTGGTTTTGTGGTCCAGTGGATCGATTGAATGACCGAGTCTCAGGAGAATATAGGCTAGTCTAAAACAAGAAATGGCATGCTATAAATAAGAAATGAGATCTTGACAGTGCTATACCACTTCATTCAGACTTAAAATCAGACTTTTGAGTAGTATGCCACAGCTGTAGTTTTCATAGGAGTGTAGCGCTCTTCCGAGAGGCTGAGTGTATCCAAGTGCGCATGCCCATTCATATCTTCAGCGCGTTTATGCAGCATTAGTGCGGGTTTACATGTATGCCAGTTCCACAGCACTTTATTCATGTCGTCTTCTTTACGGACCCCAAGAAGCTTTTCCTCGTCACTCTTCTGTTTTTCCCCGTCCTCATCTTTGTTACCTTTCCCTTTCTTCGTGGGGAGCTGGAACTGTGGAACAATTTCACCACTGATGCTCTCGAAATATTGCTGTATGCAGACCTTAGCGAAGCTCTTGGCGTGCTCTTTGCACGTTTCGTCGAATAGTTTGCGCTCTGTATCAATGTAGTGCGACCAATATTTGGTTTTAAGAAAAGCGGCTTGGGTAAAACAAGGTCTTATCGCCCTTATCAAGAAGGCAGCTACAGTTATTACCATTAAAAAGGTCCATCCACATGCCTAAAGAAGAAAAGTAAAACATTACAACAGATTATTTAAAAATAAAACAATATATGGTTTTATATATTTATATATTTGTGACCCTGGACAATAAAACCACTCATTTTATGAAACAGAGAAAATCTGAAAGCTCAATATAAGCTTATCATTGATGTATGGTTTGTTAGGATGGGGCAATATTTGGCTGAGATACAACTAGCCTATTTGAAAATCTGGAATCTGAGGGTGCAAAATAATAATAATATTTATTTATTTATATTTTTTTGAGAAAATCGCCTTTAAAGTTGTCCAAATTAAGGCATATTAATCAAAAATTTAGTTTTGATATATTTATGTTAGGAAATTTACAAAATATCTTCATGGAACATGATCTTTACTGGATATCCTAATGATTTTTGGCGTTCGATAATTTGGTCCCATACAATGTATTATTGTCTATTGGTACAAATATACCCGTGCTACTTATGATTGGTTTTGTGGTACAAGGTAATTTTTTTATATTATGCATAGTTTTATATAGACAATATATATACGCTAGTTTCCATATTATCAAACTGAATCATACATAATTTATCTTAAAACTCCCTCTTGTATATCCTTGAAAATTTGTTTTTAAATCGTATGAAATATACAAAAACAAACAAACAGGGCTATCTCTCCACGTAGTAGGAGCCTATGAATATTTAATGAGGTAAGCGCTGAAACCGCTTATGATTGGTTGTTTGCAAACATAAGTTCATCTCCAAAGCATCTCATGTGTAGAAACATATGATAGACTTCAAGATAACAGTTTTACATACATTCTAAATCATAAACATACCAAAGACCTTTTCAAAACGTCTATTTGACATCTGATAGGAAACGTCCTATAGACGTATTGCAGATAAGCAAACACTAAAAAAAATGTTTTGCAGACGTCAAATAGACATATCTGTGATGTATACGTGCGCTATCAGGGAGGCAACATTTTACAAAATTAAAATTATTTCTTACCCAGCGTTAATACTAGCAAGTAAGATCATTTAGAAAGTTGTGAAATAATGTCATTACCTGTGACAAACAGCAAATGTACCTAGTGGCCGCTTCTCTGGAAATAATCTCTTGCCCATCAAACACGTCTTTGCATGGAATCCTTGCTTGTAATTTCAGAAGCTCCTTTTTGGGTATGTTTTGATAGGTTTCGTTGAGGAACTCTGATAAATCCGTTGTGGCGCTGAAAGCACACAAAAAGCTCTTGCCATCCATTAAAGTCACGGCTATCCACACAGCCGGAGCGATGAGAGCGCGCTGCGTCATGGAGCTGAACATGTAGCGCAAAACTGCCGGATCTTTCCTGCGTTTTCCAACCGGTCTCTTCCATTCTTCAGTTAACACTGATATGTTGTTGTTAAGTACATATCCAAGTAAAAAGAACCATATCGGCGGAACGATTAGAATGCCGGTTCCATACGCGTAATTGTAGTCTGGAAGACAAGGACAGGTGAACTCAAAAGAGGAATACATCTGAGCACTTGCCAGAGCCATGATCCCACAGATGCCATTCATGAAGGACTCTTGGTTGGCTTGCAAAAACTGGACCATAATCCGAAACTTATCCATTTTTAAAAAGTTGGTTCACCTTTTAGAGCAGAACAGTGGATTGAATTAGTACACTTGAGCCCAAATAAATTATTAATCTTATTATAATAATCAAATACTTACTCTATCTTGTCAGAGCGAAAAAAGCGCAATACTGCTGGACTCCAAAGTGAGGAAAGGTTCACCAGGTCGCCTCAATGCATGGATGCACATGAGTGACAGGCCACTCCCTCCTTCAGAGACTCTAACACATCCTCAACTCAATAGTTGGGTGTGATTTGTGTCCTCCCATTGTCCAGTGCCTAAACTGTTTACTGTCAAGCACAATATATAACTAGAAGACAAACTATATTTTACTCAAAATGTGTATTTAAGGCAAAAGTATACGTTTCAAAACATGAACAATATAGGGGAGACCAGGGAGTGTTGTAAAGCTGGGTGAGTTGTAACGCTCTCAGTTTGACCAATCAGAACCAACCTATGGTGATGTCATCCATATCATACATTCCCATCTCCATTTTGAGCTATCAGGAGAAGTGGCATGTGTCTGTGAGCAAGATTGTGAATTTTATCACCAAAAAAAATGATTTTCATGTAAGAAAGTAATTTTTTTAGCAAGATTATTTTTTGCCTAGCATTCATTGTAATGTAAATTAAAAAAAGATTTACATAATCTTAAGTAGCTATTTCTCTATTTCTGATGCTAGACATTAATGCTAACTTCAAACCCACATGCTAAAAAGAGTTAGCTATGTAATGGCTGCACACACAGAAATTTGTTTTAGTTTTAAGCTTAAAGTTCCAAAGGAAATACGCTACATACACAGATTTGATATAGTGTGAAGATGAAAGTTTAAAATAAACATTTTTATTAGTTAATATTGTTAATAAATACACAATATACAGATAAATGCATACACAATACATTCATATTTGTTCAGGTGTTGCCAAGGTTGTGTAGTAATTTGCATTGAAGCCATATCCATGAGGTTGTTGTGTAATGCGTGAGGAAAGGGACATGCAAAAATACACAAACTAAATCCCAGCATATTCAAATGCACCATGCAAGCGCTTGAGGCAGGTTAAAACAAAGCTTTCTGAATTGACGATAGCTTTGATTCATACTAAATATGCAGGCATCACTGCATTAGAATCCTATAGGGGCCCATTGCAATTGTGTAATTATTATATATCCACTGCACCCATGAAAGCTTTTTAAGCTTTGCTTCTAAATTAACATGAATTAGTTCATTAGTTCTTAATTCTAGGGTCAACATTGTTCATTATATTTATGAATATTTCATGAACATGTCACTTATTGACATTCATTCTTATTTAAGAGATTTTTCTCAGTTTTACACTTCAGAGAACAATGCTTTTCCATTGTGATCTTCCCAGGTGATACATACTTTAGGCTTATAGGCCATCTTTGTCACGTCCAGCTCTGGTTTGCACTCGTACCAGGTTTGCAGCAAATGATCTACCTGGTCTTGTCTGGTTATGCCATGCAGACGCTCCTCTTCTTCCTCTCCATATTCATTACGGATTGTGTTGGGTCTGAGTGCACTTGAGAGGGGCATTCTCAGAGTAGTGTCTTCTCGCATACTCTCAAAGAACTGCACCACGCATTTTCTGGCAAAATCTCTGGCATGAAGGACACAGGTCTCGTCGAAGAGCTTCTGCTCAATGTCCAGGTAATTGCTCCAGTAGCGTGTCTGCAGAAAAGTGGCGTGATTGAAGCAAGGCTTGAGGACACGACCCACAGCTCCAAGAAAAATGAAGAAGAGGAGGATTGACCAGCCTATTGCCTTAAAGAAGATAAATTGTACAAGAAGAATAGATGAATCACCTGGTTATGCAAAGCATGAAAGGATTTTAACCACCTACAGATTTGCTAAAGGTCTGTTCCAGTCAACTTTGTACAGCTCAATCTTGCTTAGAAGCTATCAAGTCAAGATGACATTGACATCACGGTTCTTTGACTACAGACAATGTAGGCATTGAAAAAATGCACAAAATATGCTTGGAAACCCATTCACCTGAGAGTAACAACGCACATAGCGTGAGACAGCTTTACGAAAACTGGTGTTTGTGAAGATGACATCTTCTTTGCAAGGCACCTTAGCCATGATCTTGATCAGTTCTAGGCCAGTGCCGTTTGGTATTCCTGTAAAATATTTCAGGTCTACATTCATACTAAATGCACAGATGAAACACTTTCCATCCAAGAGCGTCATCAGAATCCAGACCATGGGGGCCAGAAGTGCTCGTTGCAACATTGAAGACAGCAAAAATCTGGGAAAAGGATAATACAAATATTTTTAGATAATTAATATGCTGTTAATAATAAAAAAGTAGGCTAATATTAATAATATTAGCTTCAAACTTACTTTACCACTGCTGGATTTTTTGTCCTCTTGCCCAAGGGTCTGACATACTCTTCCATCAGTACCCCTGTATGACGATTAACTAACACTCCCAAACAGAACAATATAATCGGAGGGACAAACATGACCCCTAGTGCGTACATCTTGTTGTATTGCGGTAAACAGGGGCAGTTGAAATCAAAACTTGTATACAACTTGACGCTTATCAGTGACAATATTATACAGATACCATTGGAGATGGACTCAGAATTAGACTGGAAATATTGCAGAACTAACTTTAAACGATCCATTAATTCGTTTACGTTATAGCTAGGCTATAAGAGGCTGCGGGTCAAACGTAGGCTACTTATCTGATAAGTTGTTGTGCAATCTGCGCCGTTCAAGTCTGCGAAAAAGACAAACGAAAAAACCTCACTTGAGAAATGGTTAATTTAAAAGTAATTATATGGATGGTGGAAACGAATGTTTCACAAATATGAACGCATCTTGAGCTCTGCGCGCTGAAGTGTGATGGGTTCACTTGTAGGGCGCGCAGGCACCTGTTTCCTTTGGCCACACCCAAATGTGTGCACGAATGCCTGACTGAAGTGCTTAAAACGAGTCAGCTTTTTTCCCTTTTAATCGGATGATATTTTCTTTTTATTGTTTTGCTCAATAAGCGCTTGGCTGGAGGATTTATGGAGGTGCTAAGCACCCTCAAACAAAAACAATAACTCCCCCAGTTAAAGCTGTATTAATGCCACTTCACTGCAGATATGACAAACGTTATGGTTTGCGCTCTGGAGATCGGTTTCGACGTGTTTTTGCAGCGTCGAGCAATGTAACCAATCACAGACATATCTGTTGATTTCTTAAACCCAACAGCCAATCAGAGGCGTCTAAGTTAGAATTCACTCACCGTTCAAATTGCTTGAGTTTGTTGTCTGGGTGTTGTGTTCAGCACAAATCATATCACTATAGCGAAGTGTAGACGTGATGTAAATAAGATATTCGTTGTAAATAAGACATTCAACTTCACTGATTTTAAGGTAACTTTGTGAGGTAACTAAGATGAGTGATGAATGATTAAAACCAGAGGTCTTCAATCCTGCTCCTGGGGACCCACTCTCCCGGAAAAATTATTTCCAACATGCTTCAGCACACCTGCCTCCAATTTTCAAGCAATCTTGAGGAGCTTGATTGACCACTTCAGGTGTGTTTGATTAGGGTTGTAGCTAAAATCTTCAGGATAGTGGGTCCCCAGGAACAGGGTTGAAGACCTCTGATTTAAAACTTTAATAATATTTGCATTCAAACTGCTGTCCCACAACCAAAAAACACATTTAAAAAAATGTGGTACATTTAGGTATTCAAATCTTAGATGTTTACTAAGTTCCTTCTATTATCTATTGAAACCCACAATAATATTTAAAATATCAGTAAGCCTAATATAAACTCATCATTTATTGGGTAGTTTCAGTTGGGAGGTGGCTGTCCGGAACCCTAACCCCTAAATTTCAATTTATGAAAACCATTTTGAAAAAAATGTTTGTATTTTACTCCATTGTTGTTTTTAAAAACATCTTTTTGATTTTTTTTTTTTTAAAGTGAATTGTCCTTCTCTCTCATAGCTACAAGGTGTGAGTAGAAAATAAATATTTATTTGTATTATTTTATTCAAATATTGTCTAATTGTGTCTTATTTACTATTAAACTTTTTCAAAGTAAACGTGCTTAAACTTTGCTTTAAAATGCATAGCAAGATCTCCTAACTGAAGATCACGTGATTACAAACGGAAATCACTTCCGTGAAGTGACCATGGAATGTCCCCTTCGCTAATGGACTTCTGGAAGGGCCCTTCTTGAAGGTATTAAGTTGCTCACTTTCGTTTGGAGCGTCCCTGCAAATGGCATCCCCTTCCCGAAGTGCCCTTAAGGGGCAAAAAAGCCAGTTGGAATTTGCCCAAAGTAACATACCCGTCAACATTTGAGTTCCAAAAAATGGGAAAACGAGTCAAAAGTATAAATTATTATATTATTATTATTTGTATTAATTTTAATAATTATTATCAAACAATTACATTCATTTAGTAACATATATCTTAGGGTAGGCTATATGTTTATAGTTTTATAATTATCTTCTTGTGAATCCACCAGTTCACATTTACAACTTAGTGTTTTCTATGCTAATTAATTCTCTGCCAGCAGGTGGCGCTTTTCGCCATGAATATAGCCGTTTCCTCGGTAACCGCAGAAAACAAAGCAGTGCACCTGACTTTGAAACTTGCAGCGCTAATATTTAATCAATAAAACATTATTCAACCTTGAAATATGTTTACATGATTATTCATATAATGAGGTTTGGGCTATACAAATTACGAGAGTTTTACCAGAGGCGAATTTAGGAAACATAAAATACGCCCAGTGGGATTTTTTTAGAAAGATTAAAAATACGGGAAAATATTTAAACGGGATGATAGTGGGATAGAATGGTAGGCTAAAATACGTGAGAATCCCGGGAAAAATGGGAGGGTTGACAGGTATGGTTTAGTTGGGGGAAATAAACAAAATTTTAGTACAGTTTTGTTGTATTTTAGTATGTTTCAGTGTTTTAAAGTTAATTCTGTAATGTGATGTTGTCGCTATACCAAAACATTATTGTCACTACCAAAAATGTGCAGCCATTACCGAAACATTGGATGTTTTGTCAAAATTAAAATATAATGAATTATCAACTACGATGTAGCCTAATGATAGTGTTTGGTTCAATATACATTCAAACTAATGAATCCTTAAGTTTGAAATCAGTATGATCAACCTTTTGTAGGCTAATTATTATTGATTTACCTCTGAAAACTTTTTAATAAAATGGAAAAAATATATATTTACAAGAAACATCTCATCAAAAGCTCAATAGGTAGGCTAAATATAACCCTTATTATTAAATGATATATTTCTGTGTTTCAGTAGTGACATATTTGAGGAGACAAATATTCCAAAACATTTAAAACAGCAACGAAATTATTAAAGAATTAACTGCACAAATACTAGAAATGTGTACCTTGGATATTATACAATTTGCATACATACTAAATTTGTGGAAAAGGACACATTTTTCAAGACGTTTCCTACTCTGACTTTGCATGGATATTTTCCTTAATAGTTATCCTAAGGAAAATAACATTAAAAATAGCGTTCAAAATTATCCTACAAACGAATGATTGCAATATTTGACAAACTCTGATATAAAAAATATTGTTGTAGGTGTATTGTTTATAGGCTAGGGCCTACTAAACTTTGGTGAGGTAGCGACCTCGTGTGGGTAACCTAGTCGTCCGCCTTCGGTAGTCACTGCTCAACTGCACAAAGACCCGAAAAATTACAACAACAAAAAAAACTTGTCTGAAAATCCAATTTTAATACCGCCGTTTGTAGATACTCTCCTCGCCATAGATCATGTAACAAACTTTTGATTCTTCAACCGGTAAGCCTTTTATTTTTGTAACTGCATGTACGTCCACAATTAACACTATAACATTAACTGTAAGTAGGCTATTACTAGTAAAAAAAAAATACATTTTTCTTCACGTCGAGGTAAAAGTAGTTTTCTACAGCCCCGGAGTGTGGGTGTGTGTGCGCGCGCGCGCGCGCGTGTGACCTATGATGTTGACTCAAGAGCGGGACTGACCCACGTGCTTTTTATAGAGAAGCGAAAACGACCCCATTGGTCACTTCCTGGATGTGAGAGCAGCTTCATGTCGAGTATCTAGCAGATGAGGAAACAGAGGAGTAACGGTAGTGCAGCGCTTTCTCTTTTGTCGCTTCAGTATCGTTCTGAAACAATGAACAACGCTGGACTTTAACTCTTGGATTACAGTGTAAGTTACTATTATGTTCCTATACTTTGTTCTAAAACAAAGACTCCTTGCGAGTAGTGGCCGTCTCATGCTGTTTCATATATTATTCAAGAAACAGTAACAGCTGTGATTAAAATGGTAAAAATCTAGAGTCTTGTAAATCACAAGAGTTTTGTAAAACGCCTCAAAACGTCAAAAAGAAAATACGCAGTAGTGGTAATAAAAAAGAGAAGTTGTTAGATGCTCTGCCTCGTTAGTTTATTGCGTCACCGCCCTCACCATACGTTTCATTCGCCCTGTTGCTGAACCTACCATTGGCTTCAATCATTTCAGTCACGCGTTAAGAAGTATTTCCTCTGTAACAGTGTTCAACTATTTGTAGATTTCTCTCGGTTTAATGGGTAAATTGCTGTTGCTTTCGAAACTCTGCCTCTTGGTGTTTGTAGACTGTGGGATGTCTTTACTGGAACTCGCCCATTATTAGTCAGATACTTATCATTATGTAATGTATTTTAAAACAGTTCTTTTATTGTTTTGTGCTGTTTAACTTGGGATATGACACAAGGCAAACGTTTTTTTTTTTTTTTTTTTTTTTTAAATAAGTCTCTTCTTCTCACCAAGTCTGTATTTATTTGATCCAAAGTACAGCAAAAACAGTACAATTTTGAAATCTGTTTACTATTTAAAGTAACTGTTTTCTATTTAAATATATTTTAAAATGTAATTTATTCCTGTGTTCAAAGGTGATTAGCATCATAGATTTTTTAGCATCATTACTCCAGTCACATGATCCTTCAGAAATCATTCTAATATTCTGATTTGCTGCTCAAAAACATTTATTATTATTATGTTGAAAACAGCTGAGTAGAATTTTCAGGATTCTTTGATAAATTGAAAGTTCAGAAAAACAGTGTTTATCTGAAATAGTAATCTTTTGTTATCATCACTTTTATGGATCAATTTAAAGCATTCTTACTAAATAAAAGCATTCAGTTCTATAATAATAATAATAATAATAATAATAAAAAATATATAGCAAATATCCATGCTTTTTTAAATGTTACAAAAGGTTTTTATTTCAGATAAATGCTGATTTTTGGGATCTTTCTATTCATCAAAGAATCCTTAATAATCTATTCAACTGTTTTAAATATTGATAATAGTAAATAAAAAAATTCTTGAGCAAATCTGAATATTAGAATGATTTCTGAAGGATCATGTGACACTGAAGACTGGAGTAATAATGCTGAAAATTTAGCTTTGATTACAGGAATAAATTACATATGAAAATATATTCAAATAGAAAGCAGCTTTTTTAAATAATACAAATATTTCACAATATTTCTGCTTTTGCTATATTTTGAATCAATTAAATGCAGGCTTGGTGAGCAGAAGAGACTTTAAACACATTAAAATCTTACTGTTCAAAAACTTTAGATTAGTAGTGTATTTCAACCACAACCTCTGTTTTATTGAACTTTCTGTTTATAAAAGAATCCTGATTTTTATTTTTTATTTTTTTATTATGGTTTCCAAAAATAAATTGAACAGCAATGATGAGAAATACACCTCCTTTCTGCTGGGAAAGGAGATGTGCTTAACCTTCAGAAAACCTTGTGAGATCAAAGTGGTTTGCATTTACAAAAAATGCGTAACTGAAATGTATTAAAACAAACAAACAAACATTTCAAATTGACAAATTTTGTAAACAGAAAATATCAATATTAATTCAACAGAAATTTGTGTTAAAAATTACGGGACACTTAAGTGTAGATTGCAGATTGTATAAATATGGAAATTTATCTACCTCATTCCAAGAATCACTCAGACTCCAAGTGCCACACTATAAATAAACCAATTACATAACGTCCTCCTCAGTGTATATATATGAGGTTCCTTCCTAAGCTTCAGTCAAGGCAAAAGGACAGAATACTTTGAACAGAGATGAGATGGTACCACAGTTGTTGTTTTTTTTTGTTTGTTTGTTTTTTTTTTTTTACCCAAACCTCAAGTTATGATATAAAACACACGCACGTCACATTTTCAGTGGATACCTTTATCTGGATACAGCTATCCTGCTGCTTTAATTTATGACATTTAACAGAGGTTATCTGACTTCCTTCCCCAGTGTGGGACAATCCTTTGTATTACAGTTCACAAACAACCTCTCTGAATAATGACATGTTTTCACAAAATGTAAAAGATGTTTCCTTTTAAGAGCCTCACATTAATCCAGAAATGTGTGTTTTCCCAGACGCACAGTGAAGGATGCAAGGTGCTATTGCACGGGTTTGCATGGTGGTAGTAGCAGCTATCCTCAACCACCCGCTGCTCTTCCCTAATGAGAACACCACCATTCCTGAGCAAGATGATGAGCTCCTGACCCGGATGAAGGAGCACCAAGAAAAGTTGGAGGCTGAACAGAAGCGCCTGGAACAGGAGATCTCACAAACCGAAACAGCTCTGATCAGTGATCAGGACAGTTACAGCTGGTACTTTTGGAGCACTCTCTGCCTAGTCATTTTCTTCACAATTGAGGTGTGCAGGCAGGACATAATGCCTACTGAAATTCCAGATTCCATGGAAGATGAAGATGGAGATTTCAATGCTGAATATATCAGCGCTAAGACTGTAGCACTAGATAAAAGTGTTTTAAGTAATTTCTGCAAGACTCGCTTTCATTCTTTCATCCATGAAAGCGTAAGAGTGCGAGAGTTTATCGAGGGCTTTGCGGATGATCTTCTCGAGGCTTTGAGAAGTGTTTGCAATCGAGAATCTGATCTGGAAGTCGAGGACTTTGTCGGCTTAGGCAGTATGTTTGAGTCCTGGAGGGTGTCTAAACCTCCTACGTGTGACCTCATTGTGCCTTTCACTCCTCCACGGCCATTTAGGTTCCAGTTCCAGCTCTGGTGCGACCCCTCCGCTGAAATCCCGCTGGACTTGCAAGGATGTGGAAGGATTAAACTACTAAAACCAGGTGGGAATGGCACAGACTGTCTTTGTGGCTCAGCCAATCTCGGTGATGATATGCTGTGTCTGCTTCACAATAAAAATGAGGGTGAAAAGCTTGAGGAACACACTTTAGTGGAGCTCCTCTGTGAGAAGAACACATCGTATTTGTCGAAAGATCAGATCATGAGATGGTTCCAGATCTCGATGAGCAAAGCATGGGGCCAGATCTCTCACAAGTACGATTTTGAGCTGGCATTTCGGAACCTGGACTTCCCTGGAGCTCTGAAAATCAGATTTAGGTCTGGAAAGAGTGTTGTTCTCAACATTACCCCTGCTGTTCAGTTTGAGGACACGGATGCTTTCCTCGTCTCTCATTTCCCATCTGACACTAGCAACTCCTCAGACACTCACTGGCAACTCTCTCTAACCGTTTATGAAAAGAATCTGCTTAAACATCTAGGAAAAAAACTTCCTGCAAATTCGTGTCATGTTCACTGTCTTCAGATAGTGTCCTTCTTGCACAAAAAGCAGACGGCTTTGACTGGGCGAAGCGCCTTTTCTAATTACCATATAAAGACGGCGCTTTTGCATCTGCTGTTGAGTAAACGTCCCACAATGTGGCAGGCGCAGAATCTCGATGACAGATTACGAGATCTGCTCAGCTTTCTTCAGCAAAGCCTGGAGGAAAAGAGACTCTATCACGTTGTTGTCGGGAACCCTCGCATACCGGTTGAAGTTCTGGTTCCCAAAATAATCCGTACTGCAGAACCGATAAACCTGTTTAGGCCTCTTGTGTTGCAGAGGGACGTATATGCTAAAATGGAGGAGCATTTTCAAGAGATGGTCAGAAATACCTCTGTGCTTGTTCAAGAATATACCCCACACTTTTCTAACGGTTACGCGAGACATGAATTTAGCTCAACAGACCAGACATAGACTTATTCACCAATCTGGCTTTGAGTGCAGGGGATTTCTACAGACTAATTACATGATGACGTTATGCACCTCATAGGTAAACATGTTAAGCACTGACTGTTACTGATGCTATTATGATATTTGGGTGTTTTTTCAGATATGGGCACTTTTTTTTGGTTGCAGGGGCCAAATTGCAACTTTTACATTTTTGTCATATGAAGGTGACTTTAAAGCGGTCATGAAAATTTTTTATGGCTACATTTCATGCTACTTTTTATTATTTTACTCTTGTCCTTACGACAGCGTTTTAGTGCCACATTAAAACAAATCTAAGATTACGAGATTAAAGTCGTAAAATTTTGAGAATAAAGTCGAAATATGACAAGAATAAAGTCCAAATATTTCAATAAAAAGTCAAAGTTATGAGAATAAACTCAAAATGTTTTGAGAATGAAGTCAAAAATACAAAAATTAATTCACACAGCAATTACAAGATTAAAGTTATAATATACTGTTGCGCTTGCAAATGGCCCGGATTGTTTTTTTGTTTGTTTTTTTTCTGATGTTCCTTTACGTTTATATTGTGCTATAAACTTGAAATAAAGAGGAAAAATATATTCCTTTAATTTGAATTCCGTTAAAACTGACAGAATTTGAAGGCTGAGCTGTGTTATATTAAAAGCGACAAAGCACAAAATGATTGTGCATCCGGTGCTCCCAATCTGGGCCAATTGCATGCGCAGGCTCTCAAAATATTATAACTTTAATTGCTGCAATTTATTTCTCATAATTTGAACTTTATTCTCTAAATGTTTCGACAGTATTGTGGTAATTTCTACTTCATTCTCGAATAAAATCGACTTTATTCTCGAAACATTTCAACTTTATTCTTGAAACACTTCAGCTTTATTCTTGAAACATTTAAATTTTATTCTCAAACAATTTCTACTTTATTCTCAAAACATTTCAACTTTATTCTCAAAATATATCGACTTTATTCTCGAAATATTTCGACTTCATTCTCGTAATTATGAATTTATTCTCCAAAGATTATGACTTTAATCCCATAATTTTAGATTTTTTTTTTTACGTGGCACTAAAATGCCATCATATGTCCTAGAGTGAGACTTTCAAACTTAAAATATAAAAATCATCATACATTTTCATCTTTACATTTTTTAATTATGAATACAAAGAGTGAATGATATAAAATCCATTGCAATATTTATTGTGCAAAAATGATTTATATAAATATTTTTCACAACAAATTTTGCCTTTAATAATAATAAAATAAGTTTAATAATAATATAAAGGGACAACTAAAGAAAACTAAGTCAAATTAAACAAAATATCACAAGTGAACAGTTACTTGCATCATGCATCATTTCCAGCTGTAATTTTGTTAAATTATGAAAAAAGTAAAATGTGTGTGTTTAGAATACCTAAAATGTTGGCCGTGAAATCCATAGTGAGGCAAAGACAAAGTAAAGTTTCAAATGTAATTTCCAACAGAATGTAATCAAACACAATACATAATTTGCGATGTGACTGAAATGTGTTTGCTGCTATAAAATAATAGGATTTTAGGGCCGTAGGGCCAAAAGTGCCCTTGGTTAAAGAAACACTTAGTTGCTATTCATCATCATTCTGGCAGCTGGTTCAGGATCTTTAAACCATGAGTTATTGCAAATGATGTATTATCATGTTCAGAATGTTAATTCTTTAACATTATCAGAGTATTTAGCAGTGTTATCAGTTATGATCTTGTCTGCCAACACATAAGCATTTGTTGAAATGCCTAAACAAAGTATGAGCAGCTAGCACATCTAAAAAAAAGTGCACCAGTGACATGTACAGGTCCAAGCAGAAGCTGTTTCACAGGTTTGAGAACCTTGACCTTTTTATCTTTCCTGTACTATGCACTGGTTTTTCTTATTGTAGTCTTTGTCTTTGATTTTAAAAAATGCACTGAACAAATGTTTATGCAGTTGTGCAACTTCCCTTCATAGAAAGTAATGTTGTGCAACCCCACAACATAGACTGCATGGTTCCGTACTATTTAACTTCATTTACATTTATGCATTTGGCGGAAGCTTTTATCCAACTGCATTCAAGGTACAAATACACATTTTATCAGTTCTTGCTTTCCCTGGAAATAAACCTATAACCTTGGCATTGCTAGCACCAAGCTATACAGTTTGAGCTGCAGGGAAGATAAAGACAAGTCCATAATGTTTATGGTTTGTATATTTGGTTTATTTATATTCATGTATAAATGACAAACATGTTAATATACCCATTATAGCCTTTATACATCCTTTCGGGCATTCTGTATAAAATAATTAGAGTAAGAAAACAGTAATGATAAAACTCCACACACACAGATGGATGTATATCATCTTGTTTTACTCTATAAACCATGATCGTAATTAGGGGTTCCATCCATGAAGCTGTCAAAGAACACTTTGTGAACCTCTGTGCTGAACATGGTGGCTTTGACCACTGGATCCTCGAACATGTGTTCAACCCACTTGCTCAATGCAGGAGTGTTGGCCAAACAACTGTAATTTGAATAGAGATACACACCTATTAGATTACAAGCAAGCTACACATTGGAGAAGCACATGGTTGCATTCACAAAAGTGTACTTGTAAAGACAAGAAGGTTTTTCTAGTGTGCACAAAGTTCACTGAACCAAAATGTTTTTCAATTCAGCTGGAACCAGAGCCCTACCTTCACTAATCTCAGTCATTCATCACTGTTTGCATATCTTTTTGACATAACCTCTGCTGTTTTTTTTTTCATACATTCATTATATCTCTAATATATGTACTAATAAAAAACATACAAAACATACTGCTTTACGCCCATCATCTCTGCCCTCTCAAACCAGGGCCACATCAAGTAGTCAATCATTGTGATGGAATCGCCTCCAAAATATTTGGTCTTCTTTTTCGCCAGAGTCTGAAAAATAAGAAAAGCAGTTAGAAATGAATAATACATCATAACAGCATACTGTACATTACCATACTGCACAAGAATATGAATTTCAGCCCACCTCATTTAGTTTGGAGATTTTTTCAGCAAATTCAGCTTCAGCTGCTGAGACGTCTTCTCCTTTTTTCTTGCCCATAGAGATTGTATAGAAGAATGGAATCACCTGAAATGAGGATGAATTTCCATGAATATATGCATACATTTAGTTAAATCAAAAAACAAATTATTCAAATGTGGTTAGTATTAATGTGGTTAGTATGGTTTGTTCAACTGATATTAAAAAGATAAAACTTTTAAATTTTTAAGAAATTAAACTGCTGAAACATTAACTGCCTACCTTTGAAAAATGCTCCAGCAGCATTTTCTGTTGGGCCCTCTCAAATGGGTCAGATGGGAGCAGTTTCTTCTCAGGGTAAGCCTCCTCCAGGTACTCGCAGGTGATTGGTGATTCGTATATCACCTGACCACTTGAGGTTTCCAATACTGGCACTGTCCCCGAAGGATTCTTCTCCAGAAACCAATCAGGCTTATCCTTCAAATTGATGTTGATAATTTCATGTCTGTGTAAAAGGAATATCAAATCAAAATTGGTTAATGGATAGATATTTAACAGAGTGAATTTCCTCACAACCAAAACAGAACTTACTTAACTCCCTTTGCAGTGAGCACCAGTCTTGATCTCTGAGCAAATGGACAAAATCTCATGCTGTAGAGCCGAATAACACCTTTCGGCACTGGTCCAGGAGCAGGACATGCTGTTACACCAATGAAACACAATAATGTAAATATTTACATGCATATAAAAAGTTATTTACATTTACATAATATGCATTGAATTTCATCTGTAAAATAATGTGGTCCATTAAGTACATTTTAATAGCTTATTAATCTCTTTCATCAGAAAGAAATTCTTAACAATGATTACGCAACGTCATGGTCACATCTGGGTGAATTTTCTCCAACCAGTTTGTCAAACAATGCAATATTTGTTTCCAATGTCCTTGCTTTCTCTTACCTTTTCCTTGGCATTTTGCAGATGGAGCCATTATTGTGATCAGTATGTTCACTTAAAGAAAATCTTAAAGGTGGAAACAGAAGAATAGATGTTGACTATACAAACAACAGAAAAACGTTAGCGTTTTATGGATATGAATCTAAAGCTGTATGTTACATAACGCGCATGAAAGGAAGAAAGGAAACTATTTTCGATGCAATCATAGATGCTTAACATATTTTACTTAAAGCAAACAAAAATTCATTCAAGGTTTGCTTACCTGTTGAACCGGCTGACCTGACTGAAGTAAACGTTAACGCTACACAGTTGAGTTTTTATGGAAGAATAGGTGTGGCTGAAGACTATTGACTCCTCCTTTCACATACTTACTATTACATTCATGTTACTTTCAAAATAAAGCTCTTGTACCAAAAAAACAGTTTTATAGGTTGCGTTTTCATCGTTTGACAAGTATCCTAAATTGATTTTACAGCTATTAAACGACTATAAGTGATAAAGAGGCCTGATATTAGCCTATATGCTTTTCTGTACTTTTCTGATTTTGCCGTGTCATGTTTCCTGTTCAGTCAACTATAAACATACTGGACCATCCCTAGTAAAAGCTAAACACTTATTTCCCATTCCATTTGTATCTCTGCGCGGCTACTGTTGCTTCATTATTTAGCAATGTTCTCCCAGGGGCTTTATCTTCTAGCGGAAGGCTACAACTAAACGAATCGCCTAAATAAAATAACGATTTAAAAACAGCTTGTGTTCTTAATATTTTTATGATTTTTGATATAGGGTGACCAGATGTCACCGTTTTACGGGAAAAGTCCCAATTTTTGGTGTCTTGTACCAGGAAACGTCCATGTTCAAAACACCACGCAAATACACAACATACAAAAAAGCCTGACCAGCACAGCCTCCAAAAGCACAAACATGACATTTAAAAAGTGAATCAAAGTTGTAAATACTGTTTGTGAAATGAAAATGTTAAATACATTTAGAAAATAAATGTTATACAGTTTTATTTATCATGTGGTTCATATTTTGTTTTCGTTTTGTGTTTTTGTAATTTTGTTATAATATTGTTTTGTTCTATTTGTAGTGTTAACCCACTGGTAAATTGTAAAAAAAAAAACAAAAACAAAAAAAACAGTTGGGGACTGTTTGATTTCATAATAATGATTAATTATAGCCTAATATCCGCACAGTCATAAAATTTATTTTCCCAATTTTTAGTTAATAATACCAATATTTCAATATGTAGACTACTGAACTAGAAAATGCCCCCGGTTGCAATTTCAGTATTCTAGTCACTTTTTTATTAACCATTTTTTAACCTTTATCAGCACCAATGGCAATGATGTATTCACATTATAGCTACTTGTATCTTATTGCAGTCGTTAGAGATGAGATGACAGCCAATTTCTGGATTGTCTAATGACTTTTTATCTTATCCGTATCTCAGGTATACAACATCATTTTAAATAAAAAGACAATCTATTTGTTTGTGTCCACATATTGCTCACTGTTTATGATTTTGTTAGTGTAGGCGTCTTGCAAAGGTTTCCGTTGCAGTTCTACAGCTGCAAAATGAGTCAGCATGTTAATTTGTCAGTGTATATAGACTTTTCTAGAAAATCTAGACCTTTATATTTGAATTTGTCCTAACATAAGGATCACTTGGTCATAGGTTATGACAGTGACATCTTCTGTTGTGCAAAATCATGCTTAGCAATGCAATAAATATTTAAGTGGCAACTGGCAGATGTCCATTGTTAGTTTTTAGCGTTATTGTTCTCGACAGGGTGGGGCACTTGGGCAAACAGGTGAAGAATTGAAAAATCACCTAACCGCTTTACATTTTGACTACAGAAGTTTCTTTCTTCTTTTGAACACAGAAAAAAATAATTTGAAGAATGCTAGTTTCCAAACAGTTGATGGTAGCCATTGATTATCAGAGGATATCAGTTTACCCACATTTACCCACTACAGTTAAAGTCAAAAGTTTATATACACCTTGCAGAATCTGCAACATGTTAATTATTTTACCACAATAAGAGGGATCATACAAAATGCAAAATTTAGTACTTTTTAGTTTTATTTAGTACTGACCTGAATTTGATATTTCACATAAAAGATGTTTAGTCCACAAGAGAAAATAATTGTTGAATTAACAAAAATGACCCCGTTCAAAAGTTTAGATTAGATTAGATTAGATTCAACTTTATTGTCATTACACATGTACAAGTACAATGCAACGAAATGCAGTTTAGGTCTAACCAGAAGTGCAATAAGCAGTAAAGTGCAGGGTATAAGTTAAATAATTTAAGTGTAGATAAAGCATTTCTATAGTAATATATTACAGATGGATATGTGCTATGAACATTATATATTGATGGCTATTTACTACAAGCAGAAAGTTACAAGTGGAGTATGTACTATAAACATAATATACAGATGGTTATATACTATAGACAGAAATTTACAAATGGAATATCTACATTGTGCAATGATGTGCTAGTATATGTGCAGTGTATATTAGATGGTGAACAGAATATTAAATATTAAGTATTGCAAGTGAAATTATGAGCAGAAGTTAACCAGAGGTAACAGTGCAAGTTAACCAGAGGTAACAGTGCAATTGATTTACATACACTTGATTCTTAATACTGTGTTGTTACCTGAATGACCCACAGCTGTGTGTGTTTTTTAGCGATAGTTGTTCATGAGTTCCTTTGTCCTGAACAGTTCTTTAGAAAAGTCTTTCAGGTTCCACAGTTTCTTTGGTTTTTCAGCAGAGGCACTGGTGCTTCAGAGGGAAAAACTAGGCATTAAGAGCCAGGGCTGTAAACTTTTGAACAGAATGAGAATGTGTACATTTTAATAAAACAATTAAAATGGTTCTTAATGCATTGTGTTTGCTTCTGGAGCATCAGTGAGTATTTGAACCTTCTGTAATAATAGTTTCATATGCTGAGTCCCTCAGTTGTCCTCAGTGTGAAAAGATGGATCTCAAAATCATAGTCATTGTTGGAAAGGGTTCAAACACACAAAAAATGCTGAAAAACCAAAGAATTTGTGGGACCTGAAGAATTTTTCTGAAGAAACTCTTGAACAACTATTACTAAACAAAAAACACAACTGTGGATCATTCAGGTAACAACACAGTATTAAGAATCAAGTGTATGTAAACTTTCAAACAGGGTCATTTTTTAAAATGTGTTACATTTAGTAAAATGTACAATTATTTTCTCTTGTGGACTATATGTAAACTTATTTAATTTGAAATATTGTACTCAGGTCAGTGCTATATAAAAAAATAACACATTTAGTATTTTCCTCTTATTTTGGTAAAATAATTAACATTTTGCAGATTCTGCAATCAGTTTGACTTCAACTGTAGGGTTTAGAACAACTTGAGCTATGTACTTATCATGGTATGTGCTTCTACTCTGGTATGGCCAGTTGAGGATGACAGATTTAGGTGGTTATCTTTCCTCACGTCTGTTAAATCTCAGTGGCACCGGCTGCTTCAGATAAGTTTATGTATTACATAAATTCTGGTAACTTGGTAAATGGTGGTGACTCAGAAAAGTGGTGGACAACTAATGAATAGAACTATTAGGGCCAACAATGCAGGTTAAACTCCAGAGAGGTGTGACCCATGAACTGAGATAATAAAAACCCTGTTAACCCTTGAGCAGGGAGGAAAGTACCTGCAATTAGTGTACTGCACTTATACTGTACCTAAAAACCATTAAAGAATGAAGCTGGGCTGAAATTGGATTAGTCAAAAATAAGAATGTTTACAGTGTAGAGAATAATTCATCTATTGAATGCACTTCAGAAACTTTTTTGTTTTGTTTCATTATTATATATATTTTATTTCATTGTACTGACAGCAGTTATACTATTGATTGCATATAAATCATTCTGATCATTCATGTACTATAACCTTACTAGTTATAAATGATTTTAAGATCAAAGTTTGAGATTATCCACATCACGATTTGATATCCACACCACAAGTCAAAGAGACATACAGAATGATATACCAGGCATGAAATTCTCTTTTCAAATTAATCGGGATCACAGTAAAAAAAAAAAAAGATGGACGGATATTAATGTACCTTACAAAACAATATCTGTTAAAGAAACAGAGTTGTGTTTTACCAGAGAACAATTATCCTACAAACCAAAATCATAATCGGGTTTTCCTTCCATGTAGGACTTGTAGAACACCTTGTAGGTATCTGTGCTGAACATTGTGGCTTTTACAGCAGGATCCTCCAACATGTGCTCAGTCCACTTCTTCAGCTGAGGAGTGCCGTCCAAGCAGCTGAAAATTATAAAGTGAAAGAGAAAGTGTTAATATGCAAAGAAGTCTAAATAAATTTAATTGCTGTAGTAACACCACTAACTGATTTAGTGTTTCTTACCTCACTAGTTTAAACAATTTGTTTAACTTTAATACTCATTTTTTGTGTAAAACACTTTATTGAGGAAAAAAAGTTATCTATTAGTGCTGCACGATTAATCGTATCACAATTGCAATCGTGATGTCAGCCTGTGACATGGCGGGAAAATGTCGCAATTATATTAATAAGTGTGTGGACTTGAGAACACATGCTTTCTGAGAATAGCTTGCCGATTTTCTGCTAACAAAACAAAACAAAACAAAAAAAAGATTTATTGGTTTGAGTTTGAATGACAATTTTATATCCAGTTTTTTTTGTCAAAAGAGTTTACAGAGAGTATGTTACATCCTGCATAAATGTCCCTGCTTGTGACAAAATGTTTAAAATATCTTATTTTTGTGAAAATGTGTTTTATTTATTGTTTTATTTAATTTAGCTATACTTTTCATAAATGTACATTAATGCAAATGTTAATTTTGTAAAAATGTATTATTTTGAAATTTTTAGTTTTACAAATACACATTTCACCATTATTACTAACCTTTGTGTGCATATCGCAATATTGACCTCAATAATCACAATATGAAAGTTTTCTCAAATCGTGCAGCCCTATTATCTAATAACTGTTATAATCATCAGCTATTATCTCTCTTCCTCTATTGCTTGCGCATTCAAAAGAGAAGTTCACTGATAACTTACCCTTATGTCATCCAAGATGTCTTTCTTTCTTCAGTTGAAAAAAAATGAAGGTTTTTGAGAAAAACATTTCAGGATTTTTCTCCATATAGTGGACTTCTATGGTGGCCAATGGGATGAAGATCCAAACTGCAGTTTCAATGCAGCTTCAAAGGACTCACGATCACAGCCAATGAATAAGGGTCTTATCTAGACTTTCTGAACTGAAGTACAAAGACAAAGAACTAACCACATGACTTTTCCAACATGATTACGTAATGCATGAATACGTGCACGTGCATCGCACAGCTAGTGCAAGACGAGCATTTAAAAAGTGGTTAAAAAGTATATACTTTTTTTTTTTAAACAAAATGGCCAATTGTTTTGCTAGATTTTTCTCAGCTGGGATTGTGTAGAGCCCTTGGAAGCGGCATTGAAACTGGAATTGGACCTTCAAATCATTGGCCACCAATCCTGGAATGTTTTCTTCAAAAAAAACTAATTTCATTCCTACTGAAGAAAGACATGAACATGGGATCACATGGGAGTAACGAGTAAATTATCAGGAAGCTTTTATTCTGACAGTGAACTTCTGTGATAAAAACAAGATCAAAACATACTGCTTGAGATCCATCATCTCCAGTCTCTCAAACCACGGCCACATCATGTAGTCAATCATCGTTATTGAATCTCCACCAAAAAACTTGGTCTTCTTGTTGACAAGGATCTGACAAACATAGAGAAAGCAAGAGTTTTATACAGGAAATGAAACAAGATTAGAACTCAACTGAAAAGTGTCTCCTGACATCCGTTTAACATCAGAAATCCAATATTGGATCTTTATTCCAGTTATCAGTATATAATATTTTTAGTATTGCAACAAACCTCATTAAACTGGGCGAACTTCTCTTTAAGTTCTGCTTCAAGAGCAGACACATCTTCTCCTTTTGCCTTAGTAACAGGGATCTTATAAAAGTAGGGCGTCACCTAAAAAGAGCATCCATTTATATAGATGAAAACATTCAATTCATTTAATCTAGCAAGACTATATATGATATCTTGTGGAAGCGAGTTGAGAAATACCTTTGAATAATGCTCCAGCAGCATTTTCTGTTTGGCCCTCTCAAATGGGTCGGATGGTAGCAGTTTCTTCTCAGGATAGACCTCATCCAGGTAATCGCAGGTGATTGGTGACTCGTATATCACCTGACCACTTGGGGTTTCCAGCGTTGGCACCAAACCAAGAGGGTTCTTCTCCAAAAACCAGTCAGGCTTATCCTTCAAATTGACGTTGATGATTTCGTGTCTAGAGCAAAATGCAATTATTTATAGAGGCTTTTCTTTTCACTTATACTTGTGTGTGAAAATACTTGACTTTCCTCCAACTAACTCACGAAGGCCCATTAAAGTTTGTACTTACTTAATTCCCTTGGCAATGAGCACCAATCTTGTCCGCTGGGCGAAAGGGCAGAATCTCATGCTGTAAAGCCGTATATGGTCCTTTGGCACAGGGCCAGGAGCAGGACTCCCTGCAGCACAATTTAAACAAAAAACATTAGACCTGATCTACCAATTTCTGCCATGACATTGATGTATAATAATGGCACTTATATACGTTTTTTTCCAAGTATGAGCAGGTTTTTAGTGTTGACAAGAGTGATAGTTGTTCATGAGTTTCTTGTTTGTCCTATTCTTCAGAAAAATCCTTCAGGTCCCACAGATTCGGTTTTTCAGCATTTTGTGAATTTGAACCCTTTCCAACAATGACTGTATGATTTTCAGATCCATCTTTTCATATTGAGGACAACTGAGGGACTCAACTATTACAGAAGGTTCAAACTCTCACTGATGCTCCAGTAGGAAACATTAGGAGTCAGGGGTGTAAACTTTTTAATTTGATAATCAGGGTAAATGTAACTTATTTTGTCTTCTGAGAAACATGTATCTATCTTCTGGAGCTTCTTCAAAAGTTTACACCCCTGGCTCAATGCATTGTGTTTCCTTCTGGAGCATCAGTGAGCATTTGAACCTTCTGTAATAGTTGCACAAGTCCCTCAGTTGTCCTCAATGTGAAAAGATGGATCTGATATCATACAGTCAATGTAAACTTTTAAACAGGGTCATTTTTATAAAATCAACTATTATTTTCTCTTGTGGGCTATATGTGAAAGTCTTTTATGTGAAATATCTTATTCAGCTCAGCACTCAATAAAAAATATCATGCATTTTGTATAAGTATTTTGATAAAATAACATTTAGCAGATTCTGCAAGGTGTATGTAAACTTTTGACTTGAAAATGAATTTAAAAGGAACAGTCTCTTGTAAGCTAACTCTTAAGGTTGTCTGCTAAATCTCTTCATAGACACACTTCCTCAAATCACAACACAGGCATATTTGAAAAGTTTCAGTTGTTTAAAATCTACAGGATAAATTGAATTCCTCTTGCTCCTTTAAGCAATGCAATCTGTGACTGTGCTGATTCCAGGAGCGCATGACGCAGCACATGTATGGAATCCGCACAGTCATAAATATCATAGGTAACATGCAGTAGCGAATTCATAAAACTGCAGTGTCATGCTGTCGTAATCACACCTGGGGTCATAAATGTTATATCACTTGTCAAGTTTCCGTGTACAAATGAAATAACTGTGTACAATTCTTAAAATACCTTATGTACAATGAAATAACCGAAACTCATTGTTTCCTAACATAACGAAGACAAATCTGGACATGTTTAAAGAAGTCACACTACATTTTAAGATGATCAAGATAATGTTAACGTTACATAAATAGTAGATTGTAATCACAGCACAGTCCTGTTTAGTTATGAAATCTACAAAAAAAAAAAAAAATTTGGTCTCTCATAATGATTTCTTACCTTTTCCAAGACTTTTCTGGGATGGTGCCATTCTTTTAATTAGCAAAGAATAGACCTGCAAATGTTAAATTAAATTTAGCAGTCAAATCAACTTAAGTTTAAATACTAATGTTGTGATTACCTAGACGTAACGCAACAGATAGTCAAGTAGGAAGTAAACACTGTCTTTCATAAAGTCAATCATTTAATATTGAACAGCACCGAACCTAAAGAAATAATATAAAGAATACAGAAAGGATATAATAACCGAAAGGTGCACTTAATGTGATACCTACCTCTCAGATTGTATGAATTGCCACACGATTTCGGTGATAAATGGGAAGTTGGTCTATTTATTAAAGAGACGGCGAAATGTCTGGTGATCTAATGATTAAACTGCAAACACACACACACAAAAAAAAAAACTGCAAACACTTCTTCATTTCAAAATAAAAGTCATCCACATTCAACCATTATAATTAGTGAAATACTAAAAGCTCAGCAAGCACTGTAATGAAACTGTATGATTATCAGTTAGGTTTTATTTTGTAATTAAACATTTTCTGAATGTAACATTTGATTTTTTTTTCCTATGAAAATTTCTCTTTTGCAGAAGTACTTTAAGCATTTGTCAATTGTAATACATCTGTATAGTGACTTGTATGCATGATATATGGCTTTTTCCCTTTTTTTTTTTTACATGTATTTGCATACAGAGTTATGGTTGGTTTTATAATACTGCAGTCAATATTTTGAGAGTCTAGCATTGACATTTACTTTAGGATATTAAAATGATGTCACATACACTACCAGTCAAAAGTTTTTGAACAGTAATATTTTTTTTTATGTTTTTTAAAGAAGCAAGCCTGCATTTATTTGATCCAAAACAAATATATGAAATATATTTACTATGTAAAATAACTTCTGTTTGAATATATTTTAAAATGTAATTTATTCATGCGATCAAAGCCAAATTTTTTAGCATCCTCACTCCAGTCTTCAGTGTCACATGATCGATCCTTCAGAAATCATTCTAATATTCTGTTCAAAAAACATTTTTTATTAATATTGTCAATATTTAAAACAGTTGAGTAAAATGTTTTCAGGCTTCTTTGATAAATAGAAAGATCCAAAGATCAGAATTTATCTGAAATAACATTATACATTATACCATTCAAAAGCTTTGAGTCAGTAGTTTTTTTTTTTTTTGTTTTTTTTTGAGAAAGAATTTCAAGAAAGAAATCATAGAAATTAATACTTTTATTTACCAAGGACGCTTTAAATTTATTTTTATGCTGAAAATTCAGCTTTGAAATCACAGGAATAAATTACATTTTAAGATGTATTAAAATAGAAAACATTTTTTTAAATTGTAAACAATTTTTTTAATTGTACTGTTTTTGCTGTACTTTGAATCAAATAAATGCAGGCTTGGTGAGCAGAAAAACTTCTTTAAAAACATTAAAAATCTTACTGTTCAAAAACTTTTGACTGGTAGTGTATTCTGTGCTCTGTGAGATCTTGTGAGGAAATATTGTGGTTAGAATAAAGTCTTTTCACACCACAGATAACAATGGATATCACTTTAATTACTTTATTTGTTATGTATACAGTAAACACGTTAAAACCTAAGTGTTCTTTCATAAGATGCATTTAACCCATGTCTCAAAAATCCTTAGATAATAATTCAACAAAACATAATAATATGCAAAATCTTATACAACAGTTTGTGATGAACTCTCCTGTGTAACGCTGATCATCTTTGGACAGAAACATGGTTGAAAATGTGACTTAAAAAGGTAATAACATGACTGATTCTAATTTGCCCACTGATGAATGATTGCATTCATTCTTAGGTGATAATACCTGATATGAAGCTGTTTTTTTGCCATCACTGCCAAATCCAAAATATAAAAAAAAAGACTGTGCTGGTATACATGTCTGACCAAACACATTTTCATGGGACCTCTGACCAAAGAGTTAGCTTTGATCATCCTCAACATTGTTCTGCCTTTCAATCTGTCTGTTGTAAACCTTTACTAGGGGCCTCACGGAACTCTTTAACATTTTAAAAAGTGAAGTTGAAGTGCATTAGTTGAACCAATTTCATTGCCGGACCTCACACCTTTCCAAACATTCACAGTGAGCCTTTAAAGTGCAGATGCTGAACTACCATAATAATAATAAAAAAAAAAAACACAACTTGACCACCTAAAATGAAAGTACAATCAGCCCATATAGAGAACTATGAAGTACGTAAATAAATACATTTCTGAAGTTACATTGCCTGAATTTTGATTGCATCTTCTTGGTTCTGTCAATTAAAAATGCATCCTCAAAATATATAGTTGAGTTGCTACAAGATTGCAAAATGTGATTTTAAATGAATTCAGATACTGACAAAGAAGTTACGTTATGATTAACAAATCATACAAGTCAACACAACCCCGATCCAGTGATGATGAATAAATGTATTTAAAAGAATGACTTGTTACTCCCTGTCAAAGTTCAGCATGACTCTACAAACGTTGCGATTTAGCAACCAGGGATTCATATTTAGTCCAGCTCCAATCCTGTGCCTGTGCGAAAGACAAAAGCAGTGAAGTATTACTGCAGCAAGTTCTATGAATTCCATAATTAACCTACGAAAAGCACTTACCATGATGCTCTCTGATTTCTCCTCAGTGGTTTCTTGCAGTAAACTGGTAAGCTGACTCAAATAGCGCTGGTTCTCCTCCAGTAAATGATTGACTGAATCTCTGAAAAACAAACATTTGTGATCACATACGCTGATCAATCCAGCCACAGTGGTTTGAAACCGAGGAGAGGTGTTAGTATCACTACTAGTAGGCCGCTCACTAAGGTTTGGAAGAGAAATTTACCCCTCTTGTGGCACTTGCAGGGACATGGGCAGGCGAGAGGAGCACTGGGCTTGAGTCTGGTTCCATGTGGACAGCGAGGAGGGCATCTCTCCACTCTGACTCACAGAGCTTCGTGTGGTGTTTTGTGCCTAAACAACACATTCAATTGATGATTCAAGTTATTAAAAAAAAGCCTCGCACACTTTGTATTTATTTAGAAATGCTTTTCTTTTTGAGTTTTTGCTGAGAGTTTTTTTTTTTTAAAGGGATAGTTCACACAAAAATTAAAATTCTGTCATTTATTACTCACCCTCATGTCGTTCCAAACCTGTAAAACCTTTGTTCATCTTCAGAACGCAAATTAAGGTATTTTTATGAAATCTGAGATCTTTCTGACCCTGTATAGACAGCAAGGGAACTACCATGGTCAAGGCACAGAAACGTAATAAGGACATCGTTAAAACAGTCCATGTGACATCAATGGTTCAACCATAATTTTATAAAGCTACAAGAACACTTTTTGTGTGCCATGAAAAAAAATAATAAATAAATAAAATTATTAAACGATTTCTTCTCTCCCGGGACAGTACTCCACTATTATCGTGAGTATCACGACGCATATGTTATTTTTGTTGTCTTTGTGCACAAAAAGTATTCTCGTAGCTTCAAAAAATTATGGTTGATCCACTGATGTCACATGGACAATTTTAACAATGTCCTTACTACCTTTCTGGGTCTTGAACGTGGCAATGCTGTTTATGCGGGATCAGAAAGCTCTCAAATTTAATCAAAAGTAAAACAAAAATAAACAAGGATAAACAAAGGTCTTACTGGTTTGAAACTCATGAGGGTGAGTAATTAACAACAGAATTTAATATTTTGGGTGAACTATCCCTTAAACTTGTTACTCAGTTTCCAACTGATTTGCAGTAATGCCGTTATTTCTTTATTTAGAGATTTTTCTTTAACTCTTACATTAACAAAGGCTGCATTTATATGATCAAAAATACAATAAAACAGTAATATTGTGAAATAGGTTTACGGTTTAAAATAACTTTTATTTTATTATAAAATGTAATTTATCCCTGTGATGGCAAAGCTGACTTTTCAGCAGCCATTACTCCAGTTTTCAAAATTGTGCTGCATAATATTTTTGTGGAAACCATGTATTTATTCAGGATTCTATGATGAATATAAAAAGGTATAAAAGAACAGCATTTATTTTGAGAAAATCTTTTGTAACAATGTAAAAGTCTTTAATGTCACTTTTGATCAAACAAATACATCCTTGATGAATAAAAGTATTCTTTCTTTCTTTAGGGAAGAAAAAAAAATACTAACTTCTTTGAACAGCATGTTTGTATCTTTTGGTTCATGTCTTTTAGACTTAATGATCAGATGAAGGATCATTTCTGCATTTTATTTGCAGCTAAAATGCTGCTTTACTACTGTTGATATTAAAGGGTTAGTTGACCCAAAAACTAAAATTAGCCCATGTTTT
The DNA here is from genome assembly GCA_033026305.1 of Cirrhinus molitorella. Classification (NCBI taxonomy): domain Eukaryota; kingdom Metazoa; phylum Chordata; class Actinopteri; order Cypriniformes; family Cyprinidae; genus Cirrhinus; species Cirrhinus molitorella. The sequence continues at coordinate 25,965,165 of CM065126.1, read as the reverse complement.
ACTCACCCTTAAGGCATCCTAGGTGTATATGGCTTTCTTCTTTCAGACTAATCCATTCAGAGTTACATAAAAAATTATACTGGGTCTTCCTAGCCTCCCAGTGGGCAGGTGTTTCTGTTCAACAGTCCAAAAAGAGTCCAATAAAGCGCATCCATCTATAATAAAGAGTGCCTCATACAGCTCTTGTGGCCTCCTGTAGCAAATCGATGCATTTTTGTAAGAAAAATATCCATATTTAAAATGTACTAATCACTCTTCTCTAGTTTGCGATAACTGTCGTACACACAAGCTGTTCCGGGTGGATGACATAAGACGTTATACTGCACGGAACACGGAATTGCAGAGGAGAGAGCAAATCAAAACAACAGTCATGAATTGGGATTTGAAAAGAAAAATGTCAAAGGATTTTGATATAAGCCAAGAGGAGACTGGTTTTCCTTTGCTAAAGTAAGAAAACTTTGCTTCCTTTGCTCCTGTAAACAAACGTTTGTTTTTGCAAGATCAGCGGTGCATGCACTAAGTATACGTCCTACATCATCAGCCTGGAATGGCTTACATGTGTGATAGTTAGCGCAAGCTAGAGAAAAGTGATTATTATGTTTTAAATATGGATATTTTTCTTACAAAAACGCATTGATTTGTTACAAAAAGGCCTTTATTCACCCCCCCCCAGAGCAGTGTGGAGCACTTTTTATTATATACAGATGCACTTTACTGGATTTGTTTTGGACTGTTGAACAAAAACACCCACCGACATTATAAAACTTGGAATAGCCAGGATAATTTTTAATGTAATATAGGATGCCTAGAGGGTGAGTAAATCATGGGCTAATTTTCATTTTTGGGTGAACTAACCCTTCAAAGTACTCATTCCTAGAAACAAGACTTCCTAACTATGGAAAGTCCATGATTATGTGCATATTATGAGCATATCTGGCCTTGAGACATTTGAAGCATGTGACTCACACAAGCAATCTTCAGTAAGTGCCAGAATTCTCTCTGTCTTTTGATCTGCATCTGCATGACAGTGCTGTCTGCCTCCTTAATGCTCTCCAGCGTCCTTTCGATTTTAGGGAAGAGGTCGATGATCTTCTGCTTACTCAGAAGGATTTTACTGCAAATAAGACAACAGAAATGCTAGATTACATACATAAAATCCAATGGTAGTATCCATTTATTCACCTGAATCACTACAATCTTCTTTTATTGTGAATTGAATGGTTTCAAAAATGTTTTACCTCAAGTGTGCATATAGATCCCGTAGTACCCGGTCCTGATTCTGGACCGTCTGTACAATGACCTTCACCATTTCAGAGCTGTCACTGTAGCCATGCTGGGGGTCTGGCACTAGGGGAAATGAAGAACACTATATCTTGACCCCCATAACTTATATATATAAATATATATGGGAATTTTGTCTATACAGTACTTGGAATGGAACATACAGCAAATTTCTTTCACTTATGAGCATGCAAGATGGGATTGTACTTACTTTTACATTTCGCCTTCAATTGTTTGTAGAGTTCAATTGCTCTGTCTTGCCTGTGAAGAGACATGACTTCAATACAAAAGGTTTAAGATGGCAGAGGCATCTATGCTGAGAAAGTTTACACAGCAGCGCTGAAAGAATGAACTTACAGTTGCTCCATGACGTCTCCTTGTCGACGTGCATAAGGACTTCTCTGAAGTTCAACAATTTCTGAGTGCAAAGCCATTATTTCCTCATCCAGATGGCCGATCTCTGCCACCTTCAAAAGCAAACGTAACCTGTAAGATGTTGCTAAAACAATGCTATCCCATATGGCAATACATTTACATACACTACTGCTAAAATAAAAATGTGGGTCAGTAAACATTTTTTGGAAAGAAATTAAAACTTTTAATCAGCAAGGATGCGCTACAACAACTAAAAGTGACTAGACATTGGTAATGTTACAAAAGAATATTATTTTCAATGGATTAATTTTATTAAAGAATTAAATAAATAATACAGATTTATTTGAAAAATCCTGAGCACTAAAATCAGCATATTAGAATGACTTCTGAAGAATAATGTAATCATGATTCTGACGTGACATAAAGATTGCTTAGATGAGCAGTTAGGATTTAAAACAAGTGCATATCATTTATCCACAGCACCTGTACAAATGCAGCAGCCTTCTCTTCATTGTCCTGCCAAGCCTTCAGCATCTTTTCCGAGGCTTCAGAAAGATAAAAGTCATTTTAGATAATCATCACTAATGCAATAATACATTTTTGACTATTCAAAAAAAACTAACACATTAAAACGTACATATGCCGTACTGCATCTGATCACTGTACTTCTCCAGGTCGTACTGTATGCTGCTCTTAAAAAAGTCAAGCTTTGCTTTGAGCTGCTGTGAAAAGGAGAACATCATGTTTTTATATCTTGTAAGGTTGGTGTTGTAGCGGAGAAGGCTCAACCTACAGACACACAAACAGAAATAAACACTGAAATTTGAGCAGGAAGTCTTAAAACACAAGATATATACATTAATTAGCATTGTAATATACATACATGGCTGCACGTTGGCCCTGGAAGAGGCGGCTGTAGTCTTCTCTGAGGCCACAAATGTAGCTTACTGCCTCACCCCAAACCTTTTTGAGAGAACTTAGAGGGAGCTGAGTTTTGGTTTCCCGCACTGAAAAGAGAGATTAAATGAGTGGAGTCTATGAAGTTCTTTGGGAAACTGCTTGAAAAATCAACTGAATAAATATTAAAGGAATAATTCACCCAAAAATGAAAATTCTGTTAATGAGTTTTCACCCTTATGTCGTTCCAAACCCTTGAGACTTTTGTTCATCTTCAGAACACAAACTGAGATATTTTTAATGAAATCTGAGAGCTCTCTGACCCTCCAAGGCCCAGAAAGGTACCAAGAACATCTACAAAATAGTCCATGTGACATTAGTGGTTTAAATGTAATTTTATGAAGCTACAAGAATACTTCTTGTTGCGATGCATGAACATACCATGACGTATGCGCATGCTTTCATCTGGATGTAAACAACGCATGCGCGTGGTGCTGCTGATGTAAAACACACAAGCGCTACGTCTGGTTTATGTTCAGAGGAAAGCATGCGCATGCACCGTAGTACTCTCCAAAATTGCGCTAGGGTGATGTGGAAGAGAAGAAAGTAGCTTGTAGCTTTGTAAAATTACTGTTGAACCACTAATGTCACATGGATTTTTGTTTGATGTTCTTGATACCTTTCTGGACCTTGAACATGGTAGGACCGTTGCTGTCTAACCAGGGTCACAAAGTTCTCGGATTACATCAAAAATATCTTAATTTGTGTTTTGAAGACGAACAAAGGTTAAGTGGTTTGGAACAACATGTGGGTGAGTAACTAATGCCTTTTTGTTTGTTTGTTTGTTTACAAAGTACAACCTCCCCCAAGCATATTTAAATGAACACACTATCCATAGAACGGGCACATAAATCAATCAATTCTTACCGATAAAGTTCACACTCTCAGGAAGTTTTCTAGCCGTTAGAGGTCCTGAGTACTTGGTCAAACTCTTGTCAAACAGATAAACAATGTAGCTGTCCCATCCTCTCTGATGTTTAAAAAACAAAAATAAAGAAGTCATTAAAAAATTATTTAGCAAAATGTGGAGAATGAGAACACATTCAAGAGGCCAAAAATACATACTACTCCATCTAAAACACACTGTGCAGCAGGTTTCCTGGGATCTAACATGACTCCTGTTTCTTGCAGCAGCTCTTGATTCAAAAGTTCGATTCTGGTCTCAGCCTCAATCCTCTGTTGCAGAGAGTGAAGCCCTTCATCCGGGTTCAGAAGAAAGGAGTGAACCTGGGTCGTAGTCATGTTTAAGATGTGCACAACCTACAAAACAAATCATGGTTCACCTCACTCTTCTGTATATTTTGCATCATTACAGAAGAAAACCTAAACTGGTTGCCTAAACATGCATCAATGATACAATAATGCCAATGTCAAACCTTCATTATCAGTATTTGATCTAGAAGTGCAAAGCATTGGGGCTGTTTTGTGTCTGTATTCAATCCTCCTCCCCTCTGTACAGGGTCCCACTTAAGCATCAGCTGTAGCAGGCCCTCCAAGGGTTCCCGTAGTGTACTGCAGTATCAAAAACAACTAGTCAACTCAGAGACCCAGAAAAAGAAGTAACAAAAATGACGGGGCAAGAAATGCAATGTCTGTTGCTCTGTACAAAAGCTACCTGCTCAGATTGTTTGGGTACGGAAGGTGGGTGGAAAAGCGGACCTCGCCATTCATGTCTTCTACAGCCATTATGTCCTTAGGACCTTTGTTTCGCACTTTGCTTGTCCTAGAAAATAAGATAATGATCAAATGATCCATCAAATATTTATACCTGATAAAAATGCATTTTTTAAAGAAAGATGTAAGACTATATGTACTCTTCATATAGTCAATAATGGTTTTCTTAATAATGTAAAAAATTACCCTGGTTAAAAGTTTACATACACTTGATTCTTAATACTGTGTTGTTACCTGAATGATCCACAGCTGTTTTTTTTTCTAGTGATAGTTGTTCATGAGTCCCTTCACTGTCCTGAACAGTTAAACTGCCCGCTGTTTTTCAGAAAAATCCTTCAGGTACCACAAATTCTTTGGTTTTTCAGCATTTTTGTGTATTTGAATCCTTTCCAACAATGACTGTATGATTTTAAGATCTTTTTACACTGAGGACAACTGAGGGGCTCATATACAACTGTTAGAGAAAGTTCAAACGCTCACTGATGCTTTAGAAGGAAAAACGATGCATTAAGGGGTGTAAACTTTTGAACTGAATGAGGATGTGTACATTTTTTTTATTTTGCCTAAATATCATATTTTTTTTTTATTTAGTACTACCCTGCAGAAGCTATAAAAAATACTTACATGTTCCCCAGAAGACAAAAAAAAATGTAAAATTTCACCTTGATCTTTGAATTCAAAATGTTTTAATCCCCGGTTTTTAATGCATCGTTTTTCAGTGAACATTTGAACCTTCTGCAATAGTTGCAGTCCCTCATTTGTCCTCAGTTTGAAAAGATGCATCTCAAAATGAATGGATCTGAAAAATCAAAGAATTTGTGGGACCTGAAGGGTTTTTCTAAAAGACAGTGGGCAGTTTAACTGTTCAGGACAAACAAGGAACTACAGTTAGTAAAAAACAAAAACAAAAAAAAAAACACAGCTGTGGATCTTTCAGGTAACAACACAGTATTAAGAATCAAGTGTATGTAAACAGGGTACTTTTTATGAATTCAACTATTATTTTCTCTTGTGGACAATATGTAAATATCTTTCATGTGAAATATCTTATTCAGGTCAGTACTAAATAAAAAATAACATGCATTTTGTATGATCCCTCTTATTTTGGTAAAATAAGTAACATTTTGCAGATTCTGCAAGGTGTATGTAAACTTTTGACTTCAACTGTATGTGGGTTACCAGGACACATACCACTGCACAGGCTGGAGATTGTGAAGAAAAGGCCGAAATCCACAGCAGCACTCAAAGATCATGGTACCAAAGCTCCAATAGTCCACAGTAACTGTGTATGACTTGCCTTCAAACAGCTCAGGAGCCTGAAACAATCAAGATGATGAAATCATTCTAATATGCTGATATTGTGCTTTAGAAACATTTCTTATCATTATCAATATTGAAAACAGCTGTGCTGCCTAATGTTTTTGTAGAAATCATTATACATGTTTGTAGGATTCTTTGATGAACAGAAAGTACAATGGCTGTACTGCCACTTTTGTTTAATTTAAAGGGATGGTTCACCCAAAAATGAAAATTCTGTCATTATTTACACCCTCAAGTTGATGGTAGTAGGATTACTAAAGTGAAGTATTAACTTATTACAACAACAAAAAAAAACTTCTTACTGACCCTACACTTTTGAATGCTACTGTATGTCGACTTCTTTTTCTTATCGACTCGCATTTTCTTGTTGGTGATGAATACAAAAACATACCAGATATTGTAAAGTCCCCACAAATGAAGTACATAGGCTCCCCTGGTCCAGGTCTTTGGCATAGCCAAGGTCGATTATTTTGTGGACAAGCTGCTTAAACATAAAAAACGTTTGGTTGGAAAAAGTGTCTGTATAACAAAAATCAAACGACTGAATAGAAAATACCTTTCCATTGATTTCCTGTAGCACAATATTCTCTGGTTTGAGATCTCTGTGAATGATCTTATTCTCATGGAGGTACTGGATTCCAGAACCTGTTAAATATTAAACACAATGTTTCATTTACCAGCCTTAGTGATAAGATACAACAATGAACATAATAACCTGTTTAAAAAAGACACTTTACCAACATCATTGAGTAGAGCCAACACCTCACTCTCTTTTAACCCACAACAATTTTCTGGTTTGCTGAGTAACTACAAGATGCAATACAAAGAACAGAAATGAGTTAGTAAAAATGTCAACAGAGGGCACATGAGACATGATGCAAAGAATAGGCACCTTTCGAAGGTCTCCCTTGGAACAGTATTCCATGGCTAAAAGCGGTAAATCGTTCAGCGCAATGTGCATCATCTCCTCGGGCACATCCTTTGCTGTCACCACATTAAGGTGCTTCAGTCTGAAAAGTTAGGGAAAAAAAGAAAAAGAAAAAAATACATTGTTAATTATGTACACTACCAGTCAAAAGTTTTTGAACAGTAAGTATTTTTTGAAGAAGTCTCTTATGGTCACAAGCCTGCATTTATTTAATCCAAAGTACAACAAAAGCAGTACAATCCTGAAATATTTGTATTATTTGAAATAACTGTTTTCTATTTGACTTTATTTTAAAATGTAATTTATTCCTGTGATCAAAGCTAAATTTCCAGCATTATTACTCCAGTCCTCACTGTCACATAAGCCATCAGAAATATTTTCAATATGCTGATCTGCTGTTCAAAAAACATTTCTTCTTCTTCTTATATTTAGCAACATTTAAAACAGTTGAGTACGATTTTTCAGGATTCTTTAATGAAAAGAAAGATCAGCATTTATCTAAAATAAAAATATTTTGTAACATTATACACAAAAAGCTTGGAGTCAGTAAAAATATTTTTGGAAAGAAATTATAGAAATGAATACTTTTATTTAGCAACGATGCAAAAACGAATCCACGAATTGATCAAAAGTGATGATAAAGACATTTACATTACAAAAGATTTCTATTTTAGAATGCTGTTCTTTTAAACCTGAAAAAAATTCTACTCAGCTGTTTTTAACATCATCATCATCATAATAATAACAATAATAATAATAAATGGTTTTGAGAAGCAAATCAGAATATTAGAATGATTTTTCAAAGACCATATGACTTGAGTAATGATGCTAAAAATTCAGCTTTGAAATCACAGGAATAAATTGCATTTAAAAATGTATTTAAAAAAGTTATTTTAAATAGTAAAAATATTTTGGATCCAATAAATGCAGGTTTGGTGAGCAGAAGATGCTTCTTTAAAAAAACTTTAAAAATTGTCAGGTAGTGTATGTACGCACTTACACACACATCCATGGACCATATCTTAATATATTAACATACTGAGAACAATCTGTTAATACAAAATAACTCAAAAATTTGATTGCCGTAGATTTACACACTTTTTCATAATCTGGATCTCTCGACTCCATCTGTCTTTGTTTTTGGGATTAAGTTCAAGGCGACAGAGCTTCACAGCAATTTTTTCTGAGGTTTCCTGCAAGAAATAATAGTATTTTTTGTTTTAACAGGCATGGTAACTAAGCAAAGAAAACAACACATTTCCACATCAAAGGTAGAGCAATACCTGATTCTGATACAGGTAGACATGTCCAAATCCACCTGTTCCCAGCCTCTCCTTCATAAGCCATGACCCACAGACCTGATTCTGTCTGAAAGGAGGTTTCTCCATCTGTACACATAAGTAATACACACTACATCAGACGTTTATAATGGCTGCTTTCAACACTATGACAACTACTCGTGTTTAAGCAGGATATAGGCCTTATAGGCAAGCTTCTTTACTGTAGATAGCGTAGATGATGGTTAATAAGTGAGACCTTTAATTTATGACACAGTATTTACTTAGACATGGCAAAACACAGCTAGCAGGCGAGCTAATCCAAAGTGTCAGTCGGTAGTGACTTACCTTGCGTCAGTTTGTGTTTCTAACTTGCTTGAACCGACCACATCTGATGTGGAAAATTTTGGGACCTGTCAAACGAGCGTATTAATCCATAGGAAACAACAAATCTATCCATTTCATCCTTAAACGAGCCATCAGGTCGGATGTCAGATTTGCTAACTGGCTAACTAGCTACACGTAAACAACTCGATGTGAACTGTTAGCCTGTAGTCTTATGAGTCCCCAAATGTCAGCTTTCCATAACACTAGGCACGGAAAAACGAAGACCAGAGAGCACCTCAAAATCAAAACAACTAAATCTCGCTGCCCTAAATTGATGATTGGATACAGTAGCGCTGACTGGCCCACTTGTGTGAAAACTGTTGTTGACGGCGGCCACGCCAGTCAGCTGCTACTCCAGTCAAAATCGAAACAATGTCCGCGCATGCGCGGTGCGTTAGGAGCCGCCTGGGTTTCATCCGTTCGGATCTAAGATCAGTTGGTCATGGCCGACGCCATATAAAGAAAGCCTAAACAAAGCTCGTTGAAGCTGATCTCAAGTCAGCGTGGTCAGCGAGGACTTTTAGAAAATGGTACCCGGTTGTTGTGAACGTAACTCCGGTGACGTAAATTTGTTCAGGGGCCTGTTTTAATAAGGGGGTTCAACCAACTCTAAGTTTGAACTTGAACTCTGAGTTGAGTTACCATGAGATGGGAAACTCTGAGTTTTCGGTTTCAGAACAGCTGAATTGAGTTAGTTCAATCCACTCTGAGTAGGTTGACTCTGAGTTTACCATGTGCAGCATCACAACTATAAAAAGCCTTGATCAATGGAGCTCCGAAATTATGATTCACCATGGCAACAGCTCCAGCCAAAAAAGACCTCTGCATACTTCGAGTCAATGCTTAACTTTAATTCTGAATCGCTGTTATAATATCAAAGGTAAAAACTGGCAGAACTGTAAATTATTAAATACACTCACCGGCCACTATAGGTACACCTGTCCAACTGCTCGTTAACGCAAATTTCTAATCAGCCAATCACATGGCAGCAACTCAATGCATTTAGGCATGTAGACATGGTCAAGACGACCTGCTGCAGTTCAAACCAAGCATCAGAATGGGGAAGAAAGGTGATTTAAGTGACTTTGAACGTGGCATGGTTGTTGGTGCCAGATGGGCTGGTCTGAGTATTTCAGAAACTGCTGATCTATTGGGATTTTCATGCACAAGCATCTCTAGGGTTTACAGAGAATGGTCTGAAAAAGAGAAAATATCCAGTGAGCGGCAGTTCTGTGGGCGCAAATGACTTGTTGATGCCAGAGGTCAGAGGAGAATGGCCAGACTGGTTCGAGTTGATAGAAAGGCAACAGTAACTCAAATAACCACTCGTTACAACCGAGGTACGCAGAAGAGCATCTCTGAACGCACAACATGTCGAACCTTGAGGTGGATGGGCTACAGCAGCAGAAGGCCACTCCTGTCAGCTAAGAACAGGAAACTGAGGCTACAATTCGCACAGGCTCACCAAAATTGGACAATAGAAGATTGGAAAAACGTTGCCTGGTCTGATGAGTCTCGATTTCTGCTGCGACATTTGGATGGTAGGGTCAGAATTTGGCGTCAACAAGATGAAAGCATGGATCCATCCTGCCTAGTATCAACGGTTCAGGCTGCTGGTGGTGGTGTAATGGTGTGGGGGATATTTTCTTGGCACACTTTGGGCCCATTAGTACCAATTGAGCATTGTGTCAACACCACGTGAATCATCTCAGAATGGTTTCTTGAACATGACAATGAGTTCACTGTACTCAAATGACCTCCACAGTCACCAGATCTCAATCCAATAGAGCACCTTTGTGATGTGGTGGAATGGGAGATTCGCATCATGGATGTGCAGCCGACAAATCTGCAGCAACTGCGTGATGCTATCATGTCAATATGGACCAAAATCTCTGAGGAATGTTTCCAGTACCTTCTTGAATCTATGCCACAACGGATTAAGGCAGTTCTGAAGGCAAAAGGGGGTCCAACCCGGTACTAGTAAGGTGTCCCTAATAAAGTGGCCGGTGAGTGTATAATTGTCATGATATTCCACAGGCAAAAGAAAACAAAATAAGACAGCTATGAAGTATAAAAACACAATTCAATCAGGTAAAACTTCAAAAGGTTCATGGGTGCAGGCTACATGACTTTACAAACATGTGACATATTAAATAAATATCATTCAGTGTCTATTTCAGTGTGCAGCAGCTTTTTCCACGTAGTCTAATACTCTTTTCACATAATTAAATACTCTCTAATCCAAACAGCTGCATTTTTTTATTAGAGTAATGAAATTAACATTTTGAATTTTACTCAGCCAACAGCAAGAAGGCTTGCAAAATAATGAAGAACAGATGAAAAGGAGATGGCCACAATACCAAGTATTGGAAGAATATTAAAATCCAACATGAAAAAGAATAAAAGTTGCTTTTGTATTTGTAGGAAATAAAGATGACCAAGTAAATTTAACAGCTGTGGTGGCGGTGGTTACGACATATATCTCCGTAATCAGCTTCGTTTTTGGTGGGGTTGTGCTCAGGAAACTACACAAAAATTCTCATGAAGAGCGTGAGAGCGAGGCACACTTGCACCACTCTGCATACAACGGCCATACTAATGTGTACTCTGCATCCCTGATGTTATATAGAAAACTACCATTTAAAAATGCTACCACTCAAATAAATACATGCAGCATGCATGTGGATATGGCAAAACAAAAACAAAAAATCTAAATAATCCTGTATATAATAATAAAATAATCCTCTGTGTAAAAGGACATGCCGTTTTTGTCACTTTCACAGTGTCTGTGTGATGAAAATTTGTGTTATGAATGAATGCACCTGCACTGCAAAAATGCTTTTCTTACTTTTGAGGATTATTGTGTTGTTGTTTCCAATCAAAATATCTAAAGATTCTTAAATCTTGATGCATTTTCTACATAAGAAAAAGGACATAAGGTATTTAGTCGTTTAAGTATATTTTTTGTATTGTGCAAAATATCTGCCATCTATGGGGTAAGAAAAATAATCTTGTTTCCATTTGTTCCATTTGATTTTTTTTTTCTTGTTTTAAGTAAAATGCACTAAATGTACATTCCAAAATAATCACTAAGAAAAGCATTTTTGTAGTGTAAATAATTGAATGAGGCATTTAAGCATCGCTTACAATTTAAAAAGGGGGAGGAGACCAAAAGAAACTCTGGGTTTAATGAAGAAAACCTGCTCCTGACCAGGTTAGTTTCACAGAGTAAGTTACCAAAGTAACTGACTCTGAGTATAAGTTACATCTCTTTCAGAAACAGGCTTGACTTACCCTGCATTCTCAGGTTTGACAAACTCAAGAGTTTTCACTTAACCTGCTTTCTGAAACGGAGCCCCTGATCTTCGAATCATTGTTCCTTGCGAATGATTGGAGAAGAGCGTGGTTGTTACCTCATAAATATTGTCTTTAATAAGACCAAAGAAGTCCACTTTAAGATTCTGCACAAAATATATCCTGTTAACTCAACTGTTTCCAAATATGTTGATATTCCTAGTACCTGCACATTTTGTGGTAACGAAGACAAAACCTTAATACATTTATTCTTTTCTTGTGAATTTGTTGAGAAGTTCTGGTTTGACTTGTATTCCCATTTAATTCCCATTTAAACAAACGACAACTATCTTTGCACAATCTTTTAACTTGAAAGATACTATTTGTGACCTGATCCAGCAAAATGAGTCACAGTGACCCAAATTGCAAAATAGAGATTTCAGTGGAAAGATGAAACCATAAGCTTTAAAATGATAGTCTATCCTAGTCAAATTTATACCTTGAATGGTTTTAAAGATATATCCATTTGAGTTATGGTCCTCTGCCCTCTTTTCCCGATTGAAAATCGTAGAAAATTGCTTTTAAAGTTTTTTTTTGCCCATTTTTCATCTTTTAAAATCCATTGCATTTAAAGGGATAAACTATTTATTTTACAGCTTAATTTGACCAAAGACATTTGTATAAATACTTAAATACTTTAAAAGGCACTTTTACAAAGATTTAGTCAAATCAGAAAGATTGAACAGAGGTGCTACATTTTTGCTTGAGAGAAAGGGTGTGTCAGTGTGTGTGTGTGTGTGTGTGTGTGTAATAAAAATTATTCTTTTCCTAAAAGTTTAAATTGATTTTTAACTTTTATGGGCATTTTTACCTTTATAAAGCCATTTTTTCCTAAATTGTCTTTTGAGTCTAATTCTTATATTTCACCTGTCAATTATAATAATAATAATAATACATTTAGGATGTTAAACAAATTAAATCAGTATCAACAAAAATTATCTTTGCAGAAGTTGCATATAAAGTGACATTTAGATGCATTTACACATGATAATACAGCCATATTTAAAATTATTTTACCACCAGTAGGTGTCAGTAAGTCGCTGTTAATAAGTGAGTCATTGCGACTGAACCGAATTTAAACGGTTGATTCATTCAGAAACAAAACGCCTTCATGTTGCTCAGAGACGCAAAACAGTGCTGTGGCTGTGTGTGGAATGATTTTTAAGCAAAAACAGGAAATATACTGTCTAAAACGTAAGTCTTTTAATATCAACTTCTTGTTTCTTGAACTGTTGTATAAAATCAATATCACATTTGTAGTCATGCTAATTTTTGAAGGAAAAAACGGCACTCTTCGTGTGATATTGCGAATCTATTGTAACTAAATGAAATGATATAAATATATAAATTCTCTGCCCATACATCTTTAATTGTGTGATAAATTTAAATGCATTTTAATAGACTGAATCATGCAGTGAAAGAATGCACTCTAAATGCGTAACTAACTTAATGTTACTAGATTTCATCACGTAATGTATGCGGGCACTCTGTAGGTGTGTTTTGATCAGCGTTTATGTCACTTTGTGTACATTTCTAAGCTTTTTGACTGGTTTTATACAATATTTAACACCATATTTGGAACAAACTTTAATAGTCATTTTAATACCTTTACTCAATTATCTGGACAACGAAACTTTAAGAGATTAAAGAAAAATCGAAATTGTCATTGTTTTTCCACATTATTGGCCCGTATCTCAAAATGGAAAGTTCCGACTCGCCAGGTCACTTGTTATTACTCTGACTCTGCCAACAAATCTAAAGAATATATTTTTAACTTTTTTTTTTGGCAAATTTTTCATCCATAAACAAAAATGTATGGGCACAATTCCTGCTCTTTCACATTTTTTGATTGAGGTTGACTAGCAATAAAAAAAATGTCAGATTTCCACTGACTGATTAAGTTTAGATAGCTTTCCTTTATTGCTTTATTATTATTATTATTGTTATTATTGTGTGTATATATATCCCCATGTTTTATTCCCTTTTCTTACTTCTTTGTTAATGTTCTCCTGAAGGTTATTGTATATTTTTATCCGATTCTTGAATTAAAAAAATTAATAAAAAATAGCTCCTTGCGAACTATCTGTATGTTTTCTATATAAATCATTGGATAAATGATTCATAAAAAAGAAAATAAAATAGAATGAGCTTACATAAGATAGATATAAAGTATTCAGTAATTCTCTTCGCAATTGCAGCTATAGATGCATGCTGCTTTCCATATTTTTTGTGTATCTCTTTTTACAGTAAAGAGAGAAGTGAAATGTGTGTTAACCTCATAATGTCACACTGACAATACTTTCTTAGAAAACCATGTTTGTGTCTTTTTTTAAAGACCGTCATCGCTGACTACTTTGTATGTTTGACAGTGAAAAGACATTCTGCTACTTTCTGTTTAGGTTTTGTTCATCAGTACTGTTCTTAGTCTGGTTTTCGTTAGAAGTTAAACAGATGAGACTGGCTTTTATTTTTGGATCATACACTACCAGTCAAAAGTTTTTGAACAGTAAGATTTTTAATGTTTTTTTAAAGAAGTGTCTTCTGCTCACCAAGCCTGCATTTATTTGATCCAGTATACATTGCATCATTACTCTATTTATTATTATTATTATTATTATGTTGAAAACACCTGGGTAGACCGTTTAGAAGAATATGAGTATAGTGTATAATGTTACAAAATATTTTTTATTTCAGATAAATGCTGATCTTCAGATCTTTGTATTCATCAAAGAATCCTGACAAAATTTACTCAACTGTTTTAATATTGATAATAATCATTAAAGGATCTAAAGGATCATGTGGCACTGAAGACTGGAGTAATGATGCTGAAAATATAGCTTTGATCGCAGGAATTAAATATATTCAAATAGAAAGACAGTTATTCTAAATAACAAAATATTTCAAAATGTTGCTGTTTTTGCTGTACTTTGGGTCAAATAAATGCAGGCTTGGTGAGCAGAAGAGACTTTAAAAATCATGAAATATCTTTGTTATTTTGTATTTATAGCAGATAGATAAACAGATCTAAAACTAATCTGTAAAGTTTTATGTGGTTTACCTGACCCACTGTGATGTGATAAGGCCAAGCATGAGTAAACATTAACAACAATGTCCAGGAGATGGTGCTCAAGACTTTAAAATTCAGGTACAAATCCATCTCATCAGTAACACTGAACAGTTGATCTATCTAAACATGATTTAAAAAAAATAAATAAATCTAATTTTGTTCATGTCTTTACCTAGTCATTGTAAAGGAAGTTAAGCAATAAAGGCTGCATCAGCCGGTCAAGTAATTGGCTGCGGACAGTGATTATCTCTTCTGTCGAAGTGATTTCCTAATGTCAAACATGCTACGTCTGCATATTTTCTTAATTGATGTCATTTTTACAGGGAAAAAAGCTTAATCTTTATGATTAAATACTAAATGCTCATCTGGTGATGAGTATGCTTGCATATGAATTTAATCACAGTGTTTGCAAGACAGAGCTGTACAGCTCAAACCCTGACCCTAAATTTTATACTTCTGTAAAGAATTAAGCCCAAACTGAAAAAAAAAACATACAGTAGAGTCCATTTCAACTTAATTCTATTTAAGAAGTTTACAATTAAACTTTCATCATCATGCTGTTTTCTACAAAAGAAGTCACTTACACTTGATAGCATCATAAAAAGTGATGCAAACATTTAGCTGACACATCATATCTTATTATCACAGAAGCCAAACAACAGCAACACTGGAAGTTCAGTTGTGTGTTGAACAGGATATGCGTGTCTGTACATTTCCTAAATGTCTGCACATTTCTTAAGGTGATGCAGAGGTGACATCATCTCCTCTGGCTCTCTCATTCATGAAACCCCCCTCATTTATCACATATAGAGCTCATAGAATGAAATCTAGTTAAATCAGAGGGGCACAATACTATGATTAATTGTCTGAGACTGAGAAAAAATGTTTTGGGGTGATTAAAAAAATATTAAGAAATGACAAAAATGTAATATCACATAAAAGCCCAGGATTTCAACTTTATGATAAATGAGGCGCACAAGCTGTGGCACACATGAGTATAGAGAGTAAAAACATATGTGGATGGCTCCAGATGTTAGGAAACAATGAAGAAATGTGATTTCATCATGCCCCATTACACTGTGATTTTAAAAATAGATTGTCTGAGTTAAAATTGACTGACAATGATGAATGATGACAATGAATCACCTAGATGTATGTGATGATAACAACACACATCTGTTTTGATATCTAATTAATCTGAGGATGCAGGGTTTTTATACGTATATATCTTATCTATACCTCAACAACCCTATAGACACCCATTTTAACTAGTTTCCAGAGAAAACACTACTTTATAATATATATATCTAACAATCTAATTTTTTTTTCATTCGCAAAACATGTTGTGAAATGGGCACTGCAATATAAAAACCACAATGATTGTCATTGCTTCAGGGGCAAAGTCCCTATTAGGAATATTTCCTCTTCTAAATGTTTTTTGTTAGAAAATGGGAAGAGATCTTGAGTAATTTACCATGAGTCACAGTAAGAGCTTCCACGAAAAGCGTATCTCATTGTTTAGCGCACAGCGCATGTGCCAGTGTGCCCGAGGCCAGGCCCCCCCCTCAGCCAATCACAGACTCGTCACTATAAAGCGAGAAACACTAACAGGCACATGACAGCAAGTGCCCAGTAAGCCCAGTGCAGCTCTACACTGCAACATCTGCAAGCAAACAAGCAAATCAACTGCATACGACCAGGAAGGTAAGCATAAAATAGACTTTTTCTACATCTGCTTTGCATTTATTCTTTTATATTTGCATATATATATAGCTATTTTATTGACTTGATTTATACCGCATGTGAGAATATGAATGAATTAGAATTATATTTAAATATGTTTATCTTATACTTACAAATAAAGCAATGCCACAGAAGTACCATTTTGGGTTCCCCAGAGAACATTTCAATTAACAGTTAACCATTTTAGTTTTAGGGTGATGAATAATTGTAATAATTTAAAGAACCTTTTTCCATTGCAAAGGACCTTATGCCCAATGGAAAGGTTCCATGGATGTTTAAGGTTATAGAGGTTATAGAACCATAGATGCCAAAAAAACACTTAAGGATAGAAATACAATTCATAAAATGTCACAATTATAGTATCAATTTGCCGGCTGTATATGTTATTATAGAAAAATGTCTGAAATGTGTCAAAAATGTATTCAAAAGACACTGCAGGATTAGTTTTATTAGAGATCAATGAGCTACGAAAATTAATGGATTGTAGAATTACAAAATTAAAAAGATCATGTGTGAACAGGACATTAACTTTAACATTAGCAGTTAATTACCGGTATGTGGTCTGTGAGAATGCAGAATGAAGATTACCGGTATGAGCATGTTGAATGTGCTAACAGAAAAAGTCTGCTTTGATCCAAATTGGCCAATCATAGCTTTCCTAAGAAGCTGACCTGATTATTTTAAGCTGTTTACAGAGCTCTGCTGCTTTTTATTAGTTTTTCAACGTGTTGCACCGAGACCCAGCCTTCTTTTCCATTCATCAGTGCCACAGCTCTGCAGTTGGAGCAAAAATGCATTCTTTTTGATCACCCCCTTATGCCTGTCACTACACACTTCAAAAGTGTTGTCAAATTGGACAGATAGTAAAACTAAACGGCTTCTACTCAATGAAGACAATGGCACAGCTTGTGCCTGTGTGAACAGCCTATTTGTGTATTTACCGGTAAAGTCATACTGGTAATTTTATGACAATTTACCAGAATTGCTGTGTGAAATGTGGGCTTATAGTACCATTGTATGCATGTTTGCTTGCAAAATTAGTGCTTGCAAATTCATATGAATTTTTTGGTCATTTATTTGTCAACTTTAAAAACGTTTCCTGTTAACCTGCGTTCCCCCGCTTGTGGTGAGAGAGCACATGCCTTCTCTTCTACAGATGTTTCTTATGAATAATAATTCACTTCTTCAAAATGTTTTTAGGATCTCCAAAAAAGGAAAAAATTGGTTTGTGGTCAAGATGAAGTTTCTACTCAGGATATTACTGTTGACATGCGCCCTGTGCTTCACAGAAGCAGTAAGTGGAAAAACAAAAATAGAAGTAAAAATTCTTACTTCCTACGAAGGGTTTTTAAATAGAATTAACCTTTTTACCCACACAGCTAATATTAATATCTCTGTTTTTAGATCATAAGCCGTTCTGCTCGAGTAAAGGGTAAATTTCTTTTGATTTTGTCACATTAAAGTTTTCCAATAATATGCTATTTGATTAAAGTAGTATTTTTAGTAATTGAATGTATAGGTTTAAACAAAACATTTCTCTGCTCAGATAAGTGCATTCTTGATGAAATTGAGGGGAGCAAAAACGAAGTGTCAGTGACAGTCAGTGGACGGATATGTTTACCATGGAATTCCATCCCAAGGAGAAGCGATTACTTTAAGAACTGCCATCATAACTACTGCAGGTATTCAATATTTACATTTTGTTGCCCATTAATGGAGAGTAAAAAGCTGAGATTTTTAAAAAGGCTGAGACCTCTTAATTTTGCTGTTTTAGGAATCCAAATAACAAGACTCTGCCATGGTGCTTTGTAATGAGAAAAAAACGTTATGTTAAAGAATACTGTCACGTTGCTCACAGGGCAGTTAAACCAAGTAAGTAGATGTCCATTTCTTTTGATCATTTAAATCATGGGAAACACTGATTACAGAGTAACTAATATGACTTATGTTTGCTAATGCAGCCACCATGAGTCCACCAACATCTGAGCCATCAAAGCAGGACACAGGTAAAACTTTGATTGATTTACATTTTTTACCCATTCTAAACAAAAATCCTCAATAATGTAGTGGTAAATCTCCTACTGGGTCTATTTACAAAGTCTCTCCTCACAGACATTTCTTCATTTTTCAGAATCAACGTGTGGGGGGCGACGCTTGAACCGCATTACAAAGATAATAGGAGGATCAAGGTCAACTGTTGAGTCACAGCCTTGGATTGCAGCTATCTTCAAAGGAGATGGATTCATTTGTGGAGGAACCCTTATTGCTCCATGCTGGGTCCTCACAGCAGCCCATTGTCTCCCTGACGGGTATGTCAACCAGTTGTTAACAGGACAATTTTACCTTCTATGCAAGCAATTGGCTAATACACAGTCCACTCCCTGCCCTTGTATCACCCTGTCAGCTTTATTTTGCAATAATGACCTGCTGACATTATATTATTCCACTGATTACTCATCAAATATTATCTTAAACTTCCACTAAGAAAAAATAGTCCACTACAGCATACAAAACATTCAGCTTATTAACAAGGCAAACACTTCAACAATATTACAGTAATAGTAATAATAAAGTTCTCTGAGGCACCAGTTGGTGGTGTGATACTAGAGACATCAAAGAGGCAATAAAATCGTGAGGAAGAAAATTAATAAACAACTTTTAAACAGTCTAGACTGGTAACTTGCATGTAGATTGCACAAAAATGTTTCGGTGACTGACAATAATGCCACAATTTCGCAAAGGCCCCTTACATTTCCGGCAAGCCATCGCGCTCTCACGCCTCACATCATGTTCTCACACAATGTAAAATACATTGCGGAGCAAAGAGGAAACTCACAACGTGCCGACAGACAAGACAAAGCAGGTTACTTTTGGTGAAACAAAGTCTCAGCTTTCGAATTTATTAACTTTTTAAGAAATTCAAACAATAAGTACCATTTTGTGGTTCAATGTGTTGTGACAGGTCACTGTAGTGCCTCAGTTCAAGCGGCACAATGAGCTGATCATCTCTTCCTCGTTACTAGTTATATTACAATTATACAATTACGAGATTAAATTTGTAATATTTTGAGAATAACGCCGAAATTACAAAAATAAATAGAAATATTTCAAAAATAAAATAGAAATTATAAGAATGAAGTTGAAATATTTATACTTTATTCTCAAAATATTTCAACAATGAAGTAAAAATGAGGAGAATATAGTCAAAATTATGAGAATAAATTCAAAATGTTTCAAGAATAAAGTGAAAATATTTTGAGAGTAAAGTCAAAAATACAAGAATTAATTTGTAGCATTTACAAGATTAGATTAGTAATATTTTGAGAGTATTATTCTAGCCTGTTGCACATGCACATGGCCCGGGTTGGGAGCACTGGAAGACATTCCAAGTCTGTCAGTTGTATAGCAAAATAAACAATATGTCTATTACAATAATGTGTTTTTCATGCTCTTTAATGTGCTGTGACAGATCGCTGTATTCACATTAGTTTAAGCAGCATGTGAATCAGTCATCTTTCCAATTACAATGAGACATTTGTTTTAATAAATTAGGCTTTTTTTAATTCCTTCTGATGTTCCTTCACGTTTATATCGTGCTACAAACTTGAAATAAAGAGGAAAAACACATTTATAATGTGTATTTTTGTGATAATGTTATATTAAAAGCAACATAGCACAAAATTATCACAATTACTGTGTGGCTGGCGCGCTGCAAATAGTCAATGGAAGACGTTAAATATTATTTCTAATCATTTATTGTATTTTCCCATGAATAAAACAGCTTGTAAATAGTCAATTATTTACCTCAGAAAAGATAATATAACTTATGTTAAAGAGTTGCAGTCCACTTCAACTATTAGAACATTTTATTGTTGTTTTTAGTTAAATGCATGTGAGGAATAAAAGATTAGATGCCACAGACGTTTTTGTGGAATAGGTGGTGGAATTTTCACAAAGAAAACAGTATAATTTAATAAAATTAATGTCTCAAAAGATGAGCGATTCACATGAATTCAGCGTTCTGTCCCGCCACGTTAAAGAGCCTGAAAAACACATTATTGGAAGACACACTATTTGTATTTCACTATAAAACTGACATATTTTGAAAGCTGAGTGTTTGTTTTATATTAAAAGTACCAAAAGCACAAGCTTATTGCTGGCGCATTAGGCCTAATGAATGCAATCGATGACGTGAAATACTATTTCTAAGCATACTGTCTCTGCGAGTATAACACATGGTATGATTTCTGCTAATAATCCCACATATATTCAAATAAATTCCGGTGTCCTGGCAACTTCTCCTGGTGCTCCCACTTCGGGCCATTTGCATGCGCAGACAATACTCTCAAACTATTATAATTTTATTGCTACAATATAATTCTCAACTTTATTCTCCAAGCATTCTGACTTTATTCTCAAAACATTTCGACTTTTTTCCTCGAAACATTTTGACTTTATTCTTGTCATTTTAAAACATGAATGAACATCAGACGGTTTCAACCACTGAAAAACGTCAATACACACCATTTTACATACTTAATCTACTCGCCTGTCTGGTTTGTTTTTCGGACAAAAATGGCAGCGTTGTAATTGGCAGCTCACCTGTCAATCAAACTCCATGGGAAGTGTCAATTGCAAAACAATAAGCTATTATCCAGATTCAGTGCTACAAAATATTGCTTAATGTAGTTAACATGGTGTCATCACATTGTGGTATAAAATGTCATAATTCTACTGTTTCTTTGCTTTGAACAGTAAAAGAACAAGCATAAAGAGATACTCTGTCTTTCTGGGAAAGAATGCCATCAATGAAACCGACTCTGTCAAAGAGCAGAAGTTCACCGTGAGTGAATTTGTGGTCCATGAAGACTATGATTACACAACTGAAAACTATAATAACGACATTGGTATGTTTGCTTTATATTTGATCATTACAGCCATTAAAATAAGAGTGCATAAATAATAAGCAGTGCAAATTCCTTCCTTTAGCTCTTTTGAAAATAGTGAACAGCAATGGACAATGTGCAGAGAGGACAGACTCTGTGAGAACCGCATGCCTTCCCCCTTTCCAACAGAAGCTTCCCGCAGGATTCTACTGTGAAATTGCTGGCTATGGAAGACATCAGAAGGGTAAGATGACACACACACTGTAGGATAAGCTAGACAGCGTATCTGAGAACAATAACAACAATCACTTTCCTACAACAGTAAGATATGATGGCAACATGGTGTGTCCACAAAATTGATCTATGATATGAAATACAACACAAACTGGGACATCCTATGATTATGACATGACATACTGTTCTGGATCTCTAAAAATGTAGCAGAGAATTTAGCTGGACATTTAGTAATGTCATTTTGTCACTCTGGACGTCAATGTATGTAATACATGAGATAAACATAAAAGTCATCCTTGCTTTTTATTTGTTTTTTTTAGGTGGCTTTGAGTACTCCCGATATCTGAAACAGGCTCAAGTACATCTTATTTCCCAGAATGATTGCCAGAACAAGTATTACAGCAAGGACGAGGTCAATGAAAACATGTTGTGCGCAGCTAGTGGAGACTGGGAGGAAGATGCTTGCAAGGTAAACCATAAGTTTTCACTGATGATTGATGAATATGACATTTGGCCCTAGGCAAGTGAAAATATCTTCATAAAACTCTAAGAAATACACATCTGAATGTACCTGTGTGTCTTTTTTCTGCTTTCAGGGCGACTCAGGAGGACCTCTGGTGTGCGAAGTAGATAACACCATGTTCCTATTCGGCATCATTAGCTGGGGAAAAGATTGTTCAAAAAAGTTTAACCCAGGAGTTTACACAAAAGTCACTAATTACAACAAGTGGATCTCACAGCATACTGGTTTACCCAAATATACAATAGGCTCCAGGTATCCACAAAAGGATTAATTAGAGGGGCGTAGAATTATGGGGGGATGCAAAGGATGTGTCCCCACCAATATCCAGCGACTGCCAAACTCTTCCTAGCAATAATTTTGATCAAACAATTAAATGTATGTATATGTTTTTGTCATTTCGGACGCATCTGAAATGTCACATCATTGATATATTAACTAGGAAGTTAGTAAATAGGCCACGTTAGAAAACTGCATGCTTTCAAGGACGCGCATTTAATACAGAGGGCAGAATGTAGTCGCATACACCTGAGGAGAAGCGCAGCGCTTTGTGTAGAACAACTCACAGGTTTTCAATTCAAGACATTCCAAAACTGTTAACATACAGGTTCACTTTAGGAATTGTCAAAGTTGTATTGATGGTTATGACAAAACAGAGCAAACAGAAAGAGAAAGCCCAATCTATGGCTATTATTAGCTCCCTAGAAGGCATACAGATTATGCTTTAATTAAATGTCAAACCAATGTCAAAAGCAAACCTATGCTCTAATTATGACAGGGTCACTTTACAATACAGGGTCACACATGCTTAGCCACTCAGGGTAATGTTATATTCTGTGCAGAATATGTGCCAATTATTTATACCATTTAGATTATATACGGCAGCTACTGTAAATCAATAGGAATCTTTGACAGTGTTATAATTACATTTTACTTAATTTATTGAATAGTGACACCACTGTTTAGATGTATGAAGGATACATAGAATGAGGACTGAACAAGTTGATCTAAAATTACTATATGTATAAAGAAGGAAGTGTTCCAGAAAGTGTATTTTTTGACTGAGCATTATGTCTTTTATTTGTTCTTTTTTTTACTTTTACTTTTTATAATATATTATTTAATATTTAATTTATTGCAAGAATGTATGTATGACAAATGTATTTATTTATATTCTTTTTTCCTTTTTTTTCTTTCATTTTTTATGATACACCACTGTATTATTGCACCGTTTTATCTGGCAATAAACTTGCTTTAAATCTCTTCAAGTTTTCATTACATTCATTCATTTTGCATCATCATAGATCTTTCTATAAATCACAACCAATTGATGAATTCTCACTCATATTCTTTTTCATTCTTTTTAAGCATTTATTAACCACTTCATCTATTATTCATGTTTATTTTTTCATCCATTAGTCTCAATGATGTGCAGTCATTTTTCAAAACTTATTTAAATATAAGCATGGTCTAGCAGTTAGCGTGCATCTGCTTCCTTAAAGAGTTATTTCACACAAAAAATAAAAATTCTGTCATCAACTACTCAACCTTTTTCAAACCTATGAAACACAACAGAACATATTGAGAAAAATGAGAATGATGTGGTTTTTTTTTCATACAATGAAAGTCAATGAGCAATGCTGTTTCACTATAACGCGAACATTCTTTGAAATATGTGTTTTACAAAAGAAAGAATGTCATTCAGGTATGGAAGAACAAGGAAGAACAATATTTTTTAATGTACCCTGAAACTACCCTTTTAAACATTCTTGTGCCATTTAATAGGGATGTGACGCAAGATCCAATGTGTCTCCGATGTGTCTCGCAAGATCTGTCTGGTCTCGCGAGAACGTGATAGAAAGTATAGTGTTTACATTAGAGCTGCACGATTAATCCTAAAAAGATTAAAAATCCTAAAAAAGATGAAAAAAGATCTTATTCCTGTCTTTTAACCACATAATGATCATTATTTCTGTGTTACAGACATTTAAATAACAGAAGTACTAGAATAAAAGTTTATAGTTCGGGTATGAACACTTAATGTCTATATTAGCGATCAAAATAAAAGTATCTTAATACCTGTATGTATTGTAAGACTTATCCTCTTCTGCCAGGAGGTGGCGACAACTAAACGTTTAAAAACGCATTTATCAATGAATCATTCATTCAAGAGATTCCAGTAGTAAATTAAGTCTTTATTAATTGCGAAATTAATTTGATCGAATATATATTGATCGAAAAAAAATTAACCAATGAACGTTGTGTCAGAATCACTAGTAAATTATGTTATTTTATTTAGATTTCTAATCTAATCTTTTTTTCTTCAGAATCATGAGAGAATAGTGATCTCCAATTTAAAAAAGAAATAGTTTTTTAATTTATCCAGAATCATGTAGCATTCGTTTACATGTTTATTATGGCATAAAATTCATTAAAATAGAAGTTTAATTTCATAAAGTACAAGTTCATATCAAAATGCACCTATTTTTTTTTTTTTTCATTTTGTGTTTTTCAGTTGAATAAAATACTATTTTTTCTTATATATTTTATTATTGAGGATTTCTTTAAAAAAAGTTTAAAAATCTCGTCTCGTCTCGTTCTCGTGAACCCAGTCTCGTGTCTCATCTCGTCTCGTGGGATAAGTGTCTCGTCACACCCCTACCTTTTAACTATAATTAAATATGTGACCCTGGACCATAAAACCATTCATAAGGGTTCTTTTTTTAAATTGAGATTTACACATCATCTGAAAGCTTTTCAATTATGTATGGTTTAGGATAGCACAATATTTCGCCAAGTAGCTACTATTTGAAAATCTGGAATCTGCGGGTGCAAAAAAATCTAAATATTGCAAAAATCGCCTTTTAAAGTTGTCCAAATGAAGTTCTTAGCAATGCATATTAAAAATAAAAAATTTGGTTTTTATATATTTACGGTAGGAAATTGACAAAATATCTTAATGGAACATGATATTTACATAATATCTTAATGATTTTTGGCATAAAAGAAAAATAGACCCATATGTATTGTTGGCTTTTGCTACAAATATACTTGTGATACTTAAGACTGGTTTTGTGGTCCAGGGTCACATATTGTATGGTAAAACTAGGATATTGTGAAACAAAAAAAAAAAAAATAATAAAAAAAAAAAATCGCCATGCTTCTTCTGGTTAGTAATAATGGAAATGTCTTTTTTTAATACCCACAACTTTAAAGTATATACAGAAATTGGCTGTTAAAATAACTAGCCCTGGTCTCCCCATACATGTATGTATTGTATTATACTGATATATTGATGGGATGTCTATTGTTTATGGTCATTGTTGTGAACTAGATGCTTTTCAATTGCTGAGAACTTTCCTGAGAAGAAGCACCTGCTGTTGTGTACAAAATGATGCTAGAGTTTTGAGGAAGTGCCCGTGAGAAACTAAGCAAAAATTTTTTTAATTGCAAGAGTTGGCTTCAAAATCAAAATAAAACTTGGGAAAGTGAGAGAAAAGGAAGTTGTGAATCACCAAAGCCTATATGTGGACTCAGACATAATATCCTTCCTCTTACCAAGAATACAATATGCTTATGAAAGAAAAACAGCTTGACCTAAAAAGGAAAGAGTTTGATTTACTGACAAATGATGAGCTATGAAATATATATATATAACACATGCAGTGGTAAACACATTGTTTCCTGTAACCTATAGCAAAGATACCGCCTTTATGTACTTCACTATAGCAGACAGTTAAGGTTAGCTATAACATCAACTATACACATCCATACTAATTAATCAAAATTACATTTATGTGTTTTTTCACGCCACTGTATGCTTTTAATGGTTTCCTTATAGGCTATAATGTCTAGTACATTTGTATAGATTTTTTTTCTGTTAAACATTTGCCTAAATATGTTGATATATTTGCCTATATATATATATATATATATATATATATATATGCAGTCATGCCTGAAATTATTCATACCCCTGGTAAATTCTGACTTGAATAAAGTAACTTTTTTCTTGATTAGAAATGACACAGGTGTATCCCAGAAGATAATAAGACGATGTACAAGAGGCATCATTGTGGAAAAAATTATTACTCTTCTTTTATTTACATTTGAACAAAAAATGGCATGTCCAAAATTATTCATACCCTTCTTAATAATCAATAGAAAAGCCTTTATTGGCTATTACAGCAATCAAATGCTTCCTATAATTGCTGACCAGCTTTTTGCATGTCTCCACTGGTATTTTTGCCCATTCATCTTTAGCGATGAGCTCCAACTCTTTCAGGTTGGAGGGTCTCCTTGGCATCACCCTGATCTTTAGCTCCCTCCACAGATTCTCAATTGGATTTAAGTCAGGACTCTGGCTGGGCCATTGCAAAATGTTAATGTTTTTGTCTGCTAACCATTTCCTCACCACTTTTGCTGTGTGTTTTGGGTTGTTGTCGTGCTGAAATGTCCACTGGTGCCCAAGGCCAAGTTTCTCTGCAGACTGCCTGATATTGTTGTTGAGAATTTGGATGTATTGCTCCTTTTTCATGGTGCCATTTACTGTGATTAGGTTCCCTGGTCCACCGGCTGAATAACACTCCAAAAATATTAGGTTCCCACCAACATGTTTGACAGTGGGGATAGTGTTCTTAGGGTTGAAGGCTTCTCCTTTTTTACACCAA
Organism: Cirrhinus molitorella; assembly: GCA_033026305.1. Taxonomy (NCBI): domain Eukaryota; kingdom Metazoa; phylum Chordata; class Actinopteri; order Cypriniformes; family Cyprinidae; genus Cirrhinus; species Cirrhinus molitorella. The sequence goes on along the minus strand of CM065126.1, from coordinate 25,938,492 downwards.
ATGAAGGCTACATCATTGTGGCCAAACAATTAAATTTTTGTTTCATCTGACCATAAAACAGAAGACCAGAAGTCTTCTTCTTTGTCCAGATGAGCATTTGCAAAGGCCAAGCGGGCTTTTGTGTGCCTTATCTGGAGAAGTGGTGTCCTCCTTGGTCTGTGTCCGCTGAACCCAGCGGTGTGCAGTGTCAGTTGGACTGTCTGCCTTGAGATGTTGCCACCAGCAGAGCCCAGATTCATCAGGATGGCCTTGGTGGGGATTCCTGGATTCTTTTTTACCCCTCTCACTATCCTCCTGGCCTGCACAGGTGTCACTTTTGGCTTCCAACCATGTCCTCTGAGATTTTTCACAGTGCGGAACGTCTTGTATTTTTTAATAATACTTTGCACTGTAGCCACTAGAACTTCAAAACATTTAGATATGGTCTTATAGCCCTTTCCTGACTTGTGAGCAGCCACAATGCGCAGCCGCAGATCCTCAGTGAGCTTCTTTGTCTTAGCCATGACTGTACACAAACCAACAGCAGAGGGCTTCTGTTTTTCACCTGTTGGGTTGATTTAAACAGCTGTTTCCAATGAATCAGGGTAATTAGGATGCTTTAGAACAGCTTGGACTGTTTGGAATGGTGTAGAACTTTGGATTTTCCCATAGATTGTGACAGTTTGCAAAGGGTATGAATAATTTTGGACATGCTACTTTTTGTTCAAATGTAAATAAAAGAAGAGTAATAATTTTTTCCACAATGATGCCTCTTGTACATCGTCTTATTATCTTCTGGGAGATGCCTGTGTCATTTCTAATCAAGAAAAAACTTGCTGGTTGAATAAAAATAACTTTAAGTCAGAATTTGCCAGGAGTATGAATAATTTCGGGCTTCAGTATATAAGATACCATGTGTCGTATGACAGATATGTTTTTGAATTCTGTAATGACTCTTATTGCACATTGGAGGGCGCTGCTGCATTATTACAAGAATGATGGAGGGATGAAATTGATCTTATTTTCTTATATTTTGAAATAAAATATATAAATATATAATATATAAAATAAAACACACACACACACACACACACACACACACAACACGTGTTGTGTTTCCATGTTTTATGTGGACATTCCATAGGCAGAATGGTTTTTATACCACACAAACCATATTTTCTATCAACCTACACCTACCCTACACCTAAACCTACACCTCACAGGAGACTGTGCATACTTTTACTTTCTCAAAAAAAAACTCATTCTTTATGATTTATAAGCCTGTTTACTCATGGGGACCTCACAAATGTCCCCACAAGATCAAAATTTTACTAGTTTTACTATCCTTGTGGGGACATTTGGTCCCCATAACATGATAAATACCAGGTGCACTGCACACACACACACACACACACACACACACACACACACACACACACACACACACACACACACACACACACACACACACACACACACACACACACTACCACCAGTCAAAGTTTTTGAACAGAGGCAGTCTCTTCTGCTCACCAAGCTCACCAAGTACAGCAAATACAGTACATTTTCGAAATATTTGTTTTCTATTTGAACATATTTTAAAATGTAATTTATTCCTGTGATCAAAGCTACATTTTTAGCATCATTACTCCAGTCTTTAGTGTCACATGTCCTTCAGAAATCATTCTAATATGCTGATTTGCTGTTCAAGAAAAATTCTTCTTCTTATTATTATTATCAATATTAAAATCTGTTTTAGAGATTATAGAAATTAATACTATTGGCAAGGATGCTTTAAATGTTACAAAATATTTCTATTTCAGATAAATGCTGTTCTTCTGAACTTTTTTTATTCATCAAAGAAACCTGACAAAATTCTACTCAGCTGTTTTCAACATAATAATAATATATCTATATTTAAAAATGATGCTAATTCAGCTCACTGAAATCACTGGAATAAATTACATTTTAAAATATATTCAGATAATAATAATAATAATAATAATAATAATTTAAATAGTAAAAATATTTCAGAATTTTAGTGTTTTACTTCTTAAAAAACATTACAAATCTTACTGTTTAAAAACTTTTGACTGGTAGTGTATATAGTGGGATCCAAAAATCTGAGACCACTATAGAAATGTAAAAATGTGTGATTTTTCATTCTTTTCTAATTAAATTCAACGTTTTTCATTACAAATTATATTATGAGCACAACAATTTAAGTGAAAAGCTGAACTGACATGATTTTGAGCCGGATGAAGTTTGTATAAATCCTGAGGATTATCCAGCATTATATTTGAGAAACATCCAAAAAAACTTGTGTTTTTATATTCATTCATTAATTTAATTAATTTAATCCTAGTATCTGTTTATTTGCATGTTTAAAAGTGTTTGAGTAAGTGAGAGTGTTTGTGTGACAGAGAAAACAATGCAATCACAGCCAATGGGGCAAATGCAGCAAATATGGACTAGTCAGCACTAGGGCTGGATGGCATGAAATTGCTGAGCACAGCATTACTGACCTTGGCTATAATGGAACTGATTCTGTACTGTTCCATTTCAATACGAACAGTTTCAACGCCAATGATACAGTTAATGATTAAAATCGATCATAAGTACACAGATTAAGCGGCCAGCTGTTTTCCATTTATATCCAAATATTTATATTTCCAAACAAATATGCGAGTTTAGCAAAATAAAACTCATGACTGAAATGGTAAATAGACAGAAACTAACGATACTGAAGGAAAGAATTATACATTTATTTATAAGGTTGTCTGAAGTGTGAACTGACTGAAAACTTGACAACTTTTGGTGTCGGAAAGAGTTGAAAAGCACAGCCAAAGCAGGAGTTCTCCTGTCAAGTCTGAGAACATTGAGAGACTGCAGACAACGTCCTAGATACTCAAGCAGCATCCCCGAGTGAGTCTGCACTTACAAGGTTCAATGACAGCTGCTACTTATATAATAAACAGTTTACCTTATTAGTGTTGCAAGGCACATCTCTGTGCTCCTCCATCTGAAATCCCTCCTTATTTGGTAGCCTTACAGTGGCCTTGTGTTTTCTTAGCAGTGAATGGTGTCTGAAACAAAGTCAGAATGGAGTCTTACTTGTATAAAGACCTAACCTGCAAATTATTTATAATGATTATGCTTAAACATTATTTTCCTGTAGATATCCTAAACACATCACAGACGTCTAAATAAAGCCCTGACCCTTTGCCAGCAAACCGAGTGTTTCATTCAGGGGAGTCAGTCTCTCCTAAACCAAATGTTTATTCTTGACTCTAAACACATTGTCTTGTATTAAGTATTAAGTTAAACCAAACGAGGTCAGTGTATTAATCGTCCAGTGGTTAGCCTCAAATTAAGAATTTACAGTGTCTCACCATAGCCTTTAATTTATACAGTGTTATACAGTTTGCAAGTGGACACTTCTGGGGTTAGTATATGAGTAAAATCTTTAGTTAAAGTAAGATTTTTTTTTTTTTTTTGAAAGAACTAATACTTCTATTCAGCATGGACACATTAAATTCATGAAAAGTGACAGTGAAGATTCATAATGTTACAAAAGATTTCTATTTCAAATAAATGGTGTTCTTCTGAACTTTCTATTCATCAAAGAATCCTGAAAAAAAAATCACACTTTCCACAAAATATTAAGCAGCACAACTGTTTCAACATCGATAATAATAAGAAATGTGGTAACATTTTACTATATTAGTTAGCACAAACTAACAATTAACAATACATGCTACAGCATTTATTAATTTTACTGTTAATTTCAGCATTTACTAATACATTAATCACAAGTTGTTTTTGTTAACATTAGTTAATGGACTGTGAATTAACATCAATAAATTAACAAACATTAACAAAGATGAATAAATAGTGTAATCAATGTATTGTTCATTGTTCGTTCATGTCACTCAATACATTAACTAATGTTAACAAATGACACTTCATTGTAAAGTTTTACCAGAAATGTTTCTTAAGTAGCAAATCAGCATATTAGAATGATTTCTGAAGGATCATGGGACACTAAAGACTGAAGTAATGAGGCTGAAAATTATAGAATAAATCTATACTGAGAATAAATTATATTTGAAAATAAATTACAATAGAACATGGTTGTTTTAAATTGCAATAATATTTTACATTATTTCCTTTATTACTGTATTTTTGATACAAAGTATAGAGTGCATATAGAGTGTTTTCACGACGCGTCATCAATTGGCCATGTTGGTGGCACTGACCGTAAGCAGTGCCACTGAACTGTACGGAACTTGCAAATTTGGCTAATTATTGCTGCTGAAAATGAACAATTTCTGTCATGTTTTTGGGAAAAACATTTGAAGTACTATAGACTGCCAAAAGTTAAAAAAAAAAAAAAATCAAGGAGAAGAGTGCAAAAAAAAAAACAATCTGAGGAACAAAAGGCATTTGTTGTTGGCCAAACTGAACCAGGATTTGTGTTTGTTCTTATCATCTCCAGTCAGGTAGGTGAAATATTAGGCTAATATCTTAATTAATACTGCTCATTTGTATCTTTACCACCTATTAACTTAGCTTGTCAAAATAGTGCACTCTTTCCTGTTCACTGAGTCCTTCTCAGTCCTTCTCTATATAATTTAGCAGCTTCCACACACTTTTTTACACGGTTTAGACATCATAAATTAGCGGAACAATGTATTCAGTGGTACATTAAAAGTGCAGTCAATGCTGTTGTTTACATCCGAGTATATCCAATATGGCGCGTCCGGGTAACCAAACCGTGACATAAGTGCAAATATTTGAGTGTGTGCGATATTTCATTTAAACCTAGATTTGAAAGTATTGTTTCTGACTTCACTAGAAAGACACTTATCAAGCAAGTGAATTTCTTAATATTGTGTGTTGTCCATCAGCATTATCTTCTGAAATGAAAATTAACACCTACACATACACATTTCATTGTCACGCAGAAATGATCACATGAAGAAGACATCAGCAGATGATTAAACGCTGCAGCCTAAGTATAGACATGCTTGCACGGTCTGTCATTGAGTATCAGTTACTTTGTTTCCGTTTCACCAACACCATTACCTATCATTAAGTCAAATGTAATCCACGGAATCCTCACTTTGTCATTCCAGTCCGACGCATTCCCTTTTTGGCTACTGCCCGCATGACGTAGTCAGGGAAGCTCTTATCACAGGTAGGGTGGGGTGGAGGAGAGTGGAAACAGCGTCAGCGCGCACCAATCAGATGCTCCGCCTGGCGTGAAACCTTTGCGTTGATTGGTTGACGAGCCCTGGCTGTTTTAAGTCGTGCGTTCCCTCGCACTCACCGGGCGCCTTGCTTTGGTTATCCACAAGAAGGCGTCGGTCGTTGAGGAGGCGTTTAGGGATTTCTCTGCATGAGTGGAATAGACTTGGGAATAGACGTTTGGATCGTGGTGCCCTTGGAAGAAATAACGGGGGAAAGCGCAGGACTGAGCGAACTCGTGCCTTTTTCTCACTTGTGTTGAGGATATTTAGATTTCAGGATGCCAGTTTTCCACACCAAGACGATAGAGAGTATTCTGGAGCCGGTGGCTCAGCAGATATCCCACTTGGTTATCATGCACGAGGAGGGCGAAGTTGATGGGAAAGCGATCCCAGATCTCACCAGCCCAGTGGCGGCAGTGCAAGCGGCTGTCAGCAACCTCGTGCGGGTGAGAGTCCTAGCTGTCATCCATACAGCATCTCTTTGCTCTTGCAGTTTATCTCTTGTTTCACTGTGTTTATCAACGCGCACTTCATTACGTTAAAACGTCTCCCTATATAAATATAAAATGATCATGGTAACCACACTTTCCTCTTAAATGCCATAGGTACCACAGTTATTGCTGCTACATCATAATAAACATGAGGTCTTCTTCACTTAGTATAAAACTTTGTCATTTTGTTTCTTTTTCATGACGGTGACTGACACCAGTTTTTTTGTGAAAATGTGTTGCTTTGTTTTAGTAACAATAACACTGTGTATTTTGGTGAAAATTATTGTTAATCAGGTTAAATGTGTCGCATTAGTAAAGTCTAACAGTGTAAACTGGTCATACTGGTTTTGGTTTGATAATCACATCTATGATTGGCTAAAGGACATAATAGTTGATGTAAACACATGGTCCTGGTTGGTCTGTGAGCAGAGCATGTTTTGGGGAATAGGCAGTTTAAAATTTCAGTTTTTTTTTCTTCTAAAACAAAGTTCACATATGATAAACTGAAGTTCATACATCTAAAAACTGTTGTTTTTTTTTCTGTTTCAAAGGATTGTATGCAATAGATGAGAATGAGCGTAGTTGAATTATTTTGAACTTGACACCATCAGCAAGAGCAGTGGGATATTGTGGTATTGGTACAGGCACTTTCCTATGTTGTCATAATTTTAGATGTTCCATAAATGCTTTATCCTGTATAGAAGTAGTTACAGTATTGAGTGAACTGGCAGGATCATAATAATGTTTTCATTATAAAGATGAGGTTATTGTGGTATAGTGGAGTCTTTATTTGGGCCGTATTCTTCTTTGCACAAGGAGTTCATCTGTTAAGGAAAGTACTTTGAGTTCTGGTGTTGTTTCTTGGAAACATCAAAAACAGAATCATCAGTCCCAGAAACTTCCAAGAGTATTGTATCATTATTCTCCCAGTGTACCCACAGCAACCAGACAGAATCTTGCTGGTATGTCCTATTTCCTCTCTGGTCTCAATAAGGGAGTCTCTATTTGAAAAAATTACAACAACAACAGTCTGTTATTGCAGCATTACATATTTTAAAGAGTTAATTAGATTGCTGGTTAAGTGCTCTGTTTACTGCTGTATGTAGTTGTGTAGAAAACACAAGAAGTTTTAGAATTGATTTTGACATTTCTGATTTGAACAAGCTGACATTCTATTCTATTCTATTCTATTCTATTCTGCTCTCATCTGTGTTTTAAGTGTTTTAATGCCTTCAGCTATCTGAAACGTATTTGTTTAAATAAGTGTATACATGTGGTTCAATATTCTATTCTATTCTATTCTATTCTATTCTATTCTATTCTATTCTATTCTATTCTGTGTTCTGAGTGTTTTAATGCCTTCAGCTATCTGAAACATATTTGTTTAAATAAGTGTATACATGTGGTTAAATTTTCTATTTTATTCTATTCTATTCTATTCTGTTCTGTGTTCTGAGTGTTTTAATGCCTTCAGCTATCTGAAACATGTTTGTTTTAATAAGTGTATACATGTGGTTAAATTTTCTATTCTATTCTATTCTATTCTATTCTATTCTATTCTATTCTGCTCCCATCTGTTTTAATGCATTCACCTATCTGATATATTAATTTTAATAAGTGCATTCCTGTAGTTAAATATTCTATTCTATTCTATGCTATTCTGCTCTCATCTGTGTTTTAAGTGTTTTAATGCCTTCATCTATCTGAAACATTAATTTTAATAAGTGCATACCTGTAGTTAAATATTCTATTCTATTCTATTCTGTTTTGTGTGTGTGTGTGTGTGTGTGTGTGTGTGTGTGTATGTGTGTGCGTGTGTGAAAGTGGGCTCTTAAACATTCTGCATTAAATATTCTATTCTATTCTATTCTATTCTATTCTATTCTATATGTGTGTGTGTGTGTGTGTTTAAAATAACTTTAAAAAGCATTTGAAAAGTGGGCTCTTGGACATTCTGCATTAAATGTTCAATTCTATTCTATTCTAGACTATTCTGTTTTGTGTGTGTTTGTTTTTAAATACCTTCAAGCAATTAAAGCATTCTATTCTACTCTATTGCGAGTTGCATACAGTATATGTACTCACAAGTATATGGTTTAACTCAAGCAGGACCTGTGTTGAGAGATCAGAAGTGCATTGAGTATTAGGCTATTTCTTCTTGTTTATTTGTAACAAGATAATTTACTCCCAGCCGTCATTAGGTAAAGTAACATGAAAAGAATCCTCCTAATGTACGTGAGTCACAAATAGGGAGTGAGCGTTTTGTGCTGGGAATAAATAGGTCTTCTAGCCTGGGAAGTAACACAGTCTCACGGTGCATGGCCGGAGGGGTGTTTCATGTGCAAGGAAAGTGACTCCTTGCTGGCTTGAGGAAGTCGATGTCAGCGTCTTCACTGGAGACACACCCCATCCCCCTTTTATGTGACACCTGTTACTGCTGAAATGTCCTGCACATCAGCCAAGCCTCGAAATCAAGGCTGTGTGAAGAGGCTTTATATCTCTTCTCACTCTAAAGACCGTTCTGTATCTTGGAGACTGTTCTATGTTTAGATTGTCAACATTCTCTTGGTCACTTTGGGATCGTGGCAGGAGATTAGATTATATACACATTAGTCAACTAATATGTAGATAATGGCCCTGTAATTGTGACAAATAACAATTTGCTCACTAGTACTCTCACTAGTACACACTCCTGCAGAATATATGTCCTAGATATAATAGATACAATCTAGAACCATATTTGGTTTTAGTGTGTAATTTGAACTGATTAATGATCATTACTGGGTGTGGATGAACTGGAATGAAGCCAGTGAGAAATATCCAACTAGATCTACCTAGATTCATATAGACTATTTGAGTTATCTCCTTCTCTCTGAATGCTTTTTATGGATTTTAACGGAATAGACAGCAGGGGTCTGGAATAGAGGGGAGTCTACATCTCTCTCTGTCTGTCTGTCTTTTCAGCCAAGTCTGTCACAGTGCTTTGGGAGAGCGCCATTGGCATACCATCCATATGCCATATGCATTTGTAAATGTGTGCCGTTTATGTCATCCATGGCTAAGCTCTCAGATTCTCAGATTCCCTTTGTAGTGCAGAACTACAGTATCTGTGAACTGCCACTGTTGTTTTAACGTCACATCCAACAGCAAAATGCAGTGATTAAAGACATGACCTAGTAACCCAAAACTCTAGTACATTAGTGAAACGCCACTTGCAGGGAAAACTCTCTCAGTGATAAAATGATTGTGCGAGAGGAGGCTATGCTCTTTCAAATGTGTTAAACTGAAGTTAATCCCAGTCATTACAGATCTATCACAATGTCATAGAAAGACCCACTCTGATGACACAAGCATAAACTACTTTGCAGTTTGCTTCCCCCAGCTCCCATAATCCCTCATGTACTTTAAACAGGCATGCTCTTTTTAAAGCAAGTCTCCATTGTGACTTCACAAAATAAATCTAGCCTTGACCAGAGGATATGTTTTGAGTGGCATAAATGTTTGCAGTGTAAGGCTCCAGAGTGATTTCTATGAATTACAATATAGCTGAGAATCTACACAGCTCTTTTTTGAGGGCTGGAGTGATTCTAACTAAATGGTGTGACAGTGAACATAAAATACAATACTTTTGAGTTTGTATCTGTTTGAAATTACTGTTATTTATGCTTCTCAAAACGCCCATCACCCAACATGTTTATCACTTTCTTTCTTCAGTTGAAAAGATTTTTTTTTTTTTTTCAGGAAAACATTTCAGGATTTTTCTCCATATAGTGGACTCCAATGGTGGCCAACAGGTTGAAGGTCCAATTTGCAGTTTCAGTGCAGCTACACGACCCCAGCCGAGGAATAAGACTCTTGCCGTATCTAGCAAAGCAATCGCTGATTGTCTAATAAAAAAAAAAAAATATATATATATATATATATATATGTACACACACACACACACACACACACACACACACACACACATACTTTTTAACCACAAATGCACATCTTGCACTAGCTCAACTTTAACACATTACGTAGTCACCTTGGAAAGGTCACGTGTGACTAGGGGTGTGAACTACTGTGGACAAAGACTTACATTTAACCGGTCAATTAGAATAATAAGACACTTGGGATGTTGCCAAGCAAATAAAATCAGTATCAACTAAATTCTAGGGTTGTTCTGATTCTGATACTAGTTTCGGAAATGCCACCGATACCACAAAAAATTCTAGCATCGATATCGGCGAGTATTAGAACCCACGTATCTGATACCATTTTCTTAAACAAGACCTAGTTATGCCCGCTGCAAATCGGAAGTGAATTGAAGAAGAAATATAAACGTGCTCGCAGTATGTTTGCTCTTTGGCAGTATTTCAGACTGGACAAACCAGCCAGTAAAACCGCAACATGTCTCATATGTAGGACCCTATGATTTCCGTGATGCGAAAAATGCGGACGGAATCGCAGAATCCAGTCATAAAGTTTGAAGGAATTAATCAAAAGTAGATCATTACACTTTATTATTTGTAAATATTAAGCCACAAAACGGTGTTTGGTGTTTACTGCTTACTGTGTTTTGCTGCTATTTCTGTTGGATATGAGAAGTATCAAACTAAACTGTGCTACGTTTGAGCTGCGCAGCGGTGACCGTTTATCAGCTCGGACTGCAATGCAATCAAACTTGCACGAGCACAGAGCAGCTTTATTTAGGAGCCAAAGTGGATTTTGCGACACTGTTACTGCTTCAAGATCCAATGACAAGCGTTTGACTTTGAAAAAGGTTGCTGTGCGATCTAGTGTGATTCTTTCAAATTCTGCCAAGAATTCCCTGTTATAAACAACGCTGTACGTCAGAAAACCAGAAGTAGCAATGCTAACTATAAAAAAAATTAATATTACTGCCAAATGCATGTCAGATAATAAAAAAAATGTTCACTGTATATTTGTTCATGCTTTATTAAGGGATAAGCACACCAGAAAATAATCAGTTCATACATCTATCTACAGCTGTATATACAGATACACACCCAGGCATTGGTCGATACCCTGAGCCCAGGTATCAGAATCGGTATCAGGAAGGAAAAAAGGGTATCAGAACATCTCTAATAAATTCATTTTTGCAATGCAGAGGAAACACAGAAGCTGCATCTGAAGTGGTATTTAGATGTATTTACACACAGTTTGATGCAGCTCAGAGGGACATGGAATGCTTTAACCTGCAGTTACAAATAAATAAATAATGTTTTGATATTTTAAACGTAAAACGTAAAATACTGGTATTTCAAATTATATAAAACTTTATATAAATTATATAAAATACTTTAATACTTTAAATGTGAAATTAAATGGTAGTAGGTGGCAGAAAGTTACTGTTACTGTCATTGTGATTGAACTAAATAATTTAAACGGTTGATTTATTCAGGAACAAAACACCGTCAAGTTGCTCAGAGATGCAAAACAGGGCTGTGTGGCTGTGTGGCTGTGTTTTTGTTGGCAAAATAGAGCAAAAACAGGAAATATGGTGTCTAAAATGTAAGTCTCCTAATATTAACAACTTGAACTGCTGTATAAAATCAATATCACATTTGTAATCATGCTGAAAATGGCACTCTTCATGTGATATTGGTTAACTATATGAAATTATGTAAATATGAAGAGTTCAGATGCCAAACCAGCTAAAAGCCATCTCGGTCAAAAATCAGATATGAGTGAATGCTCTCGACACATATTATATGCCATCAAATACTATTACTTCAAACTTGCTAAAATCCCACCCTCAGCCCAATCAGAAGTGCCAGTACTTACATAGAAACCTATACATCGGAGCCTGATAAAAATGCATTTTTTAAAGAAAGATGTCAGGCTTTTGCATCTGAACTCTTCATATATACATTTTCTGCCCCCATTTCTTGAATTATGTGATCATTCTAAATGCATTTTAATAGACTTAATCATGCAGTTAAAGAATGCACTCTAAATGTGTATGCGCACTATTTTAACAAAACTTACTAGACTTTGTCATTTATGCATGATATACTTGATAATGTCAAATCGCACAAGGTTAAAACAGCAATTGCGATATTATCGCAGACGATTTATTGCACACACGTGTGATGTAGGTGGAAGTACCGACCCACAGTGTTTACAAAGTGAATGTGCAAACAAAGTCAAACACCATTTACAAATATGGTAAAACAGTGATGTTGAAGGATTTTTAAGTTGTAGGAGAAAATTACATTTGAGAAAGTTTTTCACCCTACCCTACCTTTTTGAACGAGAGTACACAGATGAAGAACTAACCATGTGTGACCTTTCGAATGTGTGCAATGCGTGAAGTCACGCATACACATTGCAGAGCTAGTGCAAGATGAGAATTTGTAGTTAAAAAGTATATAAATGTAAATTTTTTTTTTAGAAAATGACCGATCATTTAACTAGACAAGACCCATATTCGTCATCATGTCCTCATCATCCCTTATTTCGGGATCATGTAGAGCCCTTTGAAGCTGCATTGAAACTGCAGTTTGCAAGTTCAACCTGTTGGCCACCATTGAAGTCCACTATATGGAGAAAAATCCTGGAATGTTTTCCTTAAAAACCTTAATTTTTTTGCGACTGAAGAAAGAAAAACATGAAGTGAACTAATCCTTTAATATGTGTTTTGTGAAACTGCATGGGCTTGGTATTTGATGTAATCATCCAAAATGCAGTCCTTTGCTGAAATTGTCCGAATTGTCCTTAATGATATCTGACAGTGGCCCGATAGACAGAAGCCAGAGCAGCTGCTGACCTGGGCTGCTCTCTCAAAACCCATTATCACAGCACTAATGCACCTGAGATCAAACAGCCTTTTAGTCAAGCTACAACCGCTATAAGCACTCTGCATTAATTATGCATCAAAAGTACACAATCGTTGCATTGATGCCTCTTGAGTCTATCTTTCTGCTACCCATATGCTTTGTTTGACACCACCAAAACTGGCAAATGTACGTTTGTGGGGCCTTTTATGAAGTCAAACCTTTTATGGATCCACCAGCGTGTGTGCAGTTTCCCTTTAAAGGAGTCGTGAGTCTTTGCGGAGGTTGTGGGAATCAGTGAGAGATACTTCTGAGTTTGAGCGTAAACAGTCAACAGATGACACAGTGCTGTGACAGACCAGGAGCCTTGTTATATAAACAGCCATCATGGAGAGGGAATGCAGTCGCAACCGCTCTGCTTTCTGCCGAGGGAGAGGCATCTTACTGCAGGTGCCGTCACATTCTCACTGTGTGTGTGTGTCCAGTATAACCCTTAAACACAAGTGGACTTTAGAGGAATGAGAATCATGTCAGATGTCAAATATCAGTTTAGTTTTTATGAGCAAGTGTCATAAATAAACATGCCTGTTAAAATCACATTATTGAACAGGTGGATTTTGTGCTGCACTGTTGCTACCACATGTCACTATGCACTATGAAAAGTCAATTTAAAATGATATTAAAAAAATGATTGGTGGTGAAATAGAATGCTTCAGCAATATTTTAAAGGCCTGTACACAACAAAAACAAAAACTATACTAGACGATGACTGTATTAGCGTCTATATCAACGGATGTTATGGAGTTACGGTCTGTCAACATAACTGCAGTACTAACTTAAAAACAATTGTGATTGGCTGTCAACGTTTTTAGCATTGACTAATTGGGGAAAAAAATCACTCCTATGATATAATTCTTATGGTTATTGTTATGGTATGAACTTTTTTAAAAATACTTGTAGTTATTATTCTTCTAAGCATCATTATCATAACTTAGATCACTCAAAAGAGCAATATACATTTACATAATAACCATCTTGATCATTTATTATAATAATTTTAAATGTTACGCAAAATTGCTTAATGTACATAAATAGTAAAAAAAGTATTACACAGGGACTTTTATTATGTTTATCATATTGCCCCATCAAATGTAATCTATTTTTCACCCAATATGTGAGGTATATATGGAAGCCTGTTTCTGCCACTGAATAAAAAATTAAAAAAGGTATTGTGACTTTTTTCTCAGAATTGCATGATATAAACTCTTAATTGTAAGTTATAAACTAAGAATTGTAAGATATAAAGTCAGAATTGTAGGATATAAACTCACAATTCTGACTTTTTTCTTCAGAATTGTGAGATATAAACTTGCAGTTGAGTTATAAAGTCCAATTCTCACTTCATAACTCACAATTTTGTGTTATAATGTCAGAACTTTGAGTTTATATATTGCAATTCTGATTGCATTACATAGAGTTGTGACTTTGTTTCTCAGAATTGCAAGTTTATATCACGCAATTCTGAAGTAAGAATTCTGAGTTTATTTATTGCAATTCTGACTGTATTTCTCAGAATTGTGAGTTTGTATCTCATAATTTGTACTTTTTTTTTCAGAATTGCAACTTTCAAGTTTATATCATACAATTCTGACTTGCAATTTTGAGTTTATATCTGTCAAAAGTCCATAGAATGATGTTAAACCTTTTATTTGCTGACAAATAAATAGTAATATCTTGGTGCATATAACACAAAAAATATATATTTATTTATACTACTGGCACTGTAACAATAAAAAGCTGGTTGAAAACCTTTGTTCATCTCCGTAACACAGATTAAGATATTTTTGATGAAATCTGAGAGCTTTCTGATGCAACTGACACATTCAAGGACCAGAAAGGTAGTAATGACATTGTTAAAATAGTCCATGTGACATCAGTGATTCAACTGTAATTTTATGAAGCTATGAGAAAAAAAAAAAACAACTTTATTCAACAATTTCTTCTCTTCCACTGATGTCACATGGATGATGTTGGTCAGAAAGCTCTTGAATTTCATCAAAAATATCTTAATTTGTGTTCAGAAGATGAACAAAGGTATTATGTTTTTGGAATGACATAAGTTTGAGTAATTATTGAATTTTAATTTTTGGGTGAACTGTCCCTTTAATTAAGAATCCATTCCCTTAATCTGAGTTTAGATACAGGAAGCAATATGATACTTATTCAGCATTGTTGTAAATACATATTTTCTGCATTTGTCACTTTGGTTGCTTTAGTGTTTTTAGTGCTTGTAAACCTGGACTAGTTGGTAGTGTGCTCTTCATTACCACCATTACTTCTTGCCCCTCAGATGGCCTTATAGGCCAGAACACTGAGCTAAGAATAACTGTGTGGAATGTGGTTGCAGGTCCAGTATCTCAAGAGAAGTGTGAAGTGAGGCCTCACTGAGAAGAGCATTTAATATATCGGGTGCCAATAGACACTAATAAGCCTCAGATACAGTAAAAAATAATAAATGCAAGAATTCAACCCTCTGACCACATGACATTTTGACTGCTGGATGTTTTTTGCAAGGGTACATCATGTTTATACGGAACTGCATTGAAAGGCTTTTTATTCTGTTGAATGCATCTACCAAACAGGCTGTGCAGCATTCTTCACAGCGTGCAAAGGGCTGATGTTTGTGACTGGCTGCTGTGTATGCATATGTGATCTCTGTTCCCACTTTAGCCCAGCAGTTAACCCAGTTAGCCTTATTTATGAGTCCCCTTCACCCAATTAGAACTCCTTAAAAGAGCGCACTGCACTACAAAAGCACCATACTCCATTCACAACTACATGCTTTGCGCATTCCAAAGCGATCAATGGTCCTTAGCAGGTCATCGGCTGTGAATCAATGCACTCTATTATTTACTACTTGCGTCTGTTTGACCTGTTTCTCATCTCATTATTATTGCTTGCTGTTTTCACCCTTCCAGTCAAATAAAAGCTAAATATATATTTCTAAATGATAGTCAGCAAAGCTTGACGGGAGTTTAAAAATCTTTTTCAAATACGATTCAGAGATAGAAGATAGAGAAATGAATGTGTCTGTCTCTGTGTAATTGCATCATTGGAAAAAAGGCAGGCGGGAAGTGGCCATGTGCCGTGTGGAGATAACAAACATCTCTCTGTTATGCTGCTATCTCTGCATTAGTGGACTCTAAAGAAGGACACTGTAATGTCATTCCTGATGTCCAGTGAAAGGGCAAATAGATCACGTGGATGGGAGCGTGTGTGTGGTCTGATATCTTGTCAACTCAGGATTGTGCTTTAAAAATCAAACAATGGTTTTGCAGTTTTGTAATAAAATGAGTGGCGCTTTTTTGCATGGACACTGAAAATATTTAGATTGATGGTTGATCGTTGATCTTGCTTTTTGTGTGATGCAAATAAATCAATGGCTCAAAGACAGGTTTTGAATCAATGAGACAGACCCTTTGAACTGCTTTGTGAAAATTAATGAAATCATTGAATCAGAAGAGAGTTTAATAACATGGTATAACATTAATAATATAAAATTAAATTCATAGCAAAATTATAAAATCAAAGAAAAATCCAATATAGGTTTTTCTAGAATTATTATCATTATCTTCCTATTTTTTTTGTTTGGCTTTGGGTTATTTTGGCTTGTTTTTTGTTTGGTTTGGCTCATTTTGGGTTTTGTTTCATTTTTTTTGTTTGTTTTGATTTGTTTTGGCCTTGTTTTCGTTTGGTTTATATTGTTATTTGTTTTTGCTTTGTTTTGTTTCATTTTGGCTTGGTTTGATTTTGTTTGTTTTGGTTTTTATTTCAGTTAGTTATGGCTTTGTTTGGTTTTTGTTTGTTTGGTTAGTTTTTGGTTTGGTTTGTTTTGTTTTGGTTAGATTTTGTTCATTTTGCGTTTTGTTTTGGTTTGTTTTGGCTTGGTTTGGTTTTGGATTGATTTGGTTCATTTTGGGTTTTGTATTGTTTGTGTTGTTTTGGCTTTGTTTGGTTTTTGTTTGTTTTGGTTTTTATTTCAGTTAGTTATGGCTTTGTTTGGTTTTTGTTTGTTTGGTTAGTTTTTGGTTTGGTTTGTTTTGTTTTGGTTAGATTTTGTTCATTTTGCGTTTTGTTTTGGTTCGTTTTGGCTTGGTTTGGTTTTGGATTGATTTGGTTCATTTTGGGTTTTGTATTGTTTGTGTTGTTTTGGCTTTGTTTGGTTTTTGTTTGTTTTGGTTTGGTTCATTTTGGTTTTTGTTTTGTTTGTTTTGTTTTGGTTTGGTTTGGTTTTTGTTAGTTTTGTTTTGGTTTGTTTTTGGCTTGGTTTGGTTTTTGTTTGTTTTGGTTTGGTTCATTTTTGTTTTTGTTTTGGTTCATTTTGTTTTGATTTGGTTCATATTGGGTTTTTGGTTTGATTTGGTTAATTTGGATTTTGTTTGGTTTGTTTTTGTCTTGGTTTGCTTTTTTTTTTTTTGGTTTGGTTCATCTTGGTTTTTGTCTTGGTTTGGTTTTTGTTTTGGTTCATTTTTTGTTACATTTAGTTTAGGTTTTTTTTTTTGTTTTTTTTTAAATTTAGCTTTGTTTTCATTTTCCTTTTTTAAATTTTTCTTTTTTTTTGTTTTCATTTTCCCATATTTTTGTTATTCTTTTTTTTTGACTATTTGACTCTCTCTCTATATATATTTTTTACATGTTTGTAGAAGTGTTGATTGCATCTTTTTCCAATGTGTTCATTCTGGAAATAATCAAATAACTGGGTGTGGTAATGGAAGATGAGCAGCATGGGTTGTTGTTTCAGATTGGACAGTTGGAAGTATTGGCAGCCTCCCAGACAGCGAGTGGTAGATCAGCCTCAGGGCTCATCCAAGACACACAGACCCTTATTGTGTCCAGACACTCAGAGCGACCCCATTCACAATCTGTGTCAATCTGGTCTGCCTGAAGGGCTGAAGCTTTTCACAATGAGTGTGCATAACCTTTTTGACTGGAGGCTGGTGTCAGAAAAACAGAAATGCATTTAAAAGTCTCATTATGCATCTTGTAAACAAGCTTGTTTTACATGTGTTCTCAGGTGGGGAAAGAGACGGTACAGACCACAGAAGACAAGATTATGAAGAGAGACATGCCTCCGGCCTTCATTAAGTAAGACCTGTGTTTCTCTCCAGGTGCCTGTCATGTGAACATACATCAGTTCTAATCATCCTGAACACATACACGCTCATTGCACAGGATTAACAAAGCATGTGCCTTTAACTTGTCAAGAGAAGTTTAAAGTGATTCTTGATTATTAAACGATTGTCCAAACATCTAAAGCTTTTTGCTCTTCCTGATTTTAGATACCTATAAAGCAAAATGTCAGAGTTTGAGGTCTTTAATGTATTGACCTTGAAGAAAGCTTGAAATACTGCACAGTGTGATGGAGGTTAAATAAGGTTTTACAGGACTTCCTTTGGTGCGATTGCTTGTCATCAGTGGCTGAGTCATCCCCTCACTCCTGAAGCTTAGGGGGGCGTTGTTCACCACGCTTACGATGCATTATTGATAAGTCTACGCAAAAACTATATGACTGCTCTCCCTAGTGTGTGTGAAGTGATGTCTTGGCAGCTGATGCAGTTGGAGCAGTTAGTGTTGAATCTGTTTAATATTGATGCACACTGTCTGTTTGTGTCTGTCTTTCACCATCACCAGAAAGTCAGAGAGAACACAAAGAGGTGCTTGTTCCTTTGTGCCTCAAACCTTAAAGGGTTGAAAGTCCAGAAAATGGCTAAATAATTTTTTTAAATGCTTTTTTTGACAAGGAAAGTTAGGAGATGACTTGCAACGAGAGAAAAGGACGTAACTGGGTCAAGACATTATATATTATACATGAAATGTATTTAGGTGTAATTATTATCTATATTAAAATTGCATAAGCATGAAAAAAATAGATTTTATACTTCATTCAAAAAAAAAAAAAGTGGAAAGATGGCAAGAAACTATGGAGAGAAGAGGAGAGAACTGGATCAAGACACTGTTTTCAATGTTTTTATATTGATATATAATATTCTTATGTATTTTTTTGTATAAAATCTTATTTTTTTTACATATTTATTATTACATTATTTTTAATAATATATAACTGCTTATTTATATTTTATAAAATATAAGGATGTAGTATATACAGCTGAAGTCAAAAGTTTACATTCATCAAGAAGGATCATACAAAATGCATGATATTTTTTATTTAGTACTGACCTGAATAAGATAATAATAATAATTAAATTGATAAAATTGACCCTGTTCAAAAGTTTACATCCCCTTGATTCTTAATACTGTGTTGCTACCTGAATGATCCACAGCTGTGTTTTTTGATAGTTGTTTATGAGTCCTGTTTGTTCTGAACATTTAAACTGTCCATCAGGTCCCACAGATTCTTTGGTTTTTCAGCATTTTTGTGTAAATGAATGCCTTTCCAACAATGACTGTATGATTTTGTGATCCATCTTTTCACACTGAGGACAACTGAATTGCTCATATGTAACTATTACAGAAGGTTCAAATGCTTGTTGATGCTTCAGAAGATCAAAAATATGAAATAAAAAAAATATGCATTAAGAGCCAGGGAACAGAATTAAGATGTGTACATTTTTCTTATTTTGTCTAAACATCACATTTTTTTTTCATTTAGTACTGCCTTTCAGAAGCTACAGAAGATACTTAAATGTTCAGAAGACAAAATAAGTCAAATTTATGCTGATCTTTAAATAAAAAAATTAACTAATTAATGCATTGTTTTTTCTTCTGTGGATCATTCAGGTAACAACGCAGTATTAAGAATCAAGTACATGCAAACTTTTAAACAGGGTCATTTTTATAAATGCAACTATTATTTTCTTTTGTTGAACTATATGTAAATGTCTTTTATGTGAAATATCTTATTCAGGTATGATCCCTCATATTTTGGTAAAATAAAGTTTTTGCAGATTCTGCAAGGTGTATGTACACTTTTGACTTAAACTGTGTGTGTGTGTGTGTGTATATATATATATATATATATATAGAGAGAGAGAGAGAGAGAGAAAGAGATAGAGAAAGTAAAAAAAATAAAAAATTTAATGATTATATTATTTTTTAATTAGATTTATTATTTGTCTATAATATATTTTATATTATATATAATTATAGACGTATGTGTATAGATTTGTAAGAACTCACTCACAATTAATGGCGTATAAAGCATCCTCAGAGCATTGTGGAGTTGACAGGTCCATATGGACTCTGCACAGCGTCTCCTGGCTCACTAATCGGGCTCCAGAAGGGAATCATTTTTCATAAAATTGTACAAATGTGAAATAAATGACAAACCTGAATGACAAACTGTGATTTTTTCATTCATAGTAAGCAAGTCCAAATTTAGTTGGAAAAACAGATGGAGGCTAAATTTAGAAGAAATATTTAGTTATTAGTGGTGTTTACTAAGACAAGATTCTCTATTTTTATTGCTCAGCTAATTCTAATAAGGTTTTAGCTTGATTCTAAATGATAAGTCAAATTGTGCTGCATATCAAGGAGAGATGTGCTATAACCTTTCAGAGCGATTAGACTTTATCAGGCTCAGCGGATGATAAAGTGTGAGTATCTGTATGAATCTGTATCTATTTGAAATGGCTGGGCAGATGGGCTCAGTTAAACACAGCAAAAGCCTTTGCTGACACATTTGGCACCATAAACACAAGCTGGCACAGGGCTCATCAATCAGCACACATGTGGTTGGTGACAGGAAATGTGAAGCTCTCTATATATAGGCTGGGTTGTAAGCACTGACACCTGGGTGGTGCCTCATACTGGGAGGTGCCTGCGTAAGTCTGGGTCTCCACCGCAGAATAACGATGAAGAGAGAGGCCTCCTCCAGAAGACGTCATCATCCCGCTCTCCCGTGGGCTGCGGGGCGACTGGGACGTGCTTTAATTTCTATTAATACAGTGTTATCCAGTCTGAGAGAAGATTTTACACTGCTTGCTGGAAAGCTTTGGAGTTGTTTACTGCTCTCATTTCTGGGAACTGAGTGTTTAAATAATCTTCAGTAGGCTGTTGATTTCATTGCAATTAAATCAGTAATGTCACCTCCTGTTTGAGTCAAATGGGTAGTTGTTTTTGTTTTGAACTGGATATTACATTTATTTAGTATTAAGCATTTTTAACACGACAGGCCATTATAGATATGTATAGATTCATACAGTATGACAAAGGCCTAGTTGTACAAACGAGTTTACTCAGACGTGATGTTTCTCTTTGTTTCTCAGGGTGGAGAATGCCTGTGCAAAGCTGGTGGAAGCAGCTCACATGTTGAGGACAGACCCGTACTCCGTCCCGGCCCGTGATTACCTCATCGATGGCTCGCGGGGAATCCTCTCAGGCACTTCAGACCTGCTTCTGACCTTTGACGAGGCAGAGGTATGAATGGGAATGAGGCCTGTCTTGATGATGATTCGAGGCTGATGATTAATTTTCAGGTGTATTCAAAAGAAGCTCAGAAAGGATTCAGAAAGGATAAGGTGACCATATATTCCATTTTTCGGGACATGTCCTGGCCAGGATTTCTATATTGCCTAAATAATCAGGTTTTAGCTGTTTGTGCTGTTCAGATCGTTGTATGACATCTGAGTATCATAAGCGCTATAGAGAGCAAATGCTTTCGAATTGCTCTTGCTGTACTTTGATGTCATACAACGATCGGTCTATACAGTGAACACACCTAATATGTATGCGTATTTGTATCATTTTGACCGTTCTCTGAGGATCCTACCTTCTCAAGCGCCACGATTGGTCGATTATGTACAAATCCTGCATGTTATATGTTATTGGTCAAACTACTTTTCGATTAGACATTACCTTCAGCAAGTATGAAAACTGGAAAACAAAGTCAAAACTTCAATTTTTTAGGCAATATAGAAACCCTGAATGCATTGAATTGACCAAAAGTAACAGTAAAAACCATGTATAATCTTACAAATAATTTCTGTTTCAAATAAATGCTATTCCTGTGAAGTTTCTAAGAAAATGTCTTATTGTTTCAACCAAAATATTAGTCACCACAACTGTTTTCAACATTAATAATAATCAAAAATGTTTTTAAGTAGCAAATCAGTGTATTAGACTCAGTGTGTCAAGACTGGAGTAAAGACACTGAAAAGATAAAAATGACATTTTATAATATATTATATATATTATGATTTAACAAATGCAGCCTCAGCGAGCGTAAAAGATTTCTTTGAAAAACATGAAAAAACATACTGACCCCAAACTTCTGAACAATATTGTACACCTGCAGAAGTCATTTATTGAAACTTGGAATCAGCCCGAAAATTGTAACTGAAAATGTTTTTTAATAATTGTTTATTATTTTACTAAATAATATAAAACTATTTATTACAACTTTAATTTAACTTAATAATTTTAATGATACTGAATTTAAAGAATACAAGCCAATGAAATAACCACAATTTTATTTGTGTTTAAGGTAAAACAATACAATTTATATAGTGTTTTCCATACGTTGATTTATGACAGTTTGACGTTAAATAAACATGAGCACTGCACGTTTCAAAGTCAATCTTTAAAGGAAATCGACTTGTCTGCTGAAAAGTTTCAATGTTTTTTTTTTTATTAAGGCTAAATACAAATAAAAGGTGAACATTACCATTTTATTTGTAAAATATTATATAGTTTTATAGGAGGAGGTTTTATAGACTTGCCAAATTAATTTTTCAGACTTTTGTAGGCACAGACATCCACTGTGGGCACTCTTGGCAGTTTTTTTGGGGCCTTTCTAAATATTGTTCATATCGATATTGGAATTATATTGTATTGACCGAAATTAAGAAATATATTGTGATTTAAATTTTGTTCATATTATCCAGTCCTGATCAGTGTTGGGGGTAACGCAATAACAATTAACGCGAGTTATATAATCAGATTACCTTTTTCAAGTAACTAGTAAACTAACACATTATTTCTTAATTTACAAGAAAATATCTGAGTTACTTTTTCAAATAAGTAACGCTAGTTTCCCATTTATTGACAGAAAGTTCTCCTGTCCCCATGTTGAAATCGGAAGTACAGAGACGTAAACATGCATTAATTAATCTAATTAAAAAAAAAAAGATTCAGTATTCATCAAAATTAATCAAAACAGTGAAATGCAATCTCAGAATATGACGCTAACAATAAGATATGCTAAATAACACAGAAATCCTTTATGTATTAATCCCATTATAATAACCCAATAACTCTTTGCTGCTGACCTTTGATGATCCAGTTCAACCATACTAAGTTTAAATGACATTAGATAAACTAACATTTGTACTTCATGGTTGTTTTTTTATTGCTGAAGAGTGCTGAACCTTCTTCTCCTGCCTTCTACTGTATAGACATGAACATACTTTTCCTTCAGCCTGAGGCTGTAACTGAGAAAGTAACTCAGTACCGTAATTAGTTACTTTTTTTAGGGAGTAACGCAATATTGTAATGCATTACTTTTAAAAGTAACTTTCCCCAACACTGGTCCTAATACCAATATATTATTTTAAATCAGTTTTATGCAACAGAATCAGATTTAACAGATTTTTACTCTCTAAATAATGTATAGCCCTACAAAGCTATTATTCTCTGGCTTGTGAACAGAGCATAGTGTCACGAGAAGGTAGCATTTTAACAGCATTGACCAGTACAGCTATAAAAATTAAGTTACTCTCTTTGGTAATACTCTCTTTACACTTGACTGTTTAATGGCGTTTTTTACTCACTTTAAAATGTTGTGCCATTGTGATGGAAATGTGTGATTGTAAAGTGCACAGTAGTCTTGTTTTTTTTTTTTTTTTTCAAATTTGGCAATTTTTCAGATGCTGAACATGGCAGTCAACAGTGACAGACTATGTTCTCCTCCAAAGCCCTGCTTTGTGAGACTGACAAACCTAACATTTTGTTTTTTAGTGTGCATCGATGAGATTAGATATCACCTTTTTTTCTGGGAAATGTCATATTACTTTTCAAAAGAAGGTTTTGACTGAAAGCAAGATTGTTATCTTAACCAAGCAAGCAGGAAGCAATTTCCTGAAAAGTGATTTATACCGTTGATTATCTGACGGGTGGTTTTGAATATTGCACGTATGCTTTCTTTTTTAACCTTGTTAGATTTGGGAAAGATCCTGTGCCAAATACTCATATAGTTATTTTTAATCTGAACTTGAAATAAAGCAAATTGGATTTGTAAAACATTTCTGTCTTTCTGCCAAATAATAATCAGTTCAGGGCACATCCTGGATTTAAATTCCTTGGATCATTTTTTACAAAAAAGGCTTTTATTCTGACCTAACAACATTAAACACACAGTCCTATATCATGTGTTGTAACTTACGGCCTTAATGTGCCGTGCTCCACATATCCAGCCTCCCCTGTGAGCTACTGTGTGGGCGCAGCATAATGGAGCTCACACGGAGCACATGATCTGAGTGATCCGCCTCGCACACAGTGTGTCTTCTCTCAGCGCGAGTTACTTTTGAAGTCTCTGATTCTGCGGGTCACAAGATTTTTCATCACAAGACAAGATATGAACCCAGCAGCACAGAGTAAATTGGCTTGTAATATGTATTTAAAGCCAAAAATGCTCCCTAAAACCATTGAGAACATATGCAGATTTAGTGCCAATGACTGGTGTGCTATATTATATAATGATCAAAAAACATTCTAACAGAAAGAAACACTACCAAGACCACAGATTGTGTGGTGTTGTGTGTGTATACGTGTATGTATCTACTGGCAAGATATTAGATCATCGGTTTGTGGTGAACTCTATTAATAGTGCTGCTATCATCTTTCTCAAGAAGCTGTGGGCACTGAGTAAGCATGATGTTATGGATTTTGATTCCCAGGAAATGTTTGATGTGTGTACTTATCGAATGTGTAGCTTCAGTGCACTGTAAGTTGCTTTGAATAACAGAATTATGCCAAAATGTATAAATGTGACCCTGGACCACAAAACCAGTCTTAAGTAGCATGGATATATTTGTAGCAATAGGCAAAAATACATTATATGGGTCAAAATTACAGATTTTTCCTTTATGCCAAAAGGGATATTAAGTTCCATGTCCCATAAAGATATTTAGTAAATTTCATACCGTAAATATATTAAAACTTAATTTTTGATCAGTAATCTGCATTGCTAAGAACTTCATGTAGACTCTAAAGTCACTTTTTGTTAAAGTTCACTTTAACATTAAAGGTGATCTTCTCAATATTTAGATTTTTTTTGCACCCTCAGATTCCAGATTTTCAAATAGTTGTATCTTGGCAGTATTGTCCTATTCTAACAAACCATATCTCAGTGGAAAGCTTATTTATTCATGGTAATTATTATTAATTTTAAAACATGTATAATTAAAAAAATTGACCCTTATGAATGGTTTTGTGGTCCAGGGTCACAAATGACAATGACAATTTATTTATATTATAGCACAATTAATTACAACTTCCGTTGACCAGTGTGCTTTCCAACAAGCCATCAAAACAGAGAAACACACAGAAAACAAACAGAAGTTATAAAATCACACACATGTCTCATCAACCATATGCTTTAAAGAATTAAAAGGTCTTTAACCTGGACTTAAAAAACAGAGAGAAGAAGCTTGTCTAATGGAAAGTGGCAAAGCGTTCCAGAGCATGGGAGCAACAACACAAAAAGCACAATCTCCTCTACATTTAAGCTTCAACTTAGGAGTAACCAATAGATCCTGGTTGGAAGACCTGAGGGATATAGTGAGTTGATACTCACATAGATATGTGGGGGCCAAACCTTTTAAAGATTGTAAACAAGAAGCAAAATTTAAAAATCCACTCTAAAACTGACAGGCAGCCAGCGTAGTGAGCGTAAAATAGGAGTAATGTGCTCCCTCTTTTTAACCCCACTCAAAAGTCGAGCCGCAGCATTCTGAACAAGCTGCAAATGGGATAAAGCTGTCTGACTAATCCCAAAATAAAGTGAGTTGCAGTAGTCCGGCCTAGATGAAATAAAAACGTGAATTCTTTTTTCAAAATCTTTAAAAGAGAGAAAAGGCTTCGCTTTGGAAAGCAAACACAGCTGAAAAAAAGCAAGCTTTAAGCTTATTTGACGGTCAAACTTGAAGCCATCATCAAAAATAAAACCCAGATTTTTTACCCATGGTTTCAAGCACAATAACATACCACCCAAATCCAGTTTTGGGGAATTTGAAAACTCAGATGGACTAAAAGCAATATTTTTTTTTTTCAAATGTCAATGTGTCTAAATGTATCTTTTTCTTTTGTGTATTTTTAAGGTGCGTAAAATTATTCGGGTCTGTAAAGGCATCTTAGAGTACCTGACTGTTGCAGAGGTTGTGGAAACCATGGAGGATTTGATCACTTACACTAAAAACCTTGGACCAGGTACTTTTTATGTCCCTGTTGCTTCCTTTTGAAGAGGTTTCATTTCATTCTAATGTGAATTTATGAATGTAAAGTTGACATGCAAGTGGACAGTTGGCAAAGGCCAGTTGCATGAATGGAATTCATTGTTGTTATGGCTGAATTGTTATTTTCAGATGCTTTTGTTACTTTTTTTGTTTTTAAAGATTACACTCTTTGAATGATGGTATGATCATGATAAAAACAATTATATGTTATATATCTCCTCTTAAACTGTTTTTATTAAGTGGTAGGTTGTTTTTGAAGGACAAATTTCTATATGTGAGGCATTTTCAGTTGCTAGTAGCCTTGATCAGGCCATTTCCTCACTTTTATTTGTTTTTTTTTCCAAGACTGTACATTATGAAAAATCTATCACGGTTTCCACGAAAAGCGGCACAGCTGTTTTCAACATTGATGATAATGACTGCTGAAAATTCAGCTTTGCCATCACAGGAAGGAATTACATTTTAAAATATATTAAAATGGAAAACAGTTATTTATTTTAAGTAGTAATAATATTTCACAGTATAACTGTGTTGTTATTTTAAAGGTTTATTTCACTTCCAGAATAAAAATTCCTGATAATTCATTCACCCCCATGTCATCCATGTTCACGTCTTTCTTTCTTCAGTCGAAAAGAAATTATGGTTTTTGGGGAAAACATTCCAGGATTTTTCTCCACACAGTGAACTTCAGTAGGAGGTTGAAGGTCCAAATTGCAGTTTCAATGCAGCTTCAAAGAGCTCTGCATGATCTTAGCCGAGGAGTCTTATCTAGCGAAACGATCAGCCATTTTCTAAAATACAGCACAAATGCTCATCTTGCACTAGCTCTGCGATCAGCTTCCCCGACTTTGCATATTACGTACTCATGTTGGATATTGGTTCAAAAAGATTTTCTCCTCCAACCTTAAAGGGATAGTTCACTTTGAAATTAAATTTTGATATGTTTTAGCTTACCCCAAGGGCATCCAAGATGTAGGTGTCTTTGTTTCCGCAGTAGTTTCAATTTTGATATTTTTAGGTCCAACCGTTCTTGTCTGTCAGTCATATAATGCATGACTATGGTCACCTCACAAAAGAAAATGCACAGATTCAAATTAAACAGTCCAAATTAAACAATTCCCCATCGTAAGTACACATTGATGACCTTAGACACGAAACGAGCGGTTTGTGTGAGAAAACGAACAGTATTTATGTCGTTTTTTACCTTTTGTAAATAACCACCTCCAAGTTGAGGCGCTACTCCCGGCGCTACTCCCGGAAAGCTCCGGAAGTGATCTCTCGCGCGTGAACGTCACTCATTGTTTACGCAGAACAGAGATTGTAGGTAAGATGGCTAACAGAAATGGTACTCGTTTGCGCCTAACCGGGATGTTTAAACAAGAAATGGTTAAAAAAATTATGTTTAGGGATGTTTAAAAAAGAAAAGAGCTACTTGTGCTCACGCAATGGATCACGTCACCCACACACCAGATAGCGTGCCCCCTTCAACTTGGACGTGATTGTTTACAAGAGGTAAAAACGATATAAATACTGTTCGTTTTCTCACACAAACCGCTCGTTTCGTGTCTTAGGTCATCAATGTGTACTTGCGATGTGGAATTGTTTAATTTGGACTGTTTAATTTGAATCTGTGCGTTTTCTTTTGTGAGGTGACCATAGGCATGCATTATATGACTGACAGACAAGAACGGTTGGACCTAAAAATATCAAAATTGAAACTACTGCGGAAACAAAGACACCTACATCTTGGATGCCCTTGGGGTAAGCTAAAACATATCAAAATTTAATTTCAAAATGAACTATCCCTTTAAAATTGAAGGGTGTTTGACTATTTTTGCACATTTGCTTTTTAATGACTGGATTTATACTATACTATTTATACGATGTCGCACATGATCTTTCCAACATGACTACATAATGCGTGAAGTCGAGCTAGTGCAAGACGAGCATTTGTAGCTAAAAAGTATAAAATTCATTTTTTTTTTTAGAAAATGACTGTTTTACTACGTAAGGCACTTATTCTTCAGCTTAGAGCTCTTTGAAGCTGCATTGAAACTGGACCTTCAACCCATTGGCTCCCATTGAAGTCCACTATATGGAGAAAAACCTTGAACAGTAGTGTATATTTTTAGATTGTGATGTTGAATAAACATGTATTGACTTGTATTAAAAATCGAATGACACTGTTTAATGTAATTTGTAGCAAATCGTTAAAATGAACATTCATTTTTCACCTCTACATCATCACTGTATTGATGTATGAATTTGTTAGGCATGACCAAAATGGCAAAGATGATAGATGAGCGGCAACAGGAGCTGACACATCAGGAGCACCGTGTGATGCTGGTCACCTCCATGAACACAGTGAAGGAACTGCTGCCCGTGCTTATATCAGGTGAGAGACCAGCGAACCGCTGTGTGTGTGTGTGTGTGCGGTCTCTGTGTGCCAGTCCGTTGATATGGCAACACTGATAATTGGAGCCATTTAACCGCCTTGCGGGAAGGGATAGATTTTCCCTTCATCCAGTTGGCTTTCTGCTGTTGGCTCAGCAATAAATAGCCAGGTTGATGGCAGCTCATCTGCACACGCGGAAAGGCTTTTAATGTCAGTGTTTGCAAATATGTCTGCTCATATGGTGATAATTAGTCGCTTGATTTTTGGACACATCAAATGTAAACTGCTCTGATCTTGATTTGTACAACAGTTTTAGCCCATAAAAGGGAGGACTAACAAAACTGTTTTTTGATACCCATCAGCCATTAAAATCTTCGTGACAACCAAATGCACTAAGAGTCATGGTGTGGAGGAGGCCTTGAAGAACAGAAACTACACGTACGAGAAGATGAGCGCCGAGATAAACGAGATAATCAGAGTGCTGCAACTCACTTCATGGGACGAGGATGCCTGGGCCAACAAAGTATGAGCTTTATCATGCTTTAACAACATACACCCCATTTTACAACCAGTTACACTAAGCTATGTTGGCTTCAATGGGTCAGACAAGTTAAAGTGATCGTTCACCCAAAAATTACAATTCTGTCATTAATTATTCACCCTACATGTTGTTCCAAACTGGTAAGACCTTCATTCATCTTCGGAACACAAATTAAGATATTTTTGAGCTTTCTGAACCTGCATAGACAGCAACGCAACTGACACACTCAAGGCCCAGAAAGGTTGTAAAGTAAAAGAGTCAACGTGACACTAGTGGTTCAGCTGTAATGTTAAATCATTGTTAAATAAAGTCTTTATTTTTTTTTAATTGTGCACAAAAAGTATTCTTGTAGCTTCATAAAATTAGGGTTAAGCCACTGATGTCACATGGACTGTTTTATCAATGTCCTTACTGCATTTCTAGGCCTTGAATGTGTCAGCTGCGTTGCTGTCTAAGCAGGGTCAGAAAGATCTTGGATTTCACCAAAATGTCTCCATTTGTGTTCAGAAGATGAACGAAGATCTTACAGGTTTGGAATGACATGAGGGTGGATAATTAATGAACAGTTAATGAACAGTTTTTATAAACTATGAAAATGAAAGTGGGAGTGAAGTAGAAGTAAAAAATCACATTCATTTTCTGCATAGAGAAAAAGACTTCTAAGGGTGATGTGTCAATCTTTTGGTGTGGTATTTAATTTAAATCTTCTTTTTTTTTATTAAATCAAGAACAACAAAGTAATTATCATGTGCTCAAAAAGAATTGCAGATGATGTCTTCCTATTCTCATTAACTATTTGTATATGTGACACAGGACCACAAAACAAGTCATAAGTGTAAATTTTCATTAAAAATTGAGATTTCATCATCTGAAATCTGCATAAATAAGCTTTCCATTGATGTATGGTTTGTTAGGAGAGGACAATATTTGGCTGAGAGACAACTATTTGCAAATCTGAGGGTGCAAAAAATTTAAATATTGAGAAAATTGCCTTGAAAGTTGTCCAAATGAAGTTCTTAGCCATGTATATTACTAATCAGAAATTAAGGTTTGATATATCTATGGAAGGAAATTTACAAAGTTCCTTCATGGAACATGATCTTTGCTTAATATTCATATGATTTTTGGCATAAAAGAAAAATCATTTTGACCATACAGTGTATTTTTTGCTATTGCTTCAAATATACCTGTGCTACTTAAACTAGTGTTGTGGTCCAGGGTCACATTTTTATGCAGCGCAAATTACCGCCTGCTTTAAGACATAATTTTTTTAGGCGTTAAATAATGCTGTAAATACCAGTAATTTGATGAGCACAAATGTTAGTAAATCGTGCATATACAAATGCATATTCAATAAGGTCAGGTGCAAAAATAACTGTGTTCACGCCTTTTCAGCGCTAATTCTTCACTGCGCATCTTTAGTAAATCCTGACAGTACTATTTTAACGCCATTCAAACACCATCAAATATATCAAATCCAGTCTTACAGTTCAAAACGTTTTAATCTTGTGATTTTTTTTCCTCAAAGCTGGTTGTTTAAGCTTAAGCTTTAAAAGCTTTATTGAGAAATATATTGTTAAAAATATTGTTTTTATAATGCAAAAAATATATAATTTTTAGAAATAATACATGGCTGCTTTAACAGTGGGCTGCGCTTTGTTGAGACCCCTTGGTGTACCTTTGTTTTTCTCCCTGAATGAACGTGACACTCCCATTCTGGTAATGTAATAATCTGTTCCATTTCCAGCACTGTTCACGGTGAGACTCAGAATTCACTGACTATATGACAAAAAAACACAGGCCTGAAATCTAGCATAGTTAGAAAAACATCACCATACTGTACACAAGGCATCAGTGCTGAACAGTAAGATTAATGATCTGCCTTTCAATATTTCATGAAGCCTACTGAATCATTTGATCCCTCGTTGACTGATGACACCCTTTGCTTGCTTAGCATGCATATTAAATATTTCCATAAGAAATCACTCTACTCTCAAAATCAGTTTCCTGGGCTTTCATTTACTTTGCTGTCACTTCTGTTTTTCCGTTGCCCTGATATAACTCTGTAAACATGCCTCTTTCTTTTTGCTCTCTGTTCTTCCATTTTTTCCCTTCCTATAGAAGGTAAGCTCTCCTCTCTCCCGCTCTGTAATGCGACAAACTGCATGCCAGATCATTGTGTTGCTAACGGTATGTGTGTGTTAGTATAGTCGTTCTTGTTTTTCCCACATGATGTTTGATGGAAGCCTTTTTTCTCAGCCTGGCTTGCTGTATATAAGGTGTGTTGTATTTTAGAAACCCAAGGCCAAAACAACGATAAATTGCAATTAGAGAGGTTGTATTCGGATGTGCCGTAGAATGACACTGTGCCATCACTCACTCTCCACATCCATATTTTACTTCAGTCTCACATCAGCCCTCATTTAGACACTCCGTCTCACAGTTAATCACTAACGCCTGTCTTAGGATGTGACAAAGTTTTAAGCTTGGTGTCTGTCTCCATGGATCCCACTGTAAACGTTTCCTTAACCTGAATGCTGTCTTACCAGATTAACTTGATTTTATGCTCTGTCTCTCCTGATACACAGCTCATCCTACGTTTAAAGACTTACTGAAATTGCTTGATGAGTGCATTTTTACTTTCGTGTTGTATTTCCATGTATTTCCTGTTGAAATAGAAAATTGTGCCAAAAATATACTGGAAAAGCTACTCCCTTTTTATTAAAATAGCCAATAGTCTTTATTTTACCTTTTAGTTTAGCAGTAACAAGTGGTTTGTCATGAGGCATTGGCTATCGCTAGTTGTAGTAATGTGATTTTCAAATAAGACGTTCATTCATCTTCAGAACACAAATTAAGATTTTTTTGATGAAATCCGAGAGCTTTCTAACCCTGCATAGACAGTAACGCAACTGACACGTTCAAGGCCCAGAAAGATAGTAAGGACATTGTTAAAATAGTCCATGTGACATCACTGGTTCAACCATAATGTTATGAAGCTACGAGAATACTTTGTGTGCCTAAAGAAAACAAAAATAGTGACTTTATTCAACAATTTTCAGCATTGTCCTTAAATGCTCAATGAGGGTACTCAATTACAAAAAAGAAAAAGTTGCCTCAAAAAGTTACATTTCAAGCCATGTGGCTCTTCATCAGATTTTAATAGGCCAAATTATTATTATTAATTAATTAATTATTATTAAATATTTTGTTAATTCATGTAAATTTTAAACATACTAATTTGCATAACAATCAAGCTCAATCAAAGCCACAGAACTTTGATTTTTTTGTCTTTAAATTTCCTTTTTATGAAAATACACATGTATCTGAGATATACTGGAAGAATTTATTGTTAATAATCATTCTTGCACATTAATGCAAAATGTACAAGAGTACATTTTCAATATTTTGAATGTAACATACATGTAGCATGTAGCACTCGCTTGCTTTTGTCTTACGACAAAATTGAAACTCAATTCTGACTCTGGGCTCTCTTGTGCCTTATGACTGACAGCATGAAAGATGGATTGACTTAGTTATTGCTCTTCGGCTGCTTCATAAACAGAGCACAAAGTCCATTTGCGAGGAATGATTTATGGAAGAAAATGCCAGTGTGTTTCCAGATTCATTTATTGTTTCACTCAAAACTGTAATCAGAAAATTACTTTTACTTGTTTCCGTATTCAGTAATATAAACCTTTGGCTTTATTTGAAATTCTCTACATAACAGTTCCAAATCTTTCGTCAGCCAGTAACCTAAGTACAGTTGGCCCAAATCTTTCTTGACATTATTTACTCTGTTAGCCAAAGGGAGACAGGCTGTATAATGTTAAAGCTTTCCAGTGTTTTACTCATGAAGAGTAAGTTCATCATTGTAACTCAGTGTCAGTCTTCCTCCATATTGTAATTCTCCACAGCATGTGCTTGTGAAATCTGTCAGAGATCAGGCACATAAGCAGAATACATATTCAAGCAGAGATTGTTCAAACAGGTCGTCTGATTCTATCATGAAATATTGATCAGGGTTAGATGTCCTAGCCTGTTTCTAAAATCTTTGCTTGTAATACTATGTTGTCATAACATGTGAATAACTAATGCAACATAACATCAAATTTTAAAGCAAGAATTAGGTTAATTTGTATACATTTTATATACAAATATACAGTTGAGGTCAAAAGTTTACATACACCTTGCAGAATCTGCAAAATGTTAATCATTTTACCAAAATAAGAGGAATCATACAAGATGCATGTTATAGTTTATTTAGTACTGATCGGGAATATGATTTTTCACATAAAAGACATTTACATATAGTCCACAAGAGAAAATAATAGTTGAATTTTTAAAAATTACCCTTTTCAAACGTTTACATTCATTCGACTCTTAATACTGTGTTGTTACCTGAATGACCCACAGCTGTGTTTCTTGTTTTGTTTTGTTTAGTTTCTTTTGAAACGTCCTTCAGGTCCACCAATTATTTGGTTTTTCAGCATTTTTGTGTATTTGAACCGCTTCCAACAGTGACTATGATTTTGAGATCCATCTTTTCACACTGAGGACAACTGAGGCACTCATATGCAGCTATTACAGAAGGTTCAAACACTCACTGATGCTTCAGAAGGAAACATTAAGAGCCAGGGGTGTAAACTTTTGAACGGAATGAGGATTTGCACATTTTTTTTTATTTTGCCTAAGCATCGTATTTTTTTTCATTTAGTACTGTCTTTCAGAAGCTACATAAGATACTTACATGTTTCCCAGAAGAAAAAATAAGTTCAATTTACCCGAATCTTCAAATTCAAAAAGTTATTACCCCCCGTTTTTCCTTCTTGAACATCAGCGTGAGCGTTTGAACCTTCTGTAATAATTGCTGTTGTAATAAGAGTTGTCCTAAGTGTGAAAAGATGGATCTCAAAAACATAAGTTGCATTCTGATTCACAGGGTCCCTACGCAGTGTTCACTGCTCCCTACTCCCTAAGCATTATATATATGTTGAAGTAGACTTCGCTGACAATAATCACTCATTTGGAATGCCCTGAAACGTCATCAAAGAAAGGCAATGACGGGGTCACGCAGATTATGATATAAATAAATACTGCAATTTATTTCAAATTTAAAAGACATATA
The DNA here is from genome assembly GCA_033026305.1 of Cirrhinus molitorella. Lineage (NCBI taxonomy): Eukaryota > Metazoa > Chordata > Actinopteri > Cypriniformes > Cyprinidae > Cirrhinus > Cirrhinus molitorella. Next base: position 25,904,452 of record CM065126.1, on the reverse strand, counting down.
AGATGCACATGCAATACTTTATCTAATAAATAAAATCAAGATGTATATGTTCAGACAGTTAACAGTATCTCGTGTGCTTTCTTTCCCACACGCAGCCTTATATTTAACTATCCTTTGGTAAATAAAGTAATATAAAAAATGATAGAGCCTCAGCTGTTTCTTGCTGGTTTCACTTAGTTCCACCTATTCATACAATATGTAAATGTAACATTAGTCACCCTACCATTCATAAATACTCTACTTTGTATAATAACAACATTTAGTTCCATTGCAGAGCCATTAAAAAACTCTTTCAACGGCTCTGCTCCATCGTTAGTTCTAACTAGTGTTTCGGTGCGCAATGACAGTTGGGTGATTTTCCCTCTCCACTTCCTGTGAAGGGATGTATCGATGTTCTCTTATTCCCTATGCCATCCCTATGCCAGTACCCTGTGAAGTTCACTTTGCAGTCCACTTGCGGTCGAATGGAGCGCACATATATAGTCAATGTTGGAAAGGGTTCAAATACAGAAAATGCTGAAAAGTTTGTGGGACCTGAAGGATTTTTCTGGAGAACAGCTGACATTTTAACTGTTCAGGGCAAACAAGGGACTCATGAACAACTATCACTAAAAAAAAAAACTCAGCTGTGGATCATTTAGGTAACAACACAGTATTAAGAATCAATTCAACTATTATTTTCTCTTGTGGACTATATGTAAATGTCTTTTATGTGAAATATCTTATTCAGTTCAGTACTAAATAAAAAATAACATGCATTTTGTATGATCCCACTTATTTTGTTAAAATAAATAACATTTTGCAGATTCTGCAAGGTGTATGTAAACTTTTGACATTTTTTTCTATTCACAACCCGTTCAAAGTTTGGGGTGTTTTTATGGTTTTATGAGTAGTCTTACAAGTCTCTGTTCATTTAATTTATCAAAAAAGTAAATGTTGTGTTAGTAATATTGTCAATTATTACAATTTAACATTTCTTATTATTTTCAGTATTGAAAATAAAAGGTTAATATATGTGTGGAAATGGTTAAACATTTTTCTTTAAAAAAAGTATTTATTTGAAATATAAATCATCTGTAACACTGTAAAAGTCTTTACAGTCACTTTTTATCAATTCAATGCATCCTTCCTAAATATAAGTAAAAAGTAAAAAAAAACAACAACATACTGATCCCAAACATTTGAACTGTATATAAATGCAAATGCATTTACTTCATTGAATTTACCTGAAATATACAGAACAATAAAAACTTGAATATATGCATATAACATTTTTCCCAGCTTGCGAATCCAACCCTACCCTGAGCTGAATCCATCCAATAATGCGCATGAATAGGAAATGACTCATCAACTTACAAATAATGTGATCTGTCTTGCTGGATGCTGAACGGTTGGCTTGAAAGCAGCAGTTACTGGATAGCAGGCAGGCAAAGTAGAGGAAATGGATTGGGCGGATAATTCGTTTTAGCTTAGAGAACTCATCGATTATACTTGTGCTTCAGGTTTGCTTCAGGATAACCACAAACTATATTTAGGCTTTTTGATATGGATTTATGAAAGCTGGCTGACATGAATTTAGCTGCATATTTTAGAGACATTTTAGCATGCAGTATTTTACCGGTGGGATGGAGTGTAATAGGCAGCAGGCGCAGATGTGAGGGGTTAATTTCCTGCCCGTCTCCCTTTCCTGATTGGATCTGACTGCTGCTTCAGCTGCCAGAATGTCTCCTGCTGGAAATGCCACAAGCAAAAACAAGAACTCAATTCTGTCTTTTTAAAGGTCCATTATTGTCTTGTCTTGCTGAATCAAAGACAACACAGCAAAACTAGATCTGTATATTTTCAGATCGGTATCTGAGTGGTACTTGCCACAAAACTTGCTGCTAGGATCTACACCGCACCAAGTCAAAAGATACCAATCACATGTCTTTCTGATATGTTAGTGGTAAGACTAGGGCCCTCAGGGGCCAGCGATGCCTCACATGGGGCCTCAAAACAGTGCCACAAGTCAAAAGTTAAAAAGATGCAAATATGGCTGAAGTACACTGAAAAAAATGCTATTGAAACAATTTTCACTTAGTCAATTTCACAAACAATTAAAAAGAAATGCAAGAAACCAGTATTATTTTAGTATTACTGAGATACTGTTATTATTTTTATTAATATTTTGAATGAGCTTTGAGTTTTTATATTTCCATTTTCATTTTTTTCATTTATTTTAAAGTTTTAGCAACTGTGTGTGTGTGTGTTTAGTATTTTATATGTATGTATAGCTTTTATATTTTTAGCAATTTTTTATTTTTTATTTTTGTAGATATAGTTAAACTAAAATAAAATGATAAATGTTTTTTAATTAAACTATTTTATTTTATTTTGTTTACGTTTATTTTAGGTCATGTTTATTTTATTTCTAATAATGTTTTGGCTGTATGTATTTTTTAATTAATGTTATTGTAATTGTTTTATTCATAACATTATAGTTAAATATTATATTATAATATTAAATATTAATAATAATGTAATAATATTTTGAATTAGTTTATATATTCCCATTTTATATATTATATATATTTATATATTTTATATATATATATATATATTATATATTCCCTGTTTTAGTAACTTTATACTGTAGTAACTAGACTAAAACTATAGTTTTTATTAATTTGTATTTATTTTATTATATTTTATTATAGTTTATATTGTTATTATATTATCAAATTGAATTAAAATAAAATTTAGAAGTAGGAAAATTATTTTTAAAAAGTATTTTATTTTGAATATTAATATTAATAAATTTTTTCATATTTCCATTTTCATTTTTTCCATTTATTTTAAAGTTTTGTTATTTTTAATATTGTGTATGTATGTATAGTTTTTATACATTTAATATTTTTTAAATGCTAATTTTAATACATGAAGTTAAACTAAAATAAAATTATATATATTACCTTGGCAACTAGATAGAAATAGTTTCCTATTATTTTAATTTAGTATAGTTTATTTTAGTTAACATTTATTTTATTTCTAATAATGTTTGGCTGTGGTTTTACATTTTTTAATGTATTTGTTTATTTAATTCATAACATTATGGTCATGATTTTAATTTTAGTTTCAAGTGAAATTCAGAAGTAGAAAAACAGAAATAGTATTTTGTAAACTACTTGAGCAATCTATGTTTTATCTACAACAAACAAGTACAAGCTTGAAGTTGGTAAAGTGTTGCTCAAAAATGATAAGTCTGATTGCTTAGAAAACTCATAGCACATGTCTCCTCAATAATCCATAATATTTTAAGACATCAGTATCAAAGGCATGACCTTGATACTCGTACTGAACTTAATTCCACACCCATGCCCTTCATCTGTCTTTCAGTGTTATGTTCTTGATATGCTTGTTTTTCTGATAAAGTGTGCATTGAATGCATTGCCTGTGCAGATGACTATTGCTTTAGACTGCAGTAGAGAAGAGCGCCATATGCACGGCTGAGTTACCGAACCAGACGGGTTCTCCTTCAGATGTGTGCGTGGTGCAATGGAGTGTGAAGTGGTGATTATGTGGGCCGCTCTCGCACTTTGTGTGTGTGATTGAGAAAGGCAGAGGCTCCTCTTGCCCATCAGAGGGAAAGAGCTGCAGAGCCCCCTCCCTTCAGCATTTACTCCTTCATATAAACTGCAACTGCAACAAAAAGCTGCAACCACTCAGATCCATGCTATGACATCCTGCTCTGGGGGCCAATATGACAGACATTACTGACTAACACACTCTTTCTCTCTGAAGGACACAGAGGCCATGAGGAGAGCACTGGCACTGATCGAGTCAAAGATGGGTCAGGCTAAAGGCTGGCTGAGGGACCCTAACGGTCTACCAGGTGACATAACTATATCTATTAGCTCACTGTGATATTTCAGGTGATAAAGGATTAGTTCTTGAGGATTTTTCTCCATATAGTGGACTTCAGTGGGGATCAACGGGTTGAAGGTCTAAATTGTAGTTTCAGTGCAGCTTCAAAGGACTCTACATGATCCCAGCTAAGGAATAAGGGTCTTATCTAGCGAAACAATCTGTGATTTTCTAAAAAAAAGAACAATTTATATACTTATAGATGAACTTATATACATATAGATGAACTTCATGCATTACGTAATCACACAGGACATAGCCAGAAGTACCGACCCAGTGTTTACAAAGTGAACGTGCAAACAAAGTCAAATGGCCATTACAAAAACGGTAAAACAACGATGTTGGATGATTTTAAAGTTGGTTGAGAAAATGAGATGGAGTTTTTCGCTCTACCTTACCTTTTTGAACTGAACGACACAGATGAAGAACTAATCACACGTGACCTTTCCAACTTGACTATAATGCATGAGGTCGAGCTAATGCATTTGTGGTTAAGAAAAGTATATAATTTTTTTTTTTATGACCAATCGTTTCGCTAGATAAGACCCTTTTTCATCAGCTTTGAAGGTGCTTTGAAAATTGAATTTGGACCTTCAACCCATTAATTCCCACTGAAATCCTAAATGAATTATAAAAAGGTTTGATAAAATCCCTGTAAGTAGTTATGTATGGCATACATTACTGTTCAAAAGTTTGGGCTCTGTAAGATTTAAAAAAAATGTAAATGTTTTTTTTTCTTTTATCCACACCAAGGCTGCATTTATTTGATTAGAGCAACAGAAATATTGTACATTTTAAAACATAATTTATTCCTGTAATTGAAAAACTGCTAAAACTGTGTCACATGATATTTCAGAAATCATTCTAATATGCTTTTAAAACATATTGTACATTTTAAAACATAATTTATTCCTGTAATTGAAAAACTGCTGAAACTGTCTCACATTATATTTCTGAAATCATTCTAATATGCTTATTCAGCGCTTAAAGAAAAAAGAAGAAGAATTTATTATTATTAATGTTGAAAACTGCTTAATTTTTGTGCAGAAGCCTTGATGCATTTTTTTAATCAAGATTCTTTGATGAATAGAAAATTAAAAGAGGAACTTTCTGGAACATTATAAATGTCTTTATTGTTATATTTGAAAAAATAAGAAGAGAGCTTTCACTGGTGTGGCACCCTTTCAAAAGGTTTGAATATACTAATATTAGGTACAAATATATACACTTATTTTGTACACAAATATGTACTAATATGCACATTTTAGTGCTGGACCACAAAACCAGTTGTAAGTAGCACAGTTATATTTGTAGCAGTGGCCAACAATACATTGTATGGGTCAAAATTATGACAAAAATCATTAGTATATTAAGTAAAGATCATGTTCCATGAAGATATTTTGTAAATTTCCTACCGTAAATATATCAAAACTTACATTTTTGATTAGGCATATGCATTGCTAAGAACTTCAGTTGGACAAATTTAAAGGCAATTTTGCACCCTCAGATTCCAGATTTCCAAATATTGTCTTTTCCTAACAAAACTCTGTTTATTAAATTATGACTGGTTTTGTGGTCTATATGTACCCATTGGTGTTACAAACCAAAGATGCATCTTTACACTCCAGTGACAGCTTTTGTACTTTTTTCATGTATAGAATATTTCTGTAATGTACAGGATTTCAAATGAATTGCAATAAAGGTACAGTATGTGTGTAGTGACACCTGCTCTGGATGCTTTTGTACAGGAGATCCAGGAGAGCATGCGCTGCGTCAGATACTGGATGAAGCAGGAAAAGTGGGTGAGCTTTGTGCGGGGAAAGAGAGACGAGAGATCCTGGGAACAACCAAGACTTTGGGCCAGATGACGGATCAGGTGTCAGATGTGCGCGCCAGGTACGCCCCCTTCAGGTGCACCTGGAAAAAAGGCTGAATTACAATCAAAGCCATTTTATACTGCTGATTCAACCGACGACAAGATTCCTCAGTTCAGCATTTCACACTGAGAGCCAAATGCCACCACATGTTCCTGTAGCGCTCGCGTGAGCTGAATTATGCATTAATGCAGCTGTGTGCTGTTCATAATGATATTCATCATCCTTTATACAATGCAATACTCCATGTGATGTGTCTCAAAGGGCTGTAACTGCTTCTAATTTACAACATGAGAAAGTGTGTCAGGTTTTTCAATAAACACAGTTTAGTTGTTTGTTAGCAGGCTAATTCTCCGGGGATTGTTTATGCCTGACTGCTGAGTACAGGAGAAGGAAGGAACGGTGTGGTACAGTTTGGGTCCTTATGTCAGGGATGTTGAAAGCTGGAGTGAAAGTGAAAGATCAGACGCTGGGCTCTGACTTCATTAGAGAGACTCAAGGAAAGCAGATTAAAGGCTGAAGGGCCGGATAATCAGCGGCTGCCCCGGCCCACTGATCACTCTCACACACGCTCTTTACACTGACCTTCACATGCTTTTCATGTTAAATTTCCTTGTTAAATCCATAAAAAAAGGGTAGTCAGAGAGATCTTAATGTATTATGAAGTCATTCTCTTCTCCTGTTGATTTTGTGATCATGTAAATAAATTATTATTTTATTATTCTATTATTATTATATCTGGATATTATATTATATTATATTGCCCTCCAATCTGATTGGCTGAGAGGAGTGTGATATTCTAGTGATGTTTTGTGTCACAGAATTTAGTTTTAAGAGTCTTTTAGGTACGAGTGTATTTGTTTGGACTTCAGATTTGCGTGGATAAATTTAACAGGCAGTCTTTGGTCTAATTAATCTATTATTTGTTCCAGAGCAAAGTTTTGGCTCATCAGGACAAAATTTCATCACGTTATATTTAAATTTGAACTTCAGTGCTGTATTTTGCGCTGCCTTTGTACTTTTGACTGTTGTTGTTTATTAAATATTATTATTAAATAAATAATATTTTATTTAAATAATAGTATTTAATAATAGTATTTGATATTGGGAGATGGTTTGTGTGTTCGTGATGATGATTTTAGTTACATTATTCCGTATACATTATCCATTACATAGCAACAAGATTCTTCTTATGAGTGAGTCAGCAGTAAAGACTTTTGTATTGAAAGAGACAGAAACAGGTTGTAAACAAGAAAGTAATTTTACATTTCAACAACATTTGGTAAGATGCAGCCAACAAATGCACTTAGCAACACTGTGATCGGAAATCACCCTTAACATATGAAAGTATAGTATGAAAAAGATATCGCTTTCTTTAGTGGACATTCAAATTAATGTTTTATTGTGAATATGAGACAGAGAATATGAGACAGAGCTGGAGAATGAATGTTGTTGTTGCATTTACATTCATTGTCGCATGCATTTACACAATCGTGCTGTCGAACTGTTGTATAAACGCAATATCACAGTTGTAGACGTGTGATATGGCTGGATACTGGCTTGCCTATGGCCGAATCACAGGCATGCCGATATACAGCTGATAAAGTGATATTGCTAATTTCTATTCTATTCTATGTTGTTTTTTCAGAGGTCAGGGTGCCACCCCTATGGGTATGCAGAAAGCTCAGCAGGTGGGCCAAGGTTTGGATATTCTGGTGGGAAAAGTAGAGAATGCTGCTCGGAAGCTGGAGGCCCTGACCAATGCCAAACAGGCCATTGCCAAGAGAATCGACACGGCCCAGGTCAGTCTTAGAGTATGTTTTGTTAATGGATTGGTGTGTGTAAAGTGGTGCTCAATTTGTTTTGCTTCAAAACAAAGCAACAAGATATTCTGAGGTTTGAGTCCATGAATCCTCATTGACGTCAATAACAAAAGATATGTAAACTGTTTTCTCTAAAAGTTCTATTTTTATTTTAGTCTATTGTTAAGATTTTATTATATTGTTCATTTTGTTATATTTACAGATTCAAAAAGATTGTATATGCATCCCAGAGGACCTGTGGGTACTTAAAATGGGTAGTCATAATTACAGACGTGTCCTCATTTAAATAGCTCTTACATCAATCTGTCTGGTTTGATGTTATAGTGGAGATGTGCTGTGACTCATAAGTATTTAAAGGGTGGATAACAAAAACAGAAAGAATCTTTTCACTTTGTGCTATCTGTGCACTGACAGACAACAGCAAAGTGTATTATATAACTGACTGGTTCTTTGTGATGAATAACAATATGACTATAAATATTCCAAAACAGGAAATATTGACAAGTGTCAGTCTAGTATGTTTGTTCTGATAATAAGGGAACAGAAGAGACTGAGAGTGTTTTGAGATTACTTTTGAAGATGCTGTTACACACCATTAACTGATAAAATAAAATAAAAATACTGATTTTAATATACATTTAGGTACGAAAGGATTGTGCCCAGTAGTATAACTTGTATCTGAACTTGTTGTGTGAATGATTGTGTCTGTACAGAGCTGGCTGGCTGATCCTAATGGCGGTCCGGAGGGGGAAGAGAACATCCGTGCACTTCTGGCAGAGGCCAAGCGCATTGCTGACCTGTGTGAAGACCCTAAAGAGAGAGACGACATCCTGCGCTCCATCAGTGAGGTCGCAGGGCTCACTGCGAGACTGGTTGAACTTCGTAAAATGTAATTATAGACCTACAGTACTTAAGTTAGAGTCCTTTAATTTACAGGAACATTCAAAGTGTTCTTTCCACTTTCAAAGGACAGATGGTTTTCAGCTTGGTATCATTCATGCCAGTCTGTCATGTATAGATAATGTTGTGACTTTGATCAGCACATAATAAAAAATGTAAACTTGATAAACCAGTATCATGTTCACAGTTAGGACAGATTATGTAACCAGAGCAATGTGCCTGAAATGACTCTTAGTGCTTTCTATGGAAGCAGCTAAATTAAAAATAAAAGAAGGTTATTGCGACTTTTTTAATCTTACAATTCTGACTTTTTTCTTAGAATTGTGTGTTACAAATGTGCAATGCTGATTTTTTTTTCTCAGAACTGTACAATATAAAGTCGGAATTGTGAGACATAAACTCGCAATTCAGATTTTTTTCTCAGAATTTTGTGATATTAACTCACAATAGTGAGAAATAAAGTCAGAAATGTGAGTTAAAAACTCGCAATTCTGATTTTTTTCTCAGAATTTTGTGATATTAACTCAAAGTTGCAAGGAATAAAGTCAGAATTGTGAGTTAAAAACTCTCAGAATTGATATGAACTCGCAATTATGAGTTATAAAGTCAGAACTGAAATATAAACTCACAAACTCACCTTTTTTTCTCAGAATTTTGTGATATTAACTCACAATTGTGAGAAATAGTAAAGTCAGAATTGCACGTTTTTAATTCACAATTCTGACTTTACCTCAGAATTGTGAGTTATAAAGTTTGCCAGACATTCTCAGAATTTTGTGATATTAACTCACATTTGTGAGAAATAAAGTCAGAATTGCAGGATAAAAACTTACATTTCTTACATTTACATTTTTTTTGCAGAATTGTGTGATATAAACTCACAGTTGTGAGTTAAGTCCAAATTTGAGGGGAAAAAAAGACTACGTTCACGGAATTGCAAGTTTATATCTCACAATTCTGACTTAACCTGCAATTGTGTGTTACAAAATCACAATTGCGAGATATAAACTTGCAATTCTGAGGAAAAAGTCAGAAACAATTCTTATTTCTTAGAATTACAGCTTTATTTCTCAGAATTGTGAAATATAAACGTCATGTGAGATATAAAAGTCAGAATAAATTAAAAACATATATATATTACGGTTTTTACAAAAATATTACGCAGCACAACTGTTTTCAACATTGAAAAGAATAAGTTTGCTTTAATAAGAAATGGAGATTTGCCATTAAAATGTCTCAGTGATTATTTTATTTCTTTTTTGTTTTATCCACATGGTACTTTTGTTATAAAGTCTCATGTTCTGGTCCTTTTTTTGTGTAACAGGGGTAAAGGGGATACTCCTGAGGCTCGAGCGCTGGCCAAACAGATTGGCACAGCTTTGCAGAACTTGCAGGCAAAGACTAACCGTGCTGTGGCCAACATGAGACCTGCCAAGGCCGCTGTTACACTAGAGGGCAAAATGGAGCAGGCCTTGCACTGGATCAACAACCCTGGAGTGGACGATCATGGAGTAGGTGAGTGACAATATGAGGTAAAACATTACCCCTTAAATGAGACAAAAGCAGTTTGGCAGTCCATTTACATTTACAACTGAATCAAACACTGTTATTATATCTGTGTCTGTTATTAGTGTTGTAAAATACTCAACTGGTCAACTGAGGCTATTACTTTTCCCCCAAGAGGTAACACTGGCATATTGAATGACTTATACATTCGTATGGAACTGGGCACTTGACTCTGAACCTTTATACGATGTGACAGATGGCTATTTCCTCTGTCCCTGTTGTATTTATGTTCATACTTAAAATATTTCAAACCATAAATAGCTGCTTCGTGTCCTATTCAGAGCAGGTCATGTTACTTTCAGGTTAACTTAGTCTTGGAGTAACTCTAGACCAGAGCTGCACAGCTTAGAACCAGGGCTTAGTCCCAATTCACATGCTCACATGCAGTAAAAGTTTGTTTGCTTGTGAAAGGGAAAATCCATACTTTCGAGTGTACAGCAAGACCATTATTGGGACATACTATCACGTCATAAAATTGCATGTTGATACCACAGACCTTGTCATCTTGCTAAATTAATTACCTAAGGATTCATTGTTAATTAACCAAAAATGAAAATTCTGTTAATTACTCACCCTCATGTCGTTCCAAACCTGTAAGACATCTTCGGAAATCAAAAATTAAGATATTTTTAATAATTTAATGACATCCTTACTATGTTTCTCTACCTTGACCGTGGTAGTACCTTTGCTGTCTATGCAGGGTCAGAAATCTCTTGTATTTTATTAAAAATATCTTAATTTGTGTTAAGAACGAAGGTTTGGAATGACAAGAGGGTGAATAATTAACAATGGAATTTTTATTTTTGGGTGAACTATCCCTTTCATAAGCTTAGAAAGCTGAATTTAAAATCCTCCAGAAAAAGTATAGTATCTAGGCACCTATAGCTTATTATTTTTTTTAATATACTATCATTTTGGATGCATTCTTCATCTAATAATGGCATACTTGGATTTTAACATTGCATGCTATTTAAGTGGTATGCTAGTACTTTCAAGTGAAATAAATACGTTTGCTATGAAGCAAAAAGATATTTCTTAAACCAGCAAGTAGAGATACTAATGTAGTGCTAATTTAATAGTGCTGAATTATTAGCCAATTAGTCACATAGAAATTTCAAATTGGTCATAAAGCAGCTGTTGCCCTCCACTATCTATGAATATATCCACACAAAACAAATGACAGTCAAAGAGAAGCATAATAAGCTGTGTAGGGCTAATTAACATAAATATGTAGCAATTCTCTCATTTTACAGAAATAGTGTTTAAATTTGTATATTTTAAATATTGGTAATTTTCACCACATATTTATTCTTTTTTTTCATATTTTAAAATACATCACAACTGGTTTCGGTGGTGACAAATGGACTGTGAATGAACGACTACTATCATTTGTTTGTCAGAGATGGCTTGAGACATAAAATGCTTCTATTTAAAAAGAAGTTTGTTGGTTATATATATATATATATATATATATTATAAATATGGCTTAATAGAGTCAAGAGTGTTTGGGAAACCAATCATTTCAGCAAGAAATTAATATAATATATTAATATATAATAAAGAAATTTTATTAAAGGAAACCTATTATGCCCCTTTTTACAATATGTAATACAAGTCTCAGGTGTCCCCAGAATGTGTCTGTGAAGTTTCAGCTCAAAATACCCCACAGTTAATTTATTATATCATTTTGAAATTGCCATTTGGAGTGGAAGCAGAAACATGCTGTTTTTGTGCATGTTTCTTTAAATGCAAATAAGCTGCTGCTCCCCACCCACTTTTCCATAATAGGACTGTGCCTTTACAACTCCTACATCAGATACTCTGCCAAAAACATCTGTTTGGTTTTGATTATCGTGTCTATCGTGCTGAAATCATGCGTTTTAAACCATGGTAGTTTAAACTTCTGATATAGGGCGCACACATCTAAAGCATGCGCGCAGAAAGTGGCTGACACACGGCTTGTGAGTACTAAACTAAGTTCTCTTTAATGTCTTATTGTGCTTAAACTGTCAAATACACTCGAGTTTATGTTAAAAACATGAGTTACAACAGTTGGTTATACCTGTGAAGTTAAACAGCTGGGAAAGTAATCACATGTTTATATTAGCTCTGTGTGGCAGCAGCGTAATACACAGTAAATAAATCAATAAATCCACTGCTCTCTTGTCTGCTCTGAGGCTGGGACTCTAAATAGTGTTCTGTGTTTGTCTGTGCAGCCAAAGACAGAACAGTTAGCATGCTTTCCTCAAACTTTTGCCATGGCGTTAGAACTGGTACACCGTTGTCGCTTGCGAAAACAAAATGGTGGCGCTGTGAGTGGAAACGTGCAGATTAAGGGGCAGTATTATGATAATAAGATCCCCTTCTTACGTCACAGGGGGAGCAAAATCTGAGCGGCTCGTTTTTTCACATACTTGCAGAAAAAGGCTTACCAAAACAAAGTTACTGGGTTGTCCCTTTTCACATTTTCTGGGTTGGTAGACGCACTGGGGACCTGATTATAGCACTTAAACACAGAAGTCGTCAGATTTTCATGATATGTCACTTTTAAATTTCAATGGGAGCCTCTCGTGTCTATATCTATAGGCCAGGCTGCTATACGGGGCCTGATAGCGGAAGGCCGCCGGTTGGCAAACTCTCTACCAGGGCCGTACAGACAGGATCTGCTAGCAAAGTGTGAGCGAGTGGAGCAGCTGATGATGCAGTTGGCAGAACTTGCGGCGCGGGGAGAGGGAGAGAGTCCTCAGGCGCGCGCTGTGGCTGCTCATCTTCTGGAGGCAATTAAAGTAAGGCATCGTGTCCCCCTTTTTCTATTAAAAGATCCTGGTATCTTTCTCACACAGCAGGTGTGGGTGAAGCATAATCAGATGTTTAGATCTTCTCAAATGGGAAGTGCAGAGGTCAGAACTGCTGGCTTTAGAGTAGTAGTGCAGTAAACAAAGCACCAGGGCTTTTAACTCAATGTAATAAATAAGCAAATGCTGCCCTCTGCTGGAAAATATTTGCATTGCACAATTATTTCCTATTCTCATTCAAACAAATGTTTTTTAACTGTACATTTAAATAAATCATCATATTACATTTTTCCTTCAAGGATCTGAAGGCAAAGATGCAGGAGGCGATGACCCAGGAGGTGTCTGATGTTTTTAGTGATACGACCACACCAATTAAACTCCTTGCAGTGGCAGCAACGGCGCCTCTTGAGGCCCCCAACAGAGAGGAGGTCCGCTGAGTATACTGCCTGTTTTAAAAAGAGCACAGCATGCTTTTCAGTCTCATATCAAATATGCTAATGCACACAAAGCATTGCCCTAAACCTAATTGTAAAATAACTTTCACATTTTTCAGAAACAAATAAACACTTTGGAATCCCCAAAGTCATTATTTTATAACTAGGTCACAAACATACTCATAGTCATTCATTATTATAGTGATTGTAGTTACTGTAGAGTTATTATAGGTACACTACCAGTCAAAAGTTTTTGAACAGTAAGTTTTTTAATGTTTTTTTTTTTCTCTTCTGCTCACCAAGCCTGCATTTATTTGATTCAAAGTACAGCAAAAACTGTAACGAGTTAAAATATTTGTACTGTTTAAAATGTAATTTATTCCTGTGATTTCAAAGCTGAATTTTTAGCATCTATTATTATTATTTATTATTATTAATAATAATAATGCTACTACTAATAATAATATGTTGAAAGTTAAGTAGAATTTTATCAGGTTTCTTTGATGAATAGAAAGTTCAGAAGAACAGCATTTATCTGAAATGGAGATCTTTTGTAACATTATAAATGTCTTTATCATCACTTTTGATCAATTTAAAGCATCCTTGCTAAAATAAAAAAATCCTGAAAAAATGTACTCAACTGTTTTATATATTGATAATAATAATAAAATTAAATAAATAAAATCAGCATATTCTAATGATTTCTGAAGGATCGTGTGACACTGAAGACTGCAGTAATCTCAAGAATGAATTACATTTTAAAATGTATTCAGATAGAAAACAGTTATTTTAAATAGTATAAATATTCCAAAATATTACTGTTTTTGCTGTACTTTGGCAGAAAAGACTTCATTAAAAAACATTAAAAAATGTTGAAACTTTTGACTGGTAGTGTACCTAAAACTAAAACTATAAATGCTAAAAGCATTTTGTTACTTTAAAATTTTGTAAAATTAGTGTTAACTAAAATAAAATATAATATAATCAAAAACATTTGAGAATTTTTCTCAGTTTTATTTAGTTTAACTTATTTAGTTTAATCAAACTATAGATTGATAACTACTAATTAAAATGACAAAAACAAAAAAATTACTAAAACTTAAAAATTCAAGTGAAAACTAAATATAAAGATAAAATTTTAATTTAAAATATTAACAAAAACTATAAAAGTATATCAATAAACCTAAATAATTAATTATAAAATAAAAAATAATGATAATTAATAACATGAATGATAAAATTAAGGCTTTTGTATTTTTTCCCCTCTAGGTCTTTGAAGAAAGGGCGTCTAACTTTGAGAATCATGCCAGTAGACTGGGCGCTACAGCGGAGAAGGCTGCTGCTGTGGGAACAGCCAATAAGAGCACAGTTGAAGGCATCCAGGCGGCTGTGAAATCAGCCAGAGATCTAACACCTCAGGTATGCAGCTCATACATATAAGTGTTTGTGAATATATGTGTGGTGGCTGCGCTTATGCCAGAGCTACTTTAGGGTCAAATAATGGCGTGCTTGAACTGATAGCTGGATATTAGCCATAGTATCAAGTCTCCAGGGGCATTCAAGCATTTTGATGGCAGAGACTACCAAATATGATCCCCTTGAGTGAGACCTCATTCTTAAAAATAAGACCATGTGAAACTATTGAGAGTTAAGCATTTCCAAAATAACTGGATTTGATATTGTCAAAGTACTTAAATGTTCATAAGAAAATAAATACTTTTTTAGGAAGGATGCAATAAACTAATAAAAAGTAACAGTTAATGCATTTATAACATTAAAAAAGATTTCTATTTCTAATAAATAATGCTCTTTTGAACTTTCCATTCATCAAAGAATGAAAGAATGAAAATTCATGTCGTTCCAAACCCATAAGACCTTCATATATCTTCTCAACACAAATGAAAATATTTTTGCTGAAATCTGAGAGCTTTCGGAGCCTGCATATACGGCAATGGAACTACCACATTCAAGGTCTGGAAATTTAGTAAGGACATTGATAAAATAGTACACATGCATTGTGGTATTGTCATGAATGTGCGTAGAAGGCTGAAACGAAAGAGAAGAAATTGTTGAATAAAGTTATTTTTGTTTTTTTTGCGCACAAAAAGTATTCTCATAGCTTCATAACGTTAAGGTTGAACCACTGATGGTTCATGTACTGTTTTATCAATGTCCTTACAATACAAAGTTGCTGTTATGCAAAGTCAGAAAGCTCTTGGATTTTATCAAAAATATGTTAATTTGTGTTCAAAAGATGAACAAACGTCTTACGGGTTTGGAAAGACATGAGGGTGAGTAATTAATGACAGAATTGTAATTTTCAGGTGAACTATCCCTTTAATAATTTTACCCATAAAGGCTCTTTCAGTGGGGACTATAATGTTGGGTGTGATCTAATTTGTTTGACACATTTATCTGTTTTTGGCTGTTCTCATGAGCAGGTCACTTCTGCTGCACGCATTTTGCTGAAAAACCCTGGCAACCAGGCTGCATATGAACACTTTGAGACCATGAAGAACCAATGGATTGATAACATTGAAAGAATGACCAGTAAGCAAAAGCTCACATAACATAAAATACCACATCAAATTTTTTTGAAAGTCAACAAATATTCAAAATCTTTATTTTAGGTCTTGTGGATGAAGCCATTGACACAAAATCGCTCTTGGATGCTTCAGAGGAGGCCATTAAGAAAGACATTGATAAATGCCGAGTGGCAATGGCTAATGTTCAACCTCAGATGTTGGTTGCAGGAGCCACCAGCATTGCTCGGCGGGCCAACCGGGTCCTTCTGGTGGCCAAACGAGAAGTGGAGAACTCAGAGGACCCTAAATTTAGAGAACTGGTCAAAGCTGCTTCAGACGAACTTGGTAGAACAATCTCACCAATGGTTATGGCTGCCAAAGTCGTAGCGGGAAACATCCAGGATCCAGGTTTTGTTTGTAAATGTACTGGATACATTTATAAACAACAGTTTCTTCCTATTACTGACATAAATCTTTTCCTCCTAGGTTCACAAAAGAGCTTCCTGGACTCTGGCTACAGGATCTTGGCTGCTGTTGGGAAAGTCAGGGAAGCCTTTCAGCCTCAGGAGCCTGACTTTCCACCTCCACCTCCGGACCTTGATCAGCTGCATGTAAGCTCTACATCATTAAAGCTTCCATTCAGGTCCTATAGGGACAATTCTGTCATCATTACTCACCCGTATGATTCTTCAGGTCAGTGACGATCAGGCTCCTCCCAAACCGCCACTCCCAGAGGGAGAGGTTCCTCCCCCGAGACCTCCACCCCCAGAGGAGAAAGATGAGGAGTTCCCTGAGCAGAAAGCCGGCGAGATGGTGAGCGAGCCGATGATGGTGGCAGCCAGGCAGCTACACGACGAGGCCCGTAAATGGTCCAGCAAGGTGAGTGGAACTATTATGTTCTAGGCACAAAATTATTCTTTGTAGTTCTTTAAAAATACATTATCTTTCAAAAGTTTGGGGTCAGTATGATTTTTTTTCCAAGAAATTAATACTTCTATTTAGCATGGATGCATTCATTTGATCATCAATGACAGTAGACTTTTTTTAATGTTACCAAGCATTTTTATTTCCAGTAAACTCTTTTTGAAACTTTTTTAAAATTTCTATTCATCCAAGAATCCTAAAAAATGCATAACGGTTTCCAACTAAATATCAGTACATTTTAATAAAAGGAATGTTTCATTTCAATTGAGCTTTTTGGGTTATTGTGGTTATTATGAATTATTTTCTCAGAATTCCGTGATACAAACTCACAAATCTGACCTTTTTGCTCAGAATTGTGCGATATAAACTCACAATTGTGAGAAATAAACTCAATTCCTACTTTTCTTTCTCAGAATCATCTGAAACTCGCCATTGCGAGTTATACAGTCAGAATTGCGAGATATAAACTCACAATTCTGACTTTTTCTTTTTCAGAATTGCCAGATATAAACTTGCAATTGCAAGTTATAAAGTCAGAATTGCAAGATAAACTCACAATTCTGACTTTTTTCTTAGAATTGTGATATAAACTTGCAATTGCAAGTTATAAAGTCAGAATTGCGAGATATAAACTCACAATTTTTCCTTTTTTCTTAGAATTGTGATATAAACTTGCAATTGCAAGTTATGAAGTCAGAATTGTGAAATATAAACTCACAATTCTGACTTTTTTTTCCAGAATTGCCAGATAAAAACTTGCAATTGCGAGTTATAAAGTCAGAATTGTGAGATATAAACTCACAATTCTGACTTTTTTCTTAGAATTGTGATATAAACTTGCAATTGCGAGTTATAAAGTCAGAATTGTGAGATATAAACTCACAATTCTGACTTTTTTCTTAGAATTGTGATATAAACTTGCAATTGCGAGTTATAAAGTCAGAATTGTGAGATATAAACTCACAATTCTGACATTTTTCTTAGAATTGTGATATAAACTTGCAATTGCAAGTTATTAAGTCGGAATTGTGAGATATAAACTCACAATTCTGACTTTTTTTTCCAGAATTGCCAGATAAAAACTTGCAATTGCGAGTTATAAAGTCAGAATTGTAAGATACAAATTTACAATTGTGAAGAAATAAGATTCACAGTTTTATTTATTTTTTTATTCAGTGGCAGAAACAGGCTTCCATAGCCATCACAGTAAAAAATTACATAAAAAAAAAAAAAACAGAAAAAAATAATTGTTTTTACTGTATTTAAAATAAATAAATGAAACTCTTACCGACCCCAAACTTTTGAATGGTACTGTAAATAAAACAATATAATAAATCATTTTAAACATTAAGAACTCAAAATTAAATGGTGAATCTCACAGACTGTCAAGATGAAAATGACAAAAAAAAGTTAATGAAAAACAAACAAACAAATGTGTTCAAATGTTTGAGATGCGCTTTGTGTACTGCTCTGCTTATGATTGTGAAATGTCGCCTCTTGAGTGTTTTTGTTGTCTTTAACCTGAAATGTGGAAATCTCTGTGATGATTCCAGTTTCAGGGGAAAAAAAGAACGGAAACTGTCATCTATGAAAGAAATGTGTGCATGCTCTAACGTTTTAACAAGTGGACTCATTTGTTTTTACCATAGTGATGGAGCAAAACATGATTTTTCTTTGCAGCTTTACTCCGAAAGAACATCTGCTATAAAACGAGACAGACAGGACTACCTGAGTTAACTTTAACTAATGGGAAATGTCTTCCTCAGTGGATGCGATATCAACTGGAACTAGCGTGGAGCTGATACAAGCTCATTACAAAGGCTCTTGTAGGTGCTAGAAGGTGATGTAAGCAATAATACTTATAAAATCCAATCAGGTGACTGTAGTGAGAGCCCACACGGTGTGTTTGACTTACTGGTTGTGTCGTTGTCCTTTTGTGGATGTTTCTGTGCTATTTCTTCTACTTCTATAATACTTCAACAGTCCCTTCATGGCTTTGTCTTGGTCCTTGTGAAAACTATTTGTTCTCTTGCGTGTTAACATGGTCTTTCCCTGTTTGTATCTGCACGCAGCCCCGTTTATTGCTTGTTTTCGGTTATGGTAATATTCACTTTGCTAAATTTGATACACTGCAAAAATAGAAATAACTGAGATTATTGCAGATAGATAGACCAAGAATATGCTCACCAAGGCTGCATTTATTTGTTCAAAAATACAGTCAAAACAGTAATATTGTGAAATATTATTACTAATTAAATTTTGAAATGTAACTTATATTTGATTGCATTTTGAAGCTGAATTTTCAGCAACCATTACTCCAGTCTTCAGTGTCACATGGTCCTCAAATAACTTTGCTGATTTGATGTTCAAGAAACATTTCTTACAATTCTCAGTGTTGAAAAGTGTGCTGCATAATATTTTTGTGGAAACCATGACACTTTTATTTTTAGGATTTTTTTAATGAATAGAAAGTTCAAAAGAACAGCATTTCATTTAAATAGAAATCTTTTGTAACATGTCTTTACTGTCATTTTTGATCAATTTAATGTATCCTTGTTTAACAAAAGTATCAATTTCCTCAAAACTTACCCAAAGCTTTTGAATGTACATAGAAAATATAGTTTATATGACTGAATCTTTTTAGCTACAAAATAAAGTAATAATGAATGATTAGAAAAGTAGAAAAAAAGTTAAATTAAACGTAAAAAGAATATTTTTTTGGTCAAATTTTAATCTCTATAAAGTACTTGAAAAATAAGTATTTTAAGTTAAAGTCTCAGTTCACCCCAAAAAAAAATTATTTTGTCATTAATTACTCACCCTCATGTCGTTCCAAAACCCTAAGAACTGCGAAACATAACAAAAATATTTTTGATGAAATCCGAGAGCTTTCTAGTCCAGAAAGGTAGTAAGAAATAGTCCATGTGACATCAGTGGTTCAACCTTAATTTTTAAAGCTAAAAAAATACTTTTTGTGCGCAATAAAAACAAAAATAATAATTACAATTTTTATAAATAAATATCACATGGACTACTTAAACGATGTCCTTACTACCTTTCTGGGCCTTGAACATGTTGCTTTGCTGTCTATGCAGGGTCAGAAAGCTCTTTTATCAAAAATATCTTCATTTGTGTTCCGAAGATGAACAAAGGTCTTAAGGGTATGGAACGCCATGAGGGTGAGTAATTAATGACAGAATTTTCACTTTTGGCTGAACTATAACTTTAAGAATCGCTCAGTTTGAACTCATTTTAACACAAGCTGTCAAAGCTGCTTTTTATTTTTTGGAGAACCCATCATGTACTTCATCATGTCTTGTTGGGAGCTTTGCTTGTTTGCTCTCTGTCCAAATTAACCACCCAGTTTCTATCCTCAAGTGAGAATAGATCAGTTATATGATACAATTTGACATTCTAAACCCTGTGGCAGACGTTACCCAGCAGGACTCAGAAAGCTGCTTCTCCCAGCCATCCTAAACCCAGCTGTTCCCACAATCATGTCCTGGGAATCTCCATGCAGTGCCTTTCGTACTAACTCTGTCCTTCTTTCTCCATGCTGGGCCCTTCCTCCCCCCTCCACCTCCTCCTCCCGCTCCCCAGCCTCCCCAGCCTCCCCAGCCAGAAGTGACAGATGAGGGTTTTGAGGCGGAAGTAGATATAGACGATGAGGATGAATTCACAGACAACGAGGATGATTATGAGCCAGAGCTGCTCTTAATGTCTTCCAATCAGCCAGTTAACCAGCCCATTCTGGCCGCTGCGCAGTCTTTGCACCAGGAGGCTCGCAAGTGGTCCAGTAAGGTACTCTGCTTTCCGGCCCCAGCGGGCCGCAGCATCCCTTCTGCATCCAGATATTACTGTGGGAATGCTGAAACCAGATAGCTGCTGCTGCTGCTGCTGCTTCACACTTGGGTCCGGTGTGTTTTTTTTGCTGCTGGGGTTGCCAATGACCGTGACTGGAATGGCAAGTTTGTTGTGCATTTCTTGGACAAACTGATACTGGCTTCACAAGTCACTTCCCTGCTCATTTCTGATAGTGTCACACCTCTGTGCCCCGGTTTGAACGAGGAGCCATTCACTCAACCGCTGCTGCCAAACACTCTGCTTTTGCCAACCTGTGAAGCCATGGATGACAGTTTCCCAATGACTTCGGAATTACACGTGTTGAAGTCATGTCACATGCCTGTTTGTTTGTTGAGCACCTTTTCTAACCATTTAAAGGAACTATGTCGAAGCCATTGTAGGATGTTAAATTTTAACACACTGAAACTTTGCATGCCTGTGTATAAACATAACTGTCTCACTAAAGGATCATGCAGAATTCTACTCTAGGTGTACTGGTAAAATAAATAAATACATAAGTAAAAAAATTCTAGTATGTATATATATATATATACATATACATACATACATATACACACACACACACACACGTTAGATGGGCACCATATTGTTGACAACTTGGAGGGAAATATACTAAATTCTACGGAGCCCCTAAAGTTACGTTTGCAGAAAATAATGCCCTCAAAACTTTCTTATGCCCACAAGAGAACCATGGAAACTAATTTCCGCCACGGATAAAATACATGCATAAATAAATCTTACAATCCTATACTTTTTTCTTGTAATTGTAAGATATAAACAATATAAGCAATTACTTTTTAAAAAATAATAATAAAAATGTAAAAAGATATTAACTTAGAATTCCAAGTAAGTCAGAATATATTGCGAGTTGCAAGTTCGGAATTCCATGAAAAAAGTCGGAATTGTGAGATGTAAGTTCAGATTTCCAAAAAAAAGTAAGAATTGCAAGATGTAAACTTGGAATTCCAAGAAATTATTTTTTTAATTGCCAGATGTAATTTCGGAATTCCAAGAGAAAAGTCAGAATTGTGAGATGTAAGTTCAGATTTCCAAGAAAAAATGTCAGAATTGAAAGATGTAAACTTAGAATTCCAATAATTTTTTTTTTAATTGCGAGATGTAAGTTCATATTTCCAAGAGAAAAGTCAGAATTGCGAGATGTAAACTCGGAATTCCAAAAAAAAAAAGACTCAATGGCAAAATGTAAGATCAGAATTCCAAGAAAAAAAAAGTCAGAATTGCGAGATGTAAAATTGGAATTCCAAGAAAGAAAAAAAAAACCCTGCTTTGCAACATGTAAACTCAGAGATCCAAGAAAAAAAATAAATAAATTGTGAAATGTAAACTTTTTTTGTGGCAGAAGTTAGGTTTCATATTTTCCTCCATGTGTGAAAAACTTGTACATGCAAAGAAAAAAAACTTTTTTTTAAAAAATTCTGTGGTGGAAACAAACAAAAAATCTGAATCTTTTTTTTTTTTTGTGGCAGAAATTAGCTTCCATACTTTCCCCCCTGAGAACGAGAAACTTGCGATCAAAAAATGTAATGATAGGAAACCTTTGCACCCACACTGGAAAAGTATATTCACAAAACAGTAACAAGCATGCAAATGCTTTTCCGTGTGCACAGAAAAAATTCTTGTCACGTCCATTTGTTTCTCATATTTTGTCGTACAAATGTGACTTCAGTGGCTTCATGTGACTTCAGAAGACATGATAAACCTATACTAATTTCCAAAAGGCATGACTAATGTGTACTGGATGAAGATGACATGATCCTAATTTGTTTGTCTTTGTGACATTTTAGAATGTTAGAAATAAAAGTTAGATACATAGTTAAAGGTTATCATCAATCACAGATTAATAACAGGCAAAAATGATCTAATTGAACAAGCAACCAACTCTATAAGAACAGTTGGATTTTGTAGTTTTACATTTTACCTGTGTTTGCCAAAGTACGTCTGTTATCAAACCATTACTTTAAGTCCTTACACTTTGTCTGCATGTTTATTTTCCCCTTTCTTTTAGGGTAATGACATCATTGGAGCAGCTAAGCGCATGGCCCTGCTCATGGCAGAGATGTCTCGCCTGGTGCGTGGAGGGAGCGGGAATAAACGTGCCCTCATTCAGTGCGCCAAAGACATCGCCAAGGCCTCCGATGAGGTCACGCGGCTGGCTAAGGAGGTAGCCAAGCAATGCACCGACAAACGGATTCGCACAAACCTGTTGCAGGTATCAGTAGTAGAGCTTTCATCCACCATGGATTGCAAACCGGCTTGTTTTGTCAAGGAAATTGTACCTTTGTGATCTCTGGAATGTTTCTTCCAGGTTTGTGAGCGTATCCCAACTATCAGTACTCAGCTGAAGATCCTGTCCACAGTAAAGGCCACTATGCTGGGGCGTACAAACATCAGTGAGGAAGAATCTGAGCAGGTGAGGACACAAGGCACAGTAATCATCTTTAAAGGGGTCATGAACCGAGAAACCAAAATTCCCTTGATGTTTTGACATACTATAAGAGGTCATTGTGCTATAAAAACATCCTGAACGTTTCAGAACTCAAAACTTTCTCATTAGTCTGAAAAAATAGCTGAGCTTATATTAATCTGTCAAAGTGACGGCTTGTGGAATGTGCCACTTTAATGACATAGTGTGGCTAATAGGGCTGGGCAAAAAATAGATTTTAGATTTTTGATTAATAATTTTTTTAAATGACGTTGATTCTGTATCGATTTTCGATCCTGTGTTTATTTCTGTAAACATTTAAAACAAGATCTGATTATTGTGAATTTTATCATTGGTCTTCTCCACTAGATGTCACCTTCTTATTTACCTCTATCCGTGAATGCTCAGGTGAAATGCTATAGTAATACTACAAATCCGCAGAAGCATTTGACATCATGTGTAAAGGCCCCATGATTTCTGCAATGAATAAATGAATGTCGGACAGCGCGACACAGTTTTGTTTACTGCACATAATAAAGTGCGGACGACGTTTGCGGTGTTTTCAGCTTCTGTCGTCTCTCTATATGATGATATAAACACACAATATCATCTCCAGCTGCTCCGAGAGTCACTTCATTAGCATTTTACAGTTTAATTTGAGAAAACTACCATCATAGCACATTCACAGCAGCTGCAAGTTCTTCACGGCAACTTGTCAAAATAAAAGTATAGTTTAACGTTAAACTGTGTCAGAAACATATTACTATTTAGCAGTCTTAAGACTTAATCTAACAACAATGCTACTACTATTAATAATAAATATGAATAAATAATTATTTTTCATTTTTACAGTAAACCTCTATTGTGCAGCACTTTGTTTGCCAAAAAGTAAAAGGGTTTCATTTTCATCTGATCAGGATAAATACTTTTTTTTTATGCCTTCATCTGATTACCAGAAAAATTAATATGTACATTTTATAGGGCCCTATTATTGTTTTAATATAAGCCGCTGGCTCTCAATTTCTGATGTTAACTGTTCATTTTTTTAGAAATATCAATAGCATTTGTATTAAAACTATATTCACTGAATATAATTTTTAAAAACTGAAAATTGAATCGAGAGCTTGCAAATCTAATTGAATTGGGACATCTGAATCGATACCCAGCCCTAGTGGCTAAACATCAACGCCTCAGCAGAAGAAGATCAACGCCGCCTTCTACATCGCTGCCTTTTTAGTCTCGCCCACCGATTTTCATGTGTAATGTTAATAATGAGGCAAACGTGCAGGTCTACACAGAAACCAAACGATAAAGATGGCTCTGAATACAACAAGGTGCTGTGCAGTGCCAAGTTATGGAAAAACTTTTTGCACTGCCTTCCTTCTGTTCACAACATTAGGAAAGAGTCACTGAACTTTATTTTTAGTTCTAAGCTGCATCAGTAAGAACTTCACTTCATTTTACAGTGAATTCTTTTACAAACAAGGAACAGTTTGACGCAGGATTTTTAAAAAGTTTGAAACTAAAAGACGATGCTGTGTTGGCTATATTGAATCTGACAGTAATGTCACTACTGCTTTGTCTGTTATTACAGATCGTCTGATATGTATTTGAGTATTTATGTGTCAATCTATGAAGGATGTAGGCTGTCAAACATGCACAACTATTAACCAATCATAGCAATGGGCGTTTACTTCCAAGTCTACAATCCGCCATGCCTATTCATAGAGCGTTCTGATGAGGGGGGTTAAAAACAGGACAGAAATAATAGCCTGTGACTTCTAAAGTATGTTTTTTTTATATTAAAACATTAATAACATTGTAAGGGGAGCTCAGAGAATGGTACAAAATAATAAAAAGGCAGTTCTTGACCCCTTTAATGAAGAATTTGGATTGGAATTAAATTGTTTGTGTTTGGTTTTAAGGCTACGGAGATGCTCGTGCACAATGCACAGAACCTCATGCAGTCTGTGAAGGAGACGGTCAGAGAAGCTGAAGCCGCCTCCATCAAGATCCGCACAGACGCAGGGTTCACTCTTCGCTGGGTCCGAAAGACCCCCTGGTACCAGTAAACCGAGGACTAGTTGTTTTCAATTAGCAATTCGCATTCTTGCCTTTTCAAACATGTGGGATCTGATAAGGGGTGGCAAGTGGAGAGAATGATCTGTCCCTATCTGATTCTTATACTTTTGGACATCAGTGTTCAGCTCTAGTTTCGGGATGACTGGTATTACTTATTTTTATTTACTTGCTGGTATGGGTACTTGGTACACCTACCTACACTGCTCCTTACGGAGGCTATTTTTGTCCTGAAAGTTTGCTGTTGTTACCTTTATCTCACACTACTGAGGTACAGTGTAGGAGTATACAGGAAGCAGATTTTTAAATATATATTTTTGGTATGTTGGGTTTCCAAATTCCAGGTATATATATATTTTTTGCATGAAGACGTTTTCTATTTTGTATTGGAGAAAATGGCATGATGCCTCTCTCGAACAACGTTGGAGTTCATGATGAAGATGAAATTTACTTTAAATTAGTTTTTGACAATTCAATTTTCTTATTGAAATGTATATATTTATATTTCTTATATTTCATCAAAACATTATCACTTTTTAGTCGCAAATATACAACACATACAATGTTTACTTTGCTTTTTAAAAAACCCTACGGCTGGTGGTTTTTTATTATAATTTACTATAATTAACTGTTCTTCACTCATATTTATAATGAACTTTTGCTCAGCTATTTATTAAATATGATAATGCCTTTTTTGATGGGTCGTGCCATTACAGAGATGTATTTTGCATGGCATGGTTGATGCCAAAGATTTTGTTTTTTTACACTCTAGCTATCAAATAAACACATCTACATAGACATGTGAAAGCTTAGATAGTTAACACTGAAATTCTTTATACTTCATTCACACTGTTCTTTCTGTTAAGCTTGTCAGAAAGTGAATTATTATTTACATTTGTTAAAAGAAAAGCACAATCCTCGCAACAGTTGAACTGTTCTCTCTTAGCTCAGTCTGTTTACAGTTTACAGCTGTAATTGACGTTTCTCTGTGCGATTGTGTTTGCAATTGTAGTATATTGATGATGAAGCTGTCTTAATGTTTTTACCCATTTAAAAAGAATGGGTAACAAGACCCAGGTGGCTTGTTTATATGTGATACCTATGTATTTAAAGATGCCTAAAAGGCATAGTTTACCCCCAAAAACCTTCCGGTTGTTCTAAAACTGAAAATGTTTTTGTCTATGCGATGAAAGTCAATGTGGACCCCATTGACTTTCAATGTATGGACAAACTGGAGAGGTTTATCAAAATGCCGTCTTTTGTGTTCTACAGAAGAAAGTCAGTCATACAGGTTTGGAACGACTTGAGGGTGAGTAAACTGTACATTTTTTTGGGTGATCTATCATTTTAAGGACAGTAAATTTACAGTATAGAATCCAATGTGTGGAAATTGTGCAATCATAGTATGAAAAACTCAGTAGCACAAGCTCATCAAAATTATTAGCTGAAGATGCACTCTGAAATGTTCTGTACAGCTACACGAACACTATCATGATGCTTCACTGCCTTGCATTCACTTAAAATCTCTTGTCTACAACATATACATTTGAATCCTTTTCAGCCCAATATAGTGCCTCGTTGTGAAAGTTTACAGGGCTGTATTTGTATGTGTATTAGCATGTTGTGGGTTCTGATGACATTTAGAAAGGGTGAAATTACTGCTTTGTGAATGTATATATGACACTAATGTTGACTTTTTCAGTGTCACAGAAAAAAAACATCTTATGTGCCTCAGATTAATAAAAAAAATCAGTTAAGGTGTTTTGTTTGGGAACATAATTTCTTGAATATGTCAAGCTATTGTCTCGTTTGACTGCAAAAGGGCTTAGTCAAAGAAGGAAACACACAGAAAATCACTTTGTTTGCAAACTTTATAAATCTGAAGGCTTTTGGTTTAAATACATATCTCAAAATGCAGGTATGCAGTTCCCTTGACGTTTTACAAAATAATGTAATTGCGTGTCCTTGTGTGCAAATCCTCAAAGCTTCATTAAGGTGGCAGTCCTGAATATCTACCATATCACTGGAGGTCAGTGCAACAGAACAGATCGTATCACTTGTGCTCATAATAGCTCCATAGTGCTTGTATGTGGCAAACTACTTTAAGTGTAATTGTCTATCAATCAGATACAGCTTTCATTCACTTTTGAGTAGTGCTTGTTTAGGTAGATGAGTAGACTGCAGCACTGTAAATAAGTTGTGTTTTTTAAAGGCGGCAATTTGAGTGTGTGTGAGGCCTCCTAAAGTTTTTTTTTTTTTTCCCATTCGAAGGCCACTGAACTGGTGAAAATATTTGAAAAATGAAAAAATAAGGCCTGTGACTGTGTGCAGTGAAACTCCCAGATATGTTTTTGTGCCAATAGCAAAGACTGTCAAGCAGTATTGTGATTTACGTACCTTAAATCCTAACATAATACAGTTTTAATACATTAAATGGAATGTTATTGAAATGAAGTTAAAAATTCCCAAAGAAAATGCTCTCCCAATACTCTCCAGTAGAGAGATTTTCACTTTTTGCATGTTGCCAGTTACTTCCAACTAAAGAAGAAACATAAATACTACAATAACAAATGTATCTGTAATGTTTAAAAAAAAAAAACAAGGGATTGTGCACAAGGTTGCAATCCTGTATGATTTGTCACTTAGAAAATGGCACCTCTAATAAACTTTTGGCATATCACTGTTATACTCTACAGCTGGCCTCATGTCCTGACCTGAAACTTCCCAGCTTTGGTCACATATTTCACACCCTTGAATGGTTTATATTTCTCTCCGTACATGTCTAGGCGATTGACTTTCAGACCTGCGAAGAAGAAGAAAGAGTGAAATAAACTGTATTCATATAGCGCATTTTAGGATGAATAAGATCAAAATAAGTTTAGAAAAAAAAGTGAACAAATAATAAGAAAGTAGGATAACAGTAGCTTTTAACAGCTTGTTATTAACAATGCTTTATCACAAAGTCCTGCTGGCAATGAATAACGACCCAAGCTGATAAAAGGACACTAGCCTACCTGAGATGGCTAACTGCTGGATTTTCAGGTCAATGTTCAGACTTGGGTTCTCCTCTGGTTTAGGAGCTCCAGACTGCAGGCTTAGACTTCCTTTCAGATTAGGAAGCTTTTGGGGGTTAAGTTTCCCTATATCCCACACCAAAATCTACAAGACAACAGTCAGAACTATTAGCCAGCATCTAAGGGAAAATATTGTTTCAACAGTGACATTACTACAATAAATCAATAAAAATGGAAGACAAAGAAAGCATCTGACCTTTGTGACAGGGTCATAGTTGTAGGTTCCCTGAGTCGCATTGAGGTTAGCACTGAGAACCACTTTGGGCATGTGTACGGTCACTACTAAACACTCCACAGTCTTTCCCATGGTCTGCTTAGGACCCACAGTGATGTCCAGTCTTCCTGAAGATCCAGTCTCAAAGAAATTGATGTTCTGCTTCACATATACTGGGATTGCTACAAGGCTGCAAAATCAGATAAAAAGCTTTTAATGGGCAATATATAAACAGACATGTTTTAGGTTTATTGCTTAACCGTTTACTTCAGATCTATACTCTTCTTACTTCTGCGCACTGATATGATACGACATGAGTTGAAAGTTTCCATCAGGGGGAATGAAGGAGATAACTCTCTCACTTTCCCATCTCTTATAACGGACGCATGGATGAAAGCTCACATCGTCCAGAAGTCTGGGGTTCTGTAAAATGTTGATGAAAACATGAGTTTTTAAAAGTACATATGTGCCATATAGTCCCTTGATCATAAAGGTCATAAAAGCTGCATGCATTAAAGAAATATACACGTATACATATATGTGTATATATATATATATATTTTTTTTTTTACAGTTTTAGATAAAGCATTTTACAAATTATACTCTATCTTTTGTCCTTGAAAAAGATACTCAATCCTTAGGTGCACTACAGGTGCCTAGTGGCGCCACTTGTGCTCTGAACTTTCATTAGATAAGGTCAGAGTTAGATAAGAACACAGATATGGACAACATTTTCCAAGTCAGCATAGAATTATAATTCACCATATCTATTTTTTAAATGCATGTTATAGATCTTATTGTGAACATTTCATCTGACTGTGTACGTTTTATTTATTTATAATAATAATGTATAAGGAAAATGGCAACCTGCTTAAACCCAGCCACTACAAGCTTTCATTTGCCTCCATTTTTGAGTGCACCGGCCACATCTCAAAATCTAATTAACAACCAACTGATAGATCCAATTCTCCACCCTACATTTTTAATTTTCCCAATAATACATCACACTATGGAAGAAAATACCTGACGCTAGTCTAGTTTCATCACAACTTTAAATATAGTTGATGGCAAAGAAAAATAAACTGTATCCCATTAAGTGCTCTCACCATAAATGAGAGAGTAAGGTCTGGCATTCCAGAGAGCTTTACACAAGCATCAATAACTCCTTGGATTTCTGCAAAAACTGTAGTTCCTGAAACAGAAGAGAACACCAACATTAACCTTGAAAGGAAATACAACCCCTTCAGTATTATGCACTCACATGAACAATGTACAGTTGAGGTCAAAAGTTTACATACACCTTGCAGAATCTGCTAAATGTTTTATTATTTTACCAAAATATTTCACATAAAAAATGTTTAAATATAGTGCATAAGAGAAAATAACAGTTGAATTTATAAAAATTACATTGTTCAAAAGTTTACATACACTTGATTCTTAATACTGTGCTGTTACCTGAATGATCCACAGTGTGTTTTTATTTTGTTTAGTGATAGTTGTTCATGAGTTCCTTGTTAGTCCTGAACAGTTAAACTGCCTGCTGTTCTTCAGAAAAGGCCTTCAGGTCCCACAGATTCTTTGGTTGTTTAGCATTTTTGTGTATTTAAACCCAACAATTACCGTATGATTTTGAGATCCATCTTTTCATACTGAGGGCAACTGAGGGACTCATCTGCAACTATTACAAAAGGTTCACACGCTCACTGATGCTTCAGAAGGAAACACGATGCACTAAACTTTTGGAATTTGAAGATTAGGGTAAATTTGAACTTATTTTGTCTTTTGGGAAACGTAAGTATTGTCTGTAGCTTCTGAAGAGCAGTGCTAACTGGAAAATAGGAAGAAATGTCAAATGTCAAAAAAGGAAAACAAATGTTACATTATCTTGAGTAGTTTTTGTTTATTAGTATGGATGAATTGGATCATCGAAGGTCGGCAGCAAAGACAGTAGTTAATAAAATGGGATTAGATACATAAAGGAAATTTGCATTATTTAACATATTTAATTATTGCAGATTTGCGTCATATTCTGAGTTGAATTTCACTGTTTTTATTCATTTTGAGGAATACTGGATCTTTTTTTTTTTTTTTTTTGAGATGAATTAATGCATGTTCACATTTATTCTAGAACTACTCCCTAACTACTACTTACTCCCGATTTCTCTTAACATGGGGACAGGAGAGCTTTTTAATCAATAAATGGGGGGAAAAAAGTAACTGGCGTTAAAAAAGTAAAAGATATTTTCCTGTCAATTAAAAAGTAATGTGTTACTTTACTAGTTACTTGAAAAAAGTAATATTATTACATGAATCGTGTTACTTGTAATGCGTTACCCCCAACACTGGTCCTCAGTGTGAAAAAATGGATCTTAAAATCATACAATCGTTGTTGGAAAAGGTTCAAATACACAAAAATGCTGAAAAACCAAAGAATTTGTGGGACCTGAAGGATTTTTCTGAAGAACAGCGTAAATGTCTTTTATGTGAAATATCTTATTCAGGTCAGTACTAAATAAACAACATGCATTTTGTATGATCCCTCTTATTTTGGTAAAATAATTAAGATTGGGCAGATTCTGCGAGGTGTATGTAAACTTTTGACCTCAACTATAAGTGTAAAATCAAAGTACCAAAAACAGTCTTACCAGACTTATCCAGGATGGCATCGATTTCTTCCACCACATCGAAGTAAGCTTCATTATTGGTGTATTTCACACCTGCTCTTCTCCATGGAATGGTGGAGAGCTGACCAGTAGGGAGTGTTTCGCCAACATTACTACTGCCTGAAGATTACGAATCACTCAGTTAGATTTTCAACATCACATAGCCATAAATAAAATACTCAGGCATGTGGTGTCATACCTGTGATGGTATTGACCATAGTCCGCAGGATTGTGGGAGGTCTGATGAGTTCTTTCAAGATGTTGGATTCTGTAGCGAGGGGGAAGCCGTTATCCAACATTTCCTCCAAGAGCTCATAGACTATGACCATGTTGTCCTTGATTGTAGTCTCAGAACATTCTCCAAAATAGTCCTGCACAAATGATTATAAAATACCATATTCTTCAACACAAATGCTAGAGTATGTAAGACATCTACAACAAAAAGTACACAATGTTTGCTGAATAAAAGATTTCTTAAAATAAAATCATACTGAACCCAAACTATGCCACATCGTCAGTGGGTTATTTATACCTGAAATGTCTCTGCGACTCGATGCAGAAATTCTATTACAAAGAGTGGAGGCACTTCTGTTTGGATGACAGAAACAAAGAAGATCTTCTCACGGTAGATGTTTATGAGATAGTGATGAGGGGTGCGGATGACAGGAGGCACATTGTCAGGTTCCACTGCCTTCTCTCGTGCTTCGAAAAAATAATCGCAGACGGAGCGGCTTATGACACTCTTCCAGTGTTTCTCCAGGAATAAATCGCCAGCATTGTTTATCAGAAACAAGCTGTGAATCATGATGAGGGCTGGAATTTCAACAGGATGAGAATGGGACAATGAGAATGGGAGTCATGTGCTAACAGCAGGTATGAGCTACGATGCTAATCCAGTGTTTTTTAATAACACTAGTTATAAAAATTACATTTAAAAGAGGGTTGTTGGGATAAAACTTTAAGTGGATAATTTAAGGTCACTATCCAAAGTAAATCCTCTGTATAAGATACAAAACAATATTTTTACTACCTACAGTAAGTAAGTAATAAGAATTACACTACCAGTCAAATGTTTTTTAACATTTTTTATATTTGATCCAAAATACAGCAAAAGCAGTAATATTGTGAAATATTCTTACTATTTAAAATAATTGCTTTCAATTTAAATATTTTGTGAAATGTAATTTTTTCTGTGATCAAACCTACATTTTCAGCATCATTACTCCAGTCTTCAGTGTCACATGATCCTCCAGAAATCATTCTAATAGGCTAATTTGCTGTTCAAGAGACATTTCTTCTTTTTTAGGATTCTTTAATGAAAGCGTGTATCTGAAACAAAATGTTTTTGTAGTATTATACACTATATTTAAAAGCTTGGAGTCAGTATAAAGGTTTTTTTCAGTTTTATTTCAGATAAATGCTTGCTCATGCCGTTTTCAACATGCTAATAACAATAAAAAATGTTTTTTAGAGCAGCAAATCAGAATATTACGATCATGTGACTGGAGTAATGACGCTAAAAAATAATCACCTTTGAAAATACAGGAATAAATTACATTTTTAAATATATTCAAATAGAGAACATCATTTTAAATAGTAACAATATTTCAAAATATTTTAATATTTAAATGCAGGCTTGTTGAGCAGAAGAGAAAAAACAATAACAAAAAAAAACAAACAAACAAAAAACTAGGATACTGGCTTTAAAGCAGATTACAATTGTATCCACATTTAATCCACACAAGTGTTTATCCCCATATAATGACTTCAATAACAAAGATAAGGAACTATTATGAAAATAAATTATGCTGACCAGAGTTTAGATCTAAATGCTGTTAACTGTGCATTTTATAAAGCTACATTTTAGGTCCTGAGCTCAGTGCAAACAACATTATCATCCTATCAGTAAATAAAAACTTTCTTCCAAACCTATTATAACTGGTCACAAACACACTCGTAATATATATTACTATAATTACTAAAGGCAATACAGGACTGTGTGATAGCTAACAAAACCATTAATCCCTAAGAAACCACTTCAAAACAAAAGCATAAAAGTTATGTTTCCTGAAGGAAGAGTTACAGGATATCCTGCGCCTGTCAATTATTTGACACAATAATAATCATTCGAACAAACGCAGGCAGTCGGTTGTTCATAACTACACATATCTAAACTTATTTGTAAATAAATCTTACCTATAGACAGCTGTCTTTATTAATGTTTTCAGGCAGTATCCCCCGTTTGCAAATGTGGCAGATGTGTTGTCACTCCTCCTTCCTTGTGTTCGAATCTAAGCCTGTCGCGAATTCATTTTAAAGTGGATTCAAAACACAAACAATCGCTTCTTGCGAAAAAAGCGTAAGATCAAAGACGTTAAACAACACCTCTGCAAAGCACGTGTTTAATTAAAGTTTATATTAGCTTGGAAATGTATTTTTTGCTCCGGCGATACACAGGGACAGCTATGTATCTGTGGTAGTTTTTTTTCTCCACTGCTAGAATCATTTAACCAAATCGGTTCTTTTGAACAACTCTTTTTTAAAAAAAAGTTAAATGAACAGATTCATTGGTTCTTTATATAATCACGTGGCGTGTAGAAACACGCCATTTATTGCGTTTGTCATTAAAGTTTATAAAAAACGACGGCCTTTTGTCAAATTCATACATTTGTAATATTTCTGCTATTTGGCTGTTTTTGTAAGTTTAACCCTGTTAGTCAAATCTTCGGTTCACTCACGACATTTACCGACTCACTGAACCGAGAATCGAATGATTTTATAAGCATCTTACTCATCGGTCCTCAGCTCATTACGAAACGCATATGATCGAGAGAGATGATTCTCGGTTCAATGAGTCCGTGAGAACAGTTTGGACCGTTTCAATCTGCTTCGTGAAGGAAGAGATTTGTGAATCGACTCAGTGAAAAGATTCGATTCAAAAGAACTATCCGCTTACCCGCGCCTCCAGATGCTTCATTCACTCAACAAGGTGCCTGGAGCCTATTTGATAGAGCTCTATCACACTAAAGCATGGCGTCCGATGAACCTAAAGCCAAGAGGATTAAACTCGAGGAAAAAAAGCTCAGGTACAGTAAATACAAGCATCCGTTTGAACAGTGAAGGGTGACAGAGTCAAGCGTGTGTTTGGGATTTTATTCAACACGCGGCGGTTTGTTTGCGAGCACTTTTGGGTCAGAGGTGTAGTCTGCGTGTCACTGAAAGTCCATGTGCTGTCAATTTAATGCTTTTTGTCTCAAACGCACATGGGTGCACTGGAAAGGAATGCATCGGGCAGTTTCCTATTTTAGAGCAGTGCCGAAGAATCAGTTCAGTTTTGCTGCAAAGCCTAAATCGCAAAACTCGTGATCATGTGGCATGAGTGAACAATATCCAAAGCGTTCCACAATCACTTAAATTATACATATGCGACTTGTGAGTTCATGTTGATGTGTACATATGATTAATGCTTTCGAACATCCGTTGTCCTTGAGTGTTTTATATCGACCACTGGAGCGCGTCCCTTTGGCTCCACGTGTCTTTTGTTATGCAGTTCGGCTCAGCTGCACAAAAAGTCTACCTGCTTTACACTCATGCATAAATAACATCAATACATGCATGCATTCAAAAAACATGCATGAATACACAATATAGCTGTTCGTTAAGTTTATTCCCCATGCACAAATGTTGGTTGCAAGTTCTGGAGGTCACTTTCCGGCTGGTATTTTTGTCCCAAACCTATTGACACCAGTCTTCTCAAGATATGTGGTGGCTTTAGCAGTGCTAACATTGCGAAATATCAACCATAACTAGTATGTGCCGTAGTTATTTGGCTAATGGCTTACTGAGTATAAATAAATGACAATGCATACACTCTAAGATACTATCATGTATGAATACGGTTAGGTCATAGCTGAATATTGGTCATTATTGTTTACGTTTAGGTTTATTTTTACATGTACACAAAATTTCACTCACAAAAAAAAGCTTAAACGGAGAGCAAATTCGTGCTTTCTGTTATTGGCCAATCAGCAGTCAATGCTGCTCGTTCAGCCAATCAGCGGCGAGGTGGTCTTGCGTCTGAGTACAAACATTGCAGACCGCTGACTGACTGTCATTAAACTCCAGTGAGCATCATCATCACCTCAAGCCATCCTCATGCCTACAGCCAGGTAGGGAAAAACTAGATAGTTAGACACCTATTCAGCTATTTAAGGAATTTTCTAAGTTTTGTCATTCTGTGATGAAAAGAGAAACATTTTCAAACTCAAATAAATGTCGTTTTAAGATAATTTGTTGATGTTTTAAATGTTTTGGCTAGTTTTCTGCATAGTTTGCACATTTACCATGTTGCTGAGATGGCTGCTGTTTACCTTTAATTGTACATAAATGATTTTAGTCACAACTGAAATGACATTCATATATTTCTTTATTCAGTGAACAGCACATTGAAACATCTGTTTTGGAGCACCACAAGCTTCACAAACTCCCACACTGACACATCTGTGCTTCTTCACATGTTTCCCATAACTTACACTAAAAACAATTGTCTTTCTTTGAATGTAGGAGTGTGAATGATCATTAAGATGAATTGTGTTGCCTGCTCATGTAGTATTTGGACGTGCTCCCTTATTTGCTTACATTGATAACAGAGTATAATTTATTATGGAAAAACATGTAGGCTTTTATCGGTACTCATTGCTAAGTTTTAATCTTAGGGTCTCCACCACACATGTCTCATCCAGGGTGAATGAACGGTCAGTCACTCAGCCACGTGCTTGAATGCTTGGTTGGTTAGATGTGGTGACTGTCTAATGCTTTCTTTAATGTTTTAGTGCCTGGTTTGAAACATTTATGACATGCTTTTCGGCTTTAAAACAAAACAAATGCTGAGCATTTCTGCATGTGATAGATAAAATATCTAGCTTGTAGCTTTTCTATGTAAGCAATGCTTACGTTTTTCAAATTGTGTAATGTGCTGTAGTATATGCTTGAATGGATCTGTGTTTATGCTGAATTTCGGTTATGTAAAGTCCCCCAAGACAAAAACGCTTGAGTTATGCACATTTTTTGAATGTTTGGTGAAAATGCTGAAAATAGTCTGCTTGGTCAAAAAAAATGTCCCTGCTATCTTTAGAAGACACATCATGCAAGTGAATCACAAAGGCCTTGTGCATATGCTTTTAGTGTTACTATGCTTATGTCTGTTGTCAGGACTACCCAGTTGTTTTCCTAATGTCTTAACTGGACACGCATGTTTTTTTTTTGTTTTTTTTTGCAGTCAGAATGCCCTTTTCGGGATGGGAAACCCCCTGCTTGACATCTGCACTGTTGTGGACAAAGACTTTCTAGACAAGTAAGTCACATGTTTCTTTAAAATCAATTTGATTTGAATCTATTTAATGACATGGCTAGGTACTGCTGTATGTTTGCTTTAGGATCAGTTTGTCGTGTCAGCATTTTCTCTTGGGTGAAGTGTAAACTAAAACCTCTTTTTAACATGTCAGCGAGTGGTTGATCTTTGGTCAGCCCATGTTAGATACGTTGGAAGCCCAGTAGCTTTTGGGTTCATAATCTTCTATGTAGAGAAATTAAACCTACTATGTTTAATAGCGTCCTTGCCTTACCATGACCGTGAGGTGGCACACTTCGAGCGGTTTCACTAAACGGATGTTTTCAGTAGTCTGACCTTTCTGCAACATTTTAAAACATGTGCAGGTAAACTAGTTTGATCCGTTTTTTTTTACGGTCAATTCGCAAAGGTAGCTTTTATCTGGTAAATTCTATAATCTACCAGGACACATTTATCTTTAAACATGAATGTTTTTTAACAGTCAAACTGCAGTTTTTGGCTTCTAACTGTCAGCACTATTGCAGACAGGTTTGGTAATCTTAAAACTGCTGTTTTAGAATGAACAGCTTGACCTGTGGCAGACTTTGACTGTAATGATTTCCATTTGATTTATTCTAAGGAGTTTGTTTAGTTGCATGATTTGTTGTTTGCAGGGCAGAGTCAAAGAATGGATTACTAAGATGCATTAAGAAAGATCAGTAAGCTGTCTATTTAATGATTAGATATTGGCCCAGCACATGATTGACCGCATACCAAATATAAAAAGGCTTTCGAGATAACGAAAAATAATTTTAGCTACTTGACCTGCTTCTTCACCTAAATCTCAGTAATGCCACTTGGTCACTTATTATGTTGACTGACAAATTAAGGTTTGACTCTATAGGTTAATTTGTTAGCTTTTCCTTTCAGTTGATTGAGAGAGAATCACAACAACATCTCTCATGGTTTATATGCATACACTACCGTTAAAGAGTTTGGCTTTTTTGAAAGATTTTTGTTTTTTGAAATAAATGCTCACCAAACCGGCTTTTATTTGATCAAAATAGATACATTGATATTATTATAAATTTATAATATAATAGATAAATTGTGAATATTACTGCCATTCAAAATAATTTCTCTAAAGCCTATTTTAACACATTTTGAAATGGCAAAGCAGAATTTTTTTAGCAGCCATTACTCCAGTCTTCAGCACCACATTCAGACCACTTTAGAAGTCATTCTAATATGCTGATTTGCTGTTTAAGAAACACTTATTATTGTAAATGTTGAAAATAGTTGTGCTGCTTTCATGAGTATAGAGATTAAACACTATAAATGTCTTTGCAAAAAAAACTTTTAATGGTAGTGTAAGGAATTCTCAAAAGTCATTCTGTTATTATCTCTAAATAATATATTTTTTTTTCACTGCATAAGATCTCCAATATTTCCGATGAGTCACTGTCTAGTTCTATAATCTTCTTCAGATGTGAAATTTCACCTTATTAGATGAGCTGTTATGACCATTTGTACCACAGCCTGCAGACAGTTGTCAGATGGTTTCCATTTTTAAAAGCACACCAAGCTCATGTTCGTCTGTTATAAATGACTCATAATTGACCATGTTTTGTAAATGCAGGAACAGAATTCAGTTTGTAAAATTTAGTGGAATATGCTAGTTATTGTGCACGCTTCCAAAGACGTTTTAAGTTGATGAAGTGATTATGGCTCAACGAAAGCAGCTTTATTTTGTGTTAGGCCTAA
Organism: Cirrhinus molitorella; assembly: GCA_033026305.1. Taxonomy (NCBI): domain Eukaryota; kingdom Metazoa; phylum Chordata; class Actinopteri; order Cypriniformes; family Cyprinidae; genus Cirrhinus; species Cirrhinus molitorella. Next base: position 25,866,278 of record CM065126.1, on the reverse strand, counting down.
GACCTTCACCTACAGCCGTCTTACTAAAATGAGCTGTCGCACGTGCTTATGTTTATCTCGGGGCGCATGGGTCTGTTTTGTGTAGATTGTTCCATGATATGTTTGAGAGTACATTTCAAGATAATTAGCTGTACGTGACAAAATATGGCACAAGTTCGCCCAACATGAATTACTTTAGATAGGGCCCTATAAAAATCGTTTTATTTATTCCCAAATTCCATTTAATTTTTTTAATTCAGTTGTTTTTTTATTTTAATGTTTCTAGATTCCATTGTTTTTCTGTAAATTTTTTTAGACTACTTTTTTCTTTCCAAAAAACATAATTAATTGAAATCATGAAACTTTTATAGTTCAAAAGCAATTTATTAAACATTTAACAAAATAGAATTTTTAAGGCCCTATGAAATACGTTTTAATTTTTCTCAAATATAGTTTTATTTTTACTAAATTCTGTGTTTTTCATTTTTCTGAATTCCTTTTTTAATGGTTTTATACATTTTAATAATCAAAAGCATATCCAAATTTTTTTTTTTTATTAAAAACTAAATTATTATTATTATTATTATTATTATTTTTTTTTTTTTTTTTTCAGAAATAGTGTTGTGTATTTACATTTTTCTGGTAAATATTCCTTAAAGGGTACATAACATACACAGTTTCACCTAATCTCATGTTATTCCTGAGTACTTATAGAGTAGTACTGTATCTTTATTATCTCCAAAAAGTCTTTAGTTTTATCATATTTCTAAAACAAAAATACAGCTTTCCGATTTTCTCCGGAAAAACCCGAGCTTCTGGAGGCGAAAAATCCAGAGTAAATCCAGCAGTGCACTGAGTGCAGCCGAATGAATCGCGTTGATGGGCGCGCTCTCTTTCTCACGGTCTAACCGACGTGCGCGCGGGCATGATATTGAATGCCATTTAAATAGACACTAGTCCATATCACATTTCGATATAAGTGTACTCAGGGCTCGCAAAATTGCCAGCCCAACGTCCCGGGGCTGTTTCACCGCCCTGCCTGACAGGCTGTCCTAAAGTAGAGGGCTCTTGCAGGTCCTTAAATACTCCTCAATTTAGTTGTATAAAATTTAAGGCCATAAAAAGTCTTCAATACGTTAAATAGTATAAGAAAAGTCTTAATTATAGTTGGGGACGGAAAGACAAGAATCGCGATAGGGCTGGATTGAACTTCAAAAGGCAATGATGTCACTGAATATACATGTGCGCCGCCCCTTTCAAAGTCAAAACGCGGCACAAATGTCTTTATATGAATGTATCTGAAGGTAACCGACTGTCCTTAGAAATGTCATTGTCATTGCATCTTACCTATAATGCCTGATAAAATGGCGTTAATAAGCGCGGTGCTTTGTGTACAGCCTAGTTTCTAGGGAAACATAATATTTCAGCACTCCTAGAGCGAATGAATTTGCATTTCCAATAAATATGCATTTCCAATCAATTTTTCAGCTCAGATTATTGCAAATATCGACCCATGTTTTTATGCAGCAAACACATAGAGTTGTAAATTTGAAAGAAGTTAATGTGCCTTCTAAAAATCTTAACAATTAGAACAGAAATATGTATGTTTTAAATAAATATAATAATTATACACTTGATTTAATCCTTTCAATGGCATAAAGGCTAAAATGCTGTTGTATAACACATTTGGTTTTTCTGAACTGTAAATCATAATTTCATGGGTTAATATACTACTGTACATCGTCCAACCCCACTCATATTGTTCATTTTACTTGTGCAGCTCTTAAAAAGGTGTTTTGTTGTTTTTTTTTGTTTTTTTTGGTCTAGTTAAATTATTTTCGGGCTACCAAAATCTAAAGAGTACCTGCCCGAAGGGCTACCAGAGATTTTGAAATTTTGCAAGCCCTGGTACTGACCTTGTACTGACATTTGATTTATTCCAAAATTTGCCAAATTTCCGTGACATTTCGTGTTTTATAGTAAATTCCCTTTTTATGACTGAATTCCATGATTTTGTCCTCATTTTCTGCATCGCGGAAATTATAGGCCCCTATTTAAAGAGGTCATTTGACCATATTTTTATGCCACAAATGTCATTGATGGACATTTTTTAGGGAAAAAAAAATTCTTAAAGGTTGTTTTTTTTTTTTTTTAATTATTATTATTTTATTGAGTAGATCTGGTGTTACAAAGATGCTTTGTGTGTCTCACAGGTATGGACTCAAACCAGATGACCAGATCCTAGCAGAAGAGAAGCACAAGGAAATGTAAGTGTCTTTCACCAGTGCTACATTGTTTGTTTTAACACAGGCCGTTTTGGTATGTTCAGTGATATTGAGGGCTGATTATAGATTTTATATGAGTCTAATGTTCGTGAGAATGTCTCATACTGGCATGTGGCATAATCTACTTCCCTAGTGTAATTTCTTATTTAGTAGCACTAAATAAGTAGCGTGCATTAAAAGATTTTATACGCATGGCTGTATGCCAACAAAGCAATTTCATATCCTTTCATCTTTAGAAGATGTGAGATCTCCAGGAGGGGAAGTGCCTGTTCGATGCATTACCAAAGCACCATTGTAGTTTTGTTGCCATCTTGTGTATTGATGTTACTCCATGTTGATTAACATCTGATCTAAACGGTTGAAACGGCTTTAATACAAAGATTAGAAGGATGTTTAGTGCATTAGTAGGATACTGACAACTCTGTATTATGTTCAGGCAGATGGATTCATCTGATCCCACTTCCCTTGATCTAATCATGTGTGAAAGCATATGATTTGATAAGTCTGAAATCGTACTCTTTGGTCTCAGCAGTGAGTCCCATAATAATTAGACCCTCAGAGATAGAGACAGTGATTCAATATGTGATACACAGTGTGTGACACCAGCAATTTTAGCATGAGGGGAAACTCGCAGTAGCTTTAAGCTAACATGCGCTTTTGTCTGAGCATTTCAATGTCATGGTTGAATCATAAAAGACTACTTTAGCACAGTCCAGCTCAGATCTGCACTCTGCACTTTTTACTATTTATAGCATGAAATAACAAATGAACATCAGAAGGTATCTTGTTTCAACTGTGGAAAGACATCAGTATACAGCATTTTTCAAGTTCAAGTCCACCGGCGTTAATCTACTTTCCTGTCTGGTTTGGTTGTTGGACAAAAATGTCACATTCTGCGTTATAATTGGTCCATTCGCCTGTCAATCAAACTCCTTGCGAAGGGTCAATTCTGCTGTCATTTCTGAGTGGCTAGAGCAAGTTCACAGTACGTTTGCTCAACATACAGTATGCCCAGCTTTTGGTAATGGGCTTAGGAGCCAGCCTTCGGAAGTAGAACAAGGATGTATTGTTTACTGCATGTAATTGCATGTAATTTGGGGTATATTTAACTTGTTTTCCTTCAGTTTAGTTTGTTTTGAGAACTTCATTTTTGCTCAGTAAATACTCCTCCTTATTCGTCTTGGTTTGGAAATTGTTGACGTTCAGTTATATTTGGTCTGAAGGTACCAAGTGGATTCAGGAATGGGCAGAGTTTGAGAAGTGGGCTTATTGGTGTTGCAAAAATGGATAAAGGTCAATCAATGGATTGTACTGTTGTTTAATAACAAACAAAATTACATAATCTAGTATCTTTATGCATGCTGTTGTAAAGACTGTAAGACAATTCCTCACAGAGTGGTTTCATTTAGATTAAATATTGCATCTGTACTGTTTTTTCATCTGGGGAAAAAACAGCATTGTCATTTAACAATGATCAGGATCTTTTATGGCATTTATTAATGTTCATGTTCATCCATGATACAGTTGACGTCAAAAGGTTGCATACACCTTGTAGAATCTGCAAAATGTTAATTATTTTGTCAAAATAAGAGGGATCATATAAAACACATGTTATTTTTTTTATTTAGCACTGACCTGAATAAGATGTTTACATATAGTCCACTGACCAATGACCCTGTTCAAAAGTTTACATAGACTTGACTTGATTCTTAATACTGTGTTGTTACCTGAATGATCCACAGCTGTTTTTTTTTTTTTTTTTTAGTCATAGTTGTTCATGAGTCTCTTGTTTGTCTTGAACAAGAGACTCTAACGTAAACATTCACTATTAGCAAATAATTATGAAAAACTGACCATGAAAACAGTATTTTCCAATTCAAGATGATAAACAGATAATCTTGTTACCAAGTTCGAGATGATACCTATGTGTTTGGACTGTTTGGAAATGCGTATTTGTATTCAAGTCGCCATCACACCACTGCGCATAAACAACGGGCACGCCAGAGTTGGCCTTGCCTCAGACTTCAAAGGTAAAATTAATAAAATCATTTGATTTTTTTTTTTTTGCCAAATGCATAACAGAAATGTTTGCACTGTCGGTGCCGATAGCCTTGTGGGCAGTGCGCCGACATACAGCGCCGTTGCGCAACGGGCGTCCCGAGTTCGATTCCCGGCTCGAGGACCTTTCCCGACCCTACCCCCTTCTCTCTCTCCACTTCGCTTCCTGTCCCTCCTGATCTGTCCTATAATAATAAAAGCCAAAAAATAAATCTTTAAAAAAAAAGAAATGTTTGCACTGAACTGTGTTTTTAGGATTTCCACGGGTCCTTCAGTTTAATTGTTTAAATGATACAAACATTCTTAATTATAAGAGATTTTGGAATGAAAAGACACAAATTGCTATATAGTTTAATATGATTATTAAAGTGGACCAACGAGAATCTAATGCATTATACAAATCTAAACAAATAATACATTAAGAGATGTTATTTAATATTATAATTGATTGATAATTGTTACAATTAAAATAATCATTTTAATTTGACTCATCCCTTTTTCTAAAAAATTTTTAATGTTGAAATTTCTTAAAAAGGTCTCAAATTGAATTTTAAAAATCCTGCAGATACCCGGTTATATTATGGTACCATTTAGATTTTTTTTCTTTTCTTGAATAAGCCTTTTAACGGTCCTCAGTTATTTTTCCACTATAAAAAATAGGACCACTGTACATTAGTTTGTTGCAAATTTACAGACAATCCAACTGAGGTGTTTATATTGGCTTGTTGGGCTAATATTGCTATCATATGACAACAAAGTTTCCCTTCCGAGCTATCATAACTGCACGTTTTATAGTTAATAACATTTTTAAAAACTTGCATTAATTATACTTTATTTCCTCTTTATTTTTTTTTTTTTTTTTTTTTTTTTTTTTTTTTTTAAGATTTATTTTTGGCCTTTTTGGCTTTATGATGACAGGATAGATCATTACTGACAGGAAGCGAAGTGGGAGAGAGAGAAGGGGGTAGGGTCGGGAAAGGTCCTCGAGCCGGGATTCGAACTCGGGACGCCCGTAGTGCAACAGCACTGTATGTCGGCGCACTGCCCACAAGGCTATCGGCGCCGACTATTTCCTCTTTATTGAAGGAAATTAGAGTGATACAGTGTAAAAGGTGTTCAATCCTTGGTATAAATGTTAAAAAATGCTGGCCCTTATCAGTATCAAAGCTGCCCATCCCTGCTATAACATGTTAGTGTAAGTATAGTGTTGTATAAGATAGATGTGTTTCCAATGAACAGTACACTTTATTTTAAAACCTTGTTTGAGCATGTGTTGGTGTGGGTGGGCCCGACAAGACATTGTGCCCAGGGGCCTCTGAATTCTTGATCCGGGCCTGATTATAATACTAAATACAATACAGAGCGGAACAAGTCCGAGTCCGCATTAGAAAAGTTCAAAGATACAAAGGGAAGCGATATTGAAGCGTAGTGTATTAAATATGTCTGTTAGTCTATTGAGCCTTTTTACACAACACGTAGTTTGATTGCTGAATGGAGGATGACAGACAGCCGCAGCGGAGAGAACAGTTTACGTGAACTTGAATTTAATGACTCAATATTCATTTGTACCTCACATTAAACTATAGAACAGCTGCAGAACACTTGAAATATAGTGCACAAGAACTTTGTGGTGCTTTAAAATTATTTTTGTGCCTTTCGTAGGGCTCAACAATAACAGAATAGTATACGCACAATATCGAATTTAGATCGGTCTTGTCTGACTGATCCCCGATCCGGCAGAAAATGCCAGGATCGGAGCCGCTTCCGATACTGAGTATCGGATCGATGCATCCCTAATGAAAACAGTTTGAGAGTTGTTCACTTCTAGAATGAAAACTTCCTGATGGTTTACTCACCCCCTATGTCATTCAGGATGTTCATGCCTCCATTAGTCCACTATATGGAGAAAAGTCCTGGAATGTTTTCCTCAAAAACATAATTTCTTTGCGACTGATGAGAAAGACATGAACATCTTGGATGACATGGGAGTGAGTAAATTATCAGGAAATTTTCATTTTTGAAGTGAACTTCTCCTTAAATGACGATAGTCTTTGTTTATCTGTTGGTGAAACTTATTAAAAAGTATAAATTGTTACAGTCAAACCATTATCTCTATGGTAACACTGTGTTATGCACTGTAAATGTTAAATATAAACATGGAACACACCGTCTTTATTAGTTTTGTTCATGTTTTTTTTGTTTTCCAAAACACTAGAGTCATAGGAAATGTTTGGCTGTCCAGATCAGACTGTTCTGTTTGTGTGTAATAAGCTCTTCTCAGAAATTCTTTCCAAAGGTTGTAAGGTTATTTTTGTTTGGATTCATAGATTATAGTGCGTTTAAGTCGAGATTGAGCTGAACGACATGGATCTGACGGAGACCTTTTGCCCTGTATTGGTTTACTCAGCTGCGCTATGCTTTTCCTCTCTCTGTGTGCGGATTTCAACAATGCATTTCTTCAGCATGCACAATGTAAAACATATGATCACGAGGGGGCCCGTTCATCAAGCTTCAAACAATATAGCTTATTGTCTGTAAATCACTGGGTTGTTCCTTCCTGGCTTATGCACATGGATGCCTGTGTGACATTAACACTCATTCAGTTTGATAATGATTATCTTCTGTGGGCCAGTAATCTCAAACCATGCTGAATGTTTGATTCGGCCATGGATGCTTAATCTAGGTTGCTTGTGATGATTCCGGTGGGAACCAAAGCTCTTGTCACCAACTATTATGTTTGAAGCTGTGGGCCTCTCTTCATTGGCCTTGTAGGAAGAGAAATGAATGTGGCTTACCACAGAGAAAAAGCAAGGACCACCCTACATCCCACTGTGCTTAAAGAATTGAAATGCTTAAATTGGTCCAAGCCGACTCAAAAAACACACAAAAGTGAGAGAAGGCCTGTAATCTGCCTAAAGCGGTGCAGAGGCATATGTTAACCTTCAAGTATTTGATCCAAAGCACCCTTTTTTGTGGCAGCTCTGAATGTCGCTTATTTCACAATTGACTCATTGTGCAGTTTTTTTTTTTTTTTTTTTTGGTAACCTCTCTTCATATTTATTTCCCTTTTTGAATTTGATTTGTGCACCGATGTGTGTTCAATTTATTTACAACTGCTTGAGGTTGAAATGGTCTGATTTGGTGAGTCTGCAGTGTTATGAATGCACTCCCACTCTGTTCTCTTTCATTGTCCTTATCAGAGATTTTGGCCTGGCAGAAAGGCAAACGGCCAGTGAGCGACAGGTGGAGAGGCCAGACGTGCTTTTCATTAATCATGACACTTGATAAACCTGCTATATATGATTCAGCTGTGCATTTAAAGCACATTCAATCTGGTCTCATGCCCTCTGTCTGGTTATTTTTCTTTGACCTATCCTGAAACCAATAGCGTGATCTTTGTTAGTGTAGTACTGTTTGAATTTGTAGTTGTAGTTAGGAAAGTGCAATTTATTATACCATATCATTTTAGGCTAATATTAGGAATGTTTTTTTTTATTTTATTTGTCAGTATTAGATATTGTTCATTCAGTACATTCCTATTGCTATATAACACATTTTATTTTTTCAGCCAGAATTGGAATACTGTATAATTCAAATATTATGCGTAGAACAGAATTTTAATACCGTTCTTTTATTTAAAATAAATAAAATATATTTTTTTAAATTTTTGTCCAGAATTAGAATACTGTATAATTCAAATATTTAGTAAAATTCAGTACAATAAAATTAAATAAAATATTCAAATATTTTAGTAATATTCAGTAAAATAAAATCCTTTTATTTGAAATAAAATGGTTTTGTTTTATTTTATTTTATTTTATTTTAGTCCAGAATTAGAATACTGTATAATTCAAATATTGTGCATAGAATAAAATTTGTAATATCGTCCTTTTTTAAAACTAAAATAAAATACAATTTTACTAAAATAATGTTTTATTTTATTTTTGGCCAGAATTAGAATACTGTGTAATTTGAATATATCAGTAAAATTGTATTGTTTATTTTATTTTAGTAAAATTTTTATTTTGTTTTATTCAAATATTTTAGTAAAATTATATTTTATTTTATTTTTGGCCAGAATTATAATACTGTATTATTCAAATATTGTACATAGAATTTTAATATCCTGTCCTTTTATTTAAAATAAAATAAAATAAATACAATTTTACTAAAATAAAATAACATTTTATTTTATTTTCAGCCAGAATTGGAATACTGTTTACTTCAGATATTGTGCATGGAATAGAATTTAATTTTAATAACTTTTTATTTTATTTTGTTTTATTTTCCAGAATTAGAATGCTGTATAATTCACATATTGTAAAAGGTGTAGAATTTCTGATTTTGTTTCTGCGCCATCAGCATTTTATTTAATGAATTCAGTCACAGCTGAAGGGCCTACAGTGTGTTGTGCCAAACATCTGCCTGTAGCCATGGATATATTCACAACATTTTAGAGCTTGCTGCTTAAATATAGATTTTTGCATTGCATAATTGTGTTCATTTTATTCTGGCTCATTTGGACTGAAGAGTGCTTGAGTTTTACATCACAGACAGATGCCCTGGCATTTTGCTGTAGACCGTCTGGGTTGGCATTCATTGGTCCCTGTGTGATTTACGAGGCCCTGAGGCAGCAGAGTGCAGTCACCAATCACTGTACTCCTGTTACAGCTTCAGCAGTCTTCAGACTGAGTGTGGTGTTCATATGCAGTGGTTTATTTTCTGTTGCCAGACTGTACATTTACTAAAAGTTCCTATCTGTCTGTTTTAGTTTAATCGGTTCATAGAACATTGTATCAGCTAAGAAGGAAAGATCCTGCTTTAGCAGAAAATAATGATAAATGGGGAAAAATGAAGATGGTTCTCTATAATCAAGGTAGTACCTCTATCATTTGGTAGTCACCTCTATCCATTTTATCTAATGCAATGACATTTTTAAATTTTATATATGTGGCCCTGGACCACAAAACTAGTCTTAAGTAGCACAGGTAAAAATTGCCATTGGCAGCAATGGCAAAACATGCATTGTATGGGTCAAAAAGAACTTTTCTTTTATGCCAAAAATCATAATGGTAGAAGAAAGATTATGTTCCAGGAAGAAATGGATGTAGTTCAATGGATGTTTATACATTCAGATGATGTATAAATCAACAACTTGAACAACAACAAAATTGACCCTTATGACAGGGTCCAGGGTCACGTATAACAAATGACCAATGAAGTGCCCAAATATTGCATTGAGGCAATAATGAAATGAAATGAAATGACATGAAATTAAAAACACCCTTCTTTTTTAGAACCAGATTGTGTAGTTACAGCATTTACCAGCAGGGGCTTAACTGAGCCATGCTAACCGGAAATAAAATCTTGATCCATGTAGAAACCCAGACGTTTAACTCACATTTGTACAACACTGCCATCTTGTGACAAATAATTAGTTTATATTTAAAAATAAAATAATAATTCTTTTTTTTATTATTATTATTATTATTATTATTATTAATTTTATTTTTGTTTTACATTTTTATTTTCGTTTAGGTTGCATTAGCATTTTTTCTTTAATTTAAATAGTTTTTTTTCTTTTAGATATTTAGATTTTTTTTAAAGATATATTTAAAGAGGTTTCTTATGCTCATGAAGGCTGTATTTTTTTATATATAAACTTTATTTACTTTTTCTATTTTAATAAACATTAAAATCTAATGAAATGTCACATTGATCCTTCAGAATTTATTTTTATTTATTTATTTTTTTACAATTTTATATTAGGTTAGGTTACATTAGCACTACCTTTTACATTAGCATATATATATATATATATATATATATATATATATATATATATATTAGTGTATATATATATATATATATATATATATATATATATTAGTGTATATATATATATTAGTATATAAGTGTATATATATATAAGTCCCAAATATCTGGAAAGAAAATACTAGCTGTATGTAGCTCTGTTTTATTGGTGTTTGTTGGTAGATATTACATTTTTCATGTTTTTTTCTTTTTTACATTTTAGAATGAACATTTCTTTATGTATTTTAATATTTTGATTAGAGCTGCACGATGTATCGTTTCAGCATCAATATCGCGATGTGAGCATCCGCAATAGTCATATTGCAGGATGTGCGATGTTTAGTGTACTGATCGTTATTTATACAGCTGTCGTGTTGTGCTGCCTGCGCCGCAACATCAAAAGTGAAAGTCTGTCTAAACGTAGGACGCTACAATTAGCGACCATTGCATATCATTTGAACTTTGTGTGAGTTTGTCATAATTAAAAAGTGGCTGCTTACTTTTGGGGATTTGTTGTGCCATGCCGCATCCAGTAGAGACAGCATCACTGATTATTTGCTCACGTCTGGTGTTGACATGGTGAAAGCCACGCAGATGCATGCGAACACTGAATTGTGTTCACTTCCGCGGTTATTTGTGCCTGAACTGGCACATACGCACAAAACTATGTCAAAATGCCTTTCTCTGCAATTATCTTTGTAAACACAGTTGCTTATGGCTTAGGTGGAGATAAACAATTGAGAAAGAAAATGGATGTGTAACAGTAGGTTAACAGCAGTTTAATGTTCTTGAGGCTTTCTGTGTCATGAATGTTAATCAAACAGCAAAACACAGAGAAAAATCACTTTTGTAGCTTTAACACAGATTTATGAGATTTAATTTATACAGTGAAGACTATGCAGTTTTATTTTACATTTGATTATTCAATTTCTGTACCTGGATACTGTTGGGCTTACCTGAAAAATATAAAACACTGTTTATTTCATTTGTATCTTTGTTCTATTATATTTATCTATGTTTGTAATTAGTTTTTTCAATGTTGATTTACTCACCTATAAAATCACCCCAATCATTTTTCCCCCAAAAGCTATTCAAGTAATCTGGTGATTTTATTATTATTATTATTTTTTTTCATATCACAATATTTATTACAGAAAAACAAAATATTGCAATGTTTTTTTTAAGGTATTTTTAAAAGCAGTTGCTTATGCTCATGAAGGCTGTATTTTATTTTTTATTTTATTTTATTTTTTAATCCGTGTTGGAAACAGTGCTGCGTAATATATATTTTTGGAACCTGTGATTTTTTTTTTTTTTTTTTTTTTTTTTTTTTTTTAACAGGATTCTTTAATGAATAAAAGTTATTAATACTTAATTCAGCAAGGATGTGTTTATATGGAATAAAAAATTATAAATTATAAAAGTGATCGCTAAGACTTATATTGTTAGAAAAAATTTCAGCTTTGAATAAATGCTGTTTTATTTATTTTTTTAATTAATCAAAGAATCCTGAAAAGTATCACAGGTTCCAAAAAAATATGTGGCAGCACAACTGTTGCCAACATTAATTCTAATAATAAATCTGCATATTAGAATGATTTCTGATGGCTGTAGAAAATTCAGCTTTGCATCACAGGAATAAACTGCATTTAAAGTACATTAAAATAGACACCGTTATTTTATATTGTAATACCATTTCACAAATGACTGCTTTTTCCTGTATTTTTTTTTTTTCAAATGAAGTCTTGATGAGCATAAGAGACTTCTTCAAAACATTAGAAGTCTTGACTGATTCCAAATCAGTGATGTCATTTATAATTGAAGTTATTTTTTAAAAGGTGGTTCGTGTGTCAGTATATTAAAGTTGAAAGTTTCAGCTGCCTCCGGTGTAGTAACACAGCAGCATGTTTGGAAAGGCTCATGTGTGCACACCAGGTGCAGTACCCCTGGCAGCCAGCAGGTGGAGGCATACACTCAGACATTTTACCAGTTTTACACAGCACGATGCCGCAGGGTGGCTTTTGCTCGTGCACAACAGGAAATCTTATCCGATTTCAGATTAGTTTTGTTTATCTAGGGACGGACAATTGAGTTGCTTCCCAGGCTGAAAGGCAAAGCTTGACTGAAGTTATTTGTTTTGAAATTCTTGAATTGAGTCATTTGTATATACAGAAACAGTTATTGAGAGCACATCACATGGAGTTCATAAATACCAAGACAATCGCAGAACATACCAGCTCTGATCTGCGTCCTTTTGTTCTGTAGATTGTCCTAACGCTGCGCAGCCCGCGGGCAATCTGCCTCCCCCCGGAGAGAGAGCTGAGTCTGACTGTTTCCTGTGTCTCAGATGGAGCTGGTTTTGATGAGTGTGCTGTTCTTTATTTGAGAGCGGGCAGGAAAAAGAGCTGTTGCACACCGAAAGCTAAATTGCAGGTGCGCAGAGGATCGGGAAAAATAGTGTATTTGAGGGGGACAAACGGTTTGCAAATTGCGCACGCTTGCAGTATGAACATTTACTCAGCAGTGTTTGGGGGGGAAGCGCTTTGTCAACATTAAAGAAAGGAAAAAAATAGATTGGCAGAGATGCTTAGCTCTTAGAGTTGGAGGAGACGGCCACGATTAATCATCGGCGCTGCGTTCCTGACACTTCTGTCGAGAGCTATACGCTCGGAAAAACGTATTGTTCACCTAAACGAGCCACAAACTTGTACTGTACGTTCCTGTTAGGTTATCCCTGTGTGAGCCTTCGTTACTTTGCCTTCCCATTGGCAGACACGCACCAGTGCTCGTCCAGCCTTGGCTGGAAGCGTGTATAAAGCGCCACACCTCGGGATCATGTTCCAGGGGTCAGGACGGTGACCTTACCCTGACCTTATACACAAGGAGGGAGGGTTAAAGCAGGTGCTTCGTCTACAGGATCCAGAATCTCGTCCGCCTCGGGATCAATGGTCTCTGGTGGCTCCGACTCCAACTCTGGCTCCTGCCTGATTCATTTCCCATCAGCCATCCCTTTGCAGCCGGTCCTCTAAGTGATTTCCCCTAATGGCTTGATGTCCGAGCGGTAACCTCTTAACGTTCAGCCCTGCATCCACTTCTGCCCAGTTCATATTGAGGAAGGAGAGAGAGAGAGGGAGGATATCGGTTGTCATGCTCGCTCTCTAGCTCTTTTCTTCTCAGTCTTCATCATCGTTCAAGCCCTGCTGTACGTTATGACTGCTTAGATTTATGTGCTGTGAATTACGGCGGCAGTAAGCTGACTGCCAGGAAAACTCCAGACTGTACACTGCAGCCCTGCGTAGAAACGCAACATTGGCTTTTATGGCCACTATGGGATTTTCCATTGGTCTTTGCCCTCTCAGGTGGGAACATAGATCTTTTTCTGCTGAGATGCATTAGGTAGGTTGTAGCCAAGTGTTACAGTGAGTCAGGTAGAGTCTTTTTTTTTTTTTTTTGAAGTCTGTTTGTTCTTCAGTCAAAGCTGGACGGTCTCTAATTGCTAAGCTGCGGGCCGCCGTGGAGCCCAGCCAGGCCGTCTGTTTTCCTGCTGCACTAAATGCTGGCCTGATGGCGGTGGGCTGGTCCCGCTCCACGCTCTCCTTACAAGCATGCGTGCCTGCCATGTTTACGACAGCATTCGGATGCCTTTCCTTCTTCACCCCTGGTTAAGTGTTTGGTTCTGTATGCTGAGCCGTCGGGTTTCGAATGGCCACAAACCCCAGCTTCGACTTTAATCATCTCGAATCACTCTATAAAACTGACCTCAGACCTGCTGCTCTGTGCTTACTGTCTCCCTAGCACCTCATTACCAACAGAGCCGAATGATTATGTGCACTCTATTGCCCCCTAGTCCTGGCTGGCCTGCGGTTGAGCTGAAACGCAGCGTGCGGGTCTTCCTGCAGGTGGAGCTGTAAGCCACTGCGCTCTTGAGCGGCAGCCAGCTATCATCATGGAAAATATGCTGGGTGTGTAATGAAGTATTGTGCTGGGTGTGTTGTAGAGGAGTAAGTTTTTCCTAATGTGGTATTGTTGAATGATTCTCGAGATTTTAATAGCTGTGATGACTGTCATCTCATGCAGGATTTGTTCAGTTTCAGCAAAACAATTCAAGATTACATAACTATCTGTCTATCCATCTCTCCATCTATAATGTGTGTGTTTGTATATATGAACACATTTATTTGATGTGCATATACACACATCCTTGTGCAAGGATTACTAAACAACAATTTAATTGTTTCCTTTCTACATACATTTTTGTACATTTTATATATTATGTAATATATTATGAACACAGTATTATGTTTAGAAATGTATGTAATGATATGCATGAAATGTTTTATACAAAGGTACAATTATTCTTATTGTCAGACAAGTAGTTTGATTTATATTTTAATGTTCTAATATAGATATGTGATACATGTATGTGTGTGTACCGTTGTATAAAATATTGATTAAAATATTATGTTATTAATATTATTATTATTAATATAATAATATTGCTATTATTTATTATTATTATTATTATTATTATACATATTTTACATATACAGTATAATATGAATTGTTAATCTTTGCAATGTTATATCTACAATTGTAATATTTTAAGATTAATAATATCAGAATAGTTTGCTTAGATTCACAAATAATTATAAATCTGTTATATAGAATTAGAACATTTAAATATGATCAAACTACTTGTTTAACAACAACAACAATAATAATAATAATAATATAATAATAATAATAATAATATTTAATAACTACATATACGTGTGTGTGTACCGTTATAAAATGTATTATTATTACTATTATTAGAAATATTTTACAAATAATAGGATATTGTTAATCTGCAGTGTTATATCTATAATCTAAATATTTTAAGGTTAATAATAATAGTAAAAATAATATCAGAATAGTTTGCTGAAAACTAAATTATTGTGTGTATGTATATAGATATATAAAATAGAACATTTTAAATATGATCAAACTATTTGTCTGACAATAATATTTGATACTATTATTAGAAATATTTTACATGACATTGTTCATCTGTGCTATTTTAACATTAACATTAATATTAAAATAGTTTGCTCAAAATAAAATTATTATTATTGTCATACCAGTAGTTTATTCACATTTAAATGTTGTTATATGTGTACTGTTATAAAATATGTATTATACTTTGCACATATTAACAATGTCATATTATATATGTAATGTTAAATCAATACAGTTTTACAACAATAATAATAAAATATAATAATAATAATAATAATAATAATATCAGAAATGGTTTGCTCAGATTTAAAGTTGTTGTTGTTGTTGTTATTTATTATTATTATTATTATTATTATTATTATTATTATTATTGTTGTCAAACAAGTAGTTTGATCAAATTTAAATATTCTATTATATATGCACTATTGTAAAATGATTTATTATTATTATTGTTATTGTTGTTGTTGTTGTTTATTATTATTATTATTATTATTATTATTATTATTATTATTATTATTATTATAATAAATCATTTCCACAGATTAAAGGTGCAATAGGAGATCTTGGGAAACGTTAACTTTAGCCTGATAGCACTGAAGGCCAACGTCCCACCCTCCCTACAAATCGCCGTCTAAAGCCACGCCCCCTGACGTTACCTGCACAGACAAGAGACGGCATTACTACAATACATTTTAACACCGAGCTGAAATGTTCAACAGCTCAGACAGGAAAACTGTGTGGTGCCAATAATGCACTGTTTCTCATTTATCTGTAGTACAGAAAATGAAGAGAGCAGATGTCGGAACAGCGAGTTACCTCTCCAGAACGTACAGACCCACGCACATGTGCAGTTATCAGTCTGCCACAAAACTACCGTATATGCTCTAGTGGCCGTTACAACGTCACGTCATTAACCGTGAGAACACATTATAGTACAGTTAGTAAAAGTATTACAATACCAAGAAAGAAGATCAGGTTGTTGATGCTTGCCTGCCATTCTCGCTCTGTCTGCACAGCTTATGTGAACGCACAGATGACGTAACTGTCTGCGCGAACAGGGTGCGCAGAGGTATGCAAATACATATGTTGACAGGCAGATAGGAAAGTCCATAAAAACGCTCAGACCGAACATTTCAATTGGATGAAAAGAGAAAGAGGTGCTAAAGTCTGGTTTTAAACTATACTCTGGTCTGGTTTTAAACTGTACTCTTATTCTGGCATAATAATCAAGGAACTTTACTGCCGTACCATGGGTGCAGCAGGCGCAATGATGTTACACAGCCCCTGAAAATAGTCCCCAGCTAGGTAACTTCCAATGCGATTAGCACTAAGCCACTAAGCTAATAGTAAAATAGCTGGGGACTATATGCACTGCGTAATAGCCTGCTGCACCTATGGTATGGCAGCAAAGTTCCTTGATTATTACGTCGGAATGAGAGTATAGTTCCTATCCGTATCAGCTTGGAAAATTGCAACTTTTCATTTTCTGTCGGTCTTTGTACACAATGTAACTACAGAAGAGTCAAGTTTTAAATGGGGAAAAATATCGAAAGATCTGTGGTCATTTTTGAACGAGATGCTAATGGTCTAATCTGATTCAGTGATTTATGCTAAGCTATGCTAAAAGTGCTAACAGCAGACCCGGAGATTGGTTGAATGGATTTGAAAACGGTAGAACTCATCTGTTTAACTCTAGGGGAGTTGTAAAATGAGCCTGTTTTCAAAAAAAGTGGAGTGTTCCTTTAACATTGTCAATATATATGTAATGTTAGGTCAATACTGTTTTAATATTTTATGATTAATGATATCAGAAATAAAATTTTTTTTGTTATTGTATAGAAAAGCAGCTTGAACATTCTTCAAAGCTACTTTTTTGTGTCCCATGGACAAAAGTCAGTCATACAAGTTTGAAATGACACAAGGGTGAATAAATGACCAAATTTTATGTAGACTGTTTTTTCCTCATCTGTCCCTTTTATCTTCTGATTTATGTTTTTAGAGAGCAGATCAGAAGCACAGCATTTGAACGCTACAGAAATGCCATGTTGTTATGGAAAAAAACCTCAGCCCATGTATTTTGCCAGAGGAAACGAGCAGTTTCAGCATTCGTTTTAGCCCAGCAGTTAAAAGTATTGTAGCCTAACTTGTAACCTAATTTAAACAGTTGGGCCATGTGTGTAATTACCCTCATTTATCTCTGACTGATTCACAGCCAAAAGTTCCTTAGATGAGCATACTTTTACAGAAACCAAGATCCCAGCCATTTTGTGCGAGTAAATTGGACGAGAAGATTCTTCAATGCCTTTTTTCTTTATTACTGATGAAACGCTGCAGTCGCGCTCGTAGATGGTTCACATTAGGCCGCGTGGTGTTCTCTGCATGGATATGAATTATTGACACGGAACATCGTAGCTCAACGGATCATCCCATGTGTCTCCCTAAGGAGATCAGCTAAGGGCAGTCTTTTTACTTCAGGTTTGACGAGCAGGACGGTCTCTCTCACACCATCTGTCTGCCTTCAAACCCTGAGTCTAATTGAAACCTAGACTGCCACCGCAGACGCATCGTTTCAGACTAGACGAAGGGTCCGAGTCAAGGTGGTGTGAGGGGTCCTGCCCTCTGCCCTGATGATAGGGCAATCTGGTAATACGAGTCCAAGGGCTCAATAATGTCTGTCTGATAGGGCGACAATGATGTCATGTTTCCGCCGAGCTCGGTCTGCACCTGCGCCGCTCATCAAAAACAGATTATTTCCGATTTGTACGTCTCGTCGTTAATATTTGTAAAGTTAATGAGCAGATTCAGATTGATAGATTGCCAAGGAAACGGAACACAAGGACCGCGTCTGTGACATCACGGGATAATTAGGCCCGCGAGTGCGCGCGAATCCGCAACGGCGCTGATTTGCATTTTAATATGTTGTTAGCATAGGTGAAGGTTTATCTCCTCTTGATTAGATTCCAGTGATGTAATTACAAAGCGGAGTTTTACTTCTCAGAAAGGGCACTGCGCATAAACATCAATATGATTACCAGTAATTGTTTCAAAACAAATAAGCGGTTGGGTAATCAGTCATCGGGCCGCCTCGGAATTGTTTTGGAAGACGGCCTCGGCAGCGGCACATCGCATTCGGCTCATTTTAACATCTCAGTTTAAATTGGCTTTCCACTTGTCAGAGTAAAGAATATTTTAAAGATGAGTGGTGAAGGCTCAGAGGTAATCAGTGCTTTTAATGATCTTATTTGTGCGTGAGTGGCTCTGTAGACATTACTTAAGAGTCATTGAGAGAGCTGAGACACTGCGTTTGAAAAGCTGTCCCCTGACAGCCAAATCCATCCATTTATAAAAGAGGAATTATTATTGACTCCCCCCCCCCCCTTCTCTCTCACTCCCTCTCTTTTTCCCACTCTCTCGCTCTCCTTAAACAAGGAGGGGGAAAAAAAACTGATTCAACCTTGGGAGAACAGGCACTGTGGAAGCTTAGAGAACAGAATAAGTAATGACACTGTCGTCTTGCTGGGACGTGGCTCACCGTGAAATGGGCTATTGATTTTAAACAGATAAACTGTGTTCTCTTTTGTGTTGAGAAATTACTGAACAATTTAATTAGGGCTGGAACAACAATATTTATTACCAGTTTTTCGCACCGATCCACCCCCTCCTCACTCTACGCAAAGTCCTCAGTCTCCTTGTAAACTACCAGAATAATTAAACAAACCATGTTGCTTAGCTTGGTGTTGCTGATTAGCAGCCTCACCCAAGAGAGGAAGAAAAGAGGGAAAATATATCCATTGATCACGCTGCTAATTCCTGAAGGTCTGGAAGAATTGCAGCACCAGATGACTCTGTTGAAATGAGGATTGACGGCCGCTTTTACATTCGGTGTCGTCCTGCATTGTTTGAGCGTGTCCCAGTGCGTCTGTTAGCTGTTTGTCTAAATATAGCCTTCAGTGCCAATCAAATGGAAAACTCTCCTCTCGAGTGATTTCGACAGAGAATTCATGTGGAAAAAACACTTGTCTTTCAGATCTTCCTGTAGTTGTGTGGAGTTTTTGAAGCACTGATTCCTGTTGGCAAATGAGTCTTATATGTTTTAAATGTTACTAAAGTTGGTAAACTCAAGCAGTTTTACTTAGTTTGATTACATCTGTGTGAGGAAAAAGTGTCAATAATTGTGGATGTCAACTATATTTCCCCTAATCTTGTATTTGGCCTTTAAAGAAATAAATACATTTGCATATATGCACACTCATACATAAAATGCAACTCAAAAAAAAAAAAATTGCAATTTCACAGAATACATTCAAAAAAGGCTCGTCAAATTTGCGTTTAAGTAATATTGTGAAATATTATTGGAATTTAAAATAAGTTTTGTTTTTAATATATTTTCAAATATGTTATTAATTTATGCAAAGCTGAATTTTCATCAGCCATCTTCAGTGTCATTCTTCAGAAATATTGTACACTATATAAAAAAAAGAAAATCTGTAAAATTTATAGTAAAAAAGTTGACTAAATTTTAATGTAAAAAAATTGATTTAATTTTAACATACCAACCTGTTGAAGTACTGAAATCTGTTTAGTACTACCAAAAGCAGGTGGTGATGAGAAAGTCACATGATGAACCAAAATCAATCACAAGCAGCTTTTAAATACTAAAGATTATATATAGAATGCACACAGTGTCATTCACACAAACACTAAACACCATCATATTAAAACACATGAACCTGAAATAATGCAATAATTATTAATTTACCAACATTAGATGTAAAGTACAACCCTAATGTACACAACTGATAAGAAAAAAAAAAAACTAAGAAGAAACAGTTATTTCATTGAAAAAACATCAAATGTGAAATGTAATGCAGGGAATTCTGGGAATGTCATTTTACAGTTATTCACTGTAAATTGTTCTTTTTCACTTCCAAAAGTGATATACTACCTCTAAATTACATGTAAAGTCCATGTTTTTCACTGTATATATTAGGGGAACTTATCATTAACCAATTAATTGATTAGTCTTTTTTTTCCCCCTAAAATCATTCATTTTTTACAGTGTAATATGTTAATTTATTATCAATGTTGGAAACTGTGCAGCTTAATTTTTTTTTTTTTTTGGAACCTGTGATACTTTTTTCAGGATTCTTTGAATAAAAAGTTTAAAAAGAACATTTATTCAAAATAGAAATCTTTTCTAACAATATAAGTCTTTACTATCGCTTTTTATCAATTTAACACTTCCTTGCTGAATAAAAGTATTGATTTCTTTCAAAAAAAAAAAAATACTGATCCCAGACTTTAAACGGTAGTGTATATTATTTGAAAAGAATCCGGAACAAAGTATCAGATTCCCAAAAAATTTACTGATCCCAAACTTTAAACAGTGGTGTATATTGGTAGAAAGTATTTTTAATTTTGAGTAAATACTGTTCTTTTTAACATTTTATTCATCAAAGAGTCCTGTAAATAGTATCACAGGTTCCAGAAAAAAATTAAGCAGCAGAACTGTTTTCAGCGTTGATGATAAATCAGCATATTAGAATGATTTCTGAAGGATCATGTGACACTGATATAGCTTTGCATTACAGAAATAAAGTCAGTTTTAAGTATATTAAAATAGAAAACCGCAATTTTAAATTGGCATAATATTTTTTACAATATTACCTTTTTTTTTTTTTTTTTTAAATCAAATAAACGACTTCAAAAACCTTACTGATCCCAAACTTTTGAATGGCATTGTGTATGTATGTGTGTATAATTGTAATAATTTTAATGAATCTCAATTCTTATTTCTTAACATTTTTTATTTAACAATTTTTAAAGCACAAATATTCTATGTTGTCTTTTGGGAAATATGACATTGTTAAATCTGCGTGTGTTTTTGTGATAGAAGAACTATACAATTGTTTTTAAAAAGGTAAACGTTGCTTGTTTAAAATAAAGTATAACAATATACTACACAACAACTTTTCAAAAGTATTTCATGTCAACAACCCATTAGCTGCTGTTGGATTTTTATTTAAATGAACTTGAATTGCAGCTTGCACTGCCTTTTTTTTATTTTTTATTGCAGACTGCAATTTATCTGTCATGCACATCAAAAGCTCTTTACCCAGGACGTCCTGACATTGATTGAGTAGCATCCCATGGGACAACCTTGTGTCAGATATAAAATACTAACTTGTTTCAGAGCACGTTTTATGGCGGTTAATGACGTCCTCTGGTTTCAGCGGCTCAGGATGCCCTGTGACAGCTGTTTAGGGTGGAGAGTGATATGTGTGTGCTCACTGCTAAATGATTAAATGGTTAAAAGGCTCTTGATTGTAACCAAGCCACGTGATCCCCTGGGCCCCTGCGAGGGGGGAAAGGTCCCGAGGCAGCTGCTGCTTTTGAGCTGGACTCCTTAAGCCCTCTGAGAGCAGGGCCCCTCGCCGTCTGTGCTCCAAGGTGCTGAAAAACAGTTATTCAAGCCCAAATCCTGTGAGCCCCTGTGTGTCTGTGCCTGGGTGAGTGCGTGCGTGTGTGTGCGTGCATTCGATTCCAGTCCGTCGGAGTCCCCTCGTGTGAAATAAACACCCAGGCTGCTCAGATTCCCCAGTGTGGATGACTAGGAGCAGGTGTCCCACCAAGCTTTATTAAGTCCTCTCCATTAACATGGTGAATGTGGTCCGGTGGGGAAGAGGCCCTCACAGGAGGCTGTAGACACACTGTCTGTCTGCGATTCAGATGTAAAGGGCCATGTAGGCATGCACATCAACCGCTGCATTCCACACAAGAGCTGCCTTAACCACACTGTTTCATGCCTTATGTAGTCTTATTTGAAAGGAGGCTGCTTATCGCCCACAGGAACCTCCCCTCTTTCACCTCAACCTTAGACCCATCTTCATTCTACATCAATCATGCATGTTTGGCTTTCTAAAGCTATTGGCGACGTCACCTCATGTTTTCTCCCACACATTTGCTGAGTTGCTCTATAAATGGAGGAAACTTCAGCTGTTCATGAGCACAGAATATTCAGGGTGTCATGTTTTATAGGCGTTTCTTTAACTATGGGTATTTTTGGACCTGTGGACAGTATTTTTTCACAGCTGGTTTATTTAATTTGCCACCTCAAATTTTTATTGTATTTGATAACATTCTCTGGAGGAAATTCTATTATGGCAGGATTTCCTAAACTGGGGTTTGTGAAGCCCTGGGGGTTTGTGAGGGAACTGCAGGAGAATTGTGAGTTGCTGAAAAGCAACTAATTAAATGTCATCATAAATGTACATTTTAATATTAATAGTTTAGTGGTGTCAATCGATGTAAAAAAAAAAACAAACAAACAAAAAAAAAACCTACAAAAATAATTCTTCACACATTTTTCTTGTAAATAATCGTGATTAATCCTGCCTGAGATTTCAAGTTTTTAATTATACTTTTATATTGCAGTAATTTCACATTCATGCTTCAAATTAATGTAAAAACAACATAATGTATATTTTAAAAAAATTTTTAATGCCATCTTTTTTTTTTATGACTGAAGGCAAGTATCACTGTCTGATAACATCTGATGTCTGTGAATTTTTTTCCTAATATTTAACCATTGAATATAACCATTTAAACATTACAGTATAACTAGGAGCTTTAACATTTATTAGACTAAAATAACTTCTAATTTAAGTGAACTTGAAACAATCTTTACATTATAATACATATCATATAGGCTAGCTACCTGTGCCCTTTAGCAAGAAAATATACCTTAAAGTTTTCAAACATTAAATTATATAAAGATAAAGCTTAAAACTACAGAAGTTACTGATATCCTCTTTTTAATGTTTGATTAACAGACATCACAGCAGTTGGTTATTAGAATATTTTGGCTGTTACTTATAAGCTGCCACTGCTGAACTTGATGTGGATCTGGCACTACTTTAAATGTGACCTATATAATCAATATTATCATGCACAGTTTTAAGGCTGCTTTAATCGCCTTTTTTGTAAATTCATGTGTTGACTGACGACATGACTACGACTAAGTACATACTCGGTTTCATTTGTGATTGAATATGATAAAGTGCTTTAATATAGGCCTAATACATTTATGTGTGCACTTGAAGCTCCTCATCACTGGTACAGTTTCTGCGCTTGTTTGTCTCATGTCTGGTGCTGAAGTGAAGTTGGAGTGCGCATCTGAAAAGTCTCCTGTTTGATAAATGCGCGTAAAACGTTTCGCGCCTAAATAAACGCAGTTGTGAGTGTGGTCGCCAAACCTAGCCCCGCCCATGCATTAATTGTTTTAAGTATTTTTAAAAAAAAAAATCTCCTGCGTTAACGCGCTAATTTTGACACCACTAAAATAAATGTTAAAATAGAAACGGTCAGAATAAGGGCCCTATTGTTTCTGCAATGCGGGCAGAATGGCAGAATCCAGTCATATAAATGGAATGTCACATGATTTGCCAAATTTTGGATGACTAAATTAAAACTAGGTCAGTACACTTAAATCAAAACATGTCTTTGAATATTAAGCCGCAAAAATACTATTTAAATATGAATCCTGAATAGTGCAGACACGCTGTTTTGTTTACTACACACATACTGAAGCACACATAACTCACTGTGTTTTCAGCCTCTGCCACCTTAATATACATAGTACATAGTAAATATATAGTATATAGTAATTAATGGTACATGCCACATGAACATAATCTCTAGAACTGCTCTGATAGTCACTTCATGTGCATTTTACCGTTTATTTCGAGAAAAACTACCTTCATATATAAATGTTTTTTTTTAATTTTTAATGTTTTTTTGCTAAATCAATTATTTACAGATGCTTTTATTAAAATTTATTGAAACCATTAAAATAGAATCCAGAACATTTGTGGAGAAAACAGAATTTGGTAAAAACAACTTTTTTGAGAGGGGAACATATTTAAGGCCTTAAATTTTTTTTTTTTTTTCAACTTTTAATAAATTGCTGTTAAATTGTGTTTCATGATTTCAGTTAATTATACATGCTCTTTATGAATATGTTTCCAATACTTTAAAAAAAGCATTAAAACCAAGTCTTTAAAAGGGGAAAAAGGGAAAAGGCAGAATTTGGGAAAAAAAAAAAAATGATTTCATAGGACACTACCTTCATGCTGTGTGACCATTACCCAACATGATAAAACGATGAACACAAATCTTTTGTTAAATTGACACATTCTACATCAAATGGGTTCAGGTTACAAAGTTTAAGAATCCATGGTTTATGGAAATACATTAGCTTGCATAGCTAGCATTTTGTGTGTTTTAAATGAGAAATGTTTGACTGAAATGTGTGACAAAAAATACTTTTCACAATTTGCCATCATGTCTACTTTCTTATCAAGCGTGCTTCTCCCTGGTAACCAAGTACAGTAACTTTTGATAAAACTTAATGAGTTTTATCAAAGTTTTAGGGTTGTCATGTGACACCCCAACTGTGGAAAAGGCATGATTTATGTAAAAATGTAAAATTGCGAATTTCCACGCTAGAAACAGTTATTTCTCTCTATAGACCTTTTTCAAATTTTCGGGTTTCTCGACAGTGGAAGTCGTCATAGTTGGGTTAACTTCAAGAGCAGTGAATGGGAGAGTACCACAAATATATTTTTTACATTCCAGTTTGCTTAAATAACAAAAGGAAAAACTCCACAATAGTGTTTTCACGATTTTCAAAAAGAGGAAAAAAATTGAGAGAGACTCAGAAGAGGAAACAATGTCAAATTTACGTCTCTCCCATAGATGCTGTATTAGAAACACCTTTGCGTTAGTGTTAATTAGTTTTTGTAATTTGAAGCATGAGTGATATAATACAAAATATAATCATAAATGTTAATAGATTTTTAAAAAATCCAAATATAAAAAACTTTTGAAGATTTACGATGCTGATGACCGTTGAAATGTGTCATCACAGTCCTGTGAAACGGGTCCATAGGGATATATTACACAAAAATGAAAATTCTGTCATTAATTATTTATCCTCATTTCGTTCCAAACCTGTAAGACCTTTGTTCAACTTTGGAACACAAACGAAGATATTTTTGAAATCCAAGAGCTTTCTAACCGACAGCAGCACAAGGTAGTAAGGATATTGTTAAAATAGTCCATGTGACATCAGTGCTTCAACCGTAATGTTATGAAGTTACGAGAATACTTTTTGTGCTCAAAGAAAACAAAAATAACAATTTTATTTAACAATTTTTCTTTCGTGTTACACTCCGCCACCATTCACAATACGTGTTTTGCTGGTATACCTTTCTGGGCCTGGGAACATTTTAGTTGCGTTGCGATCTATGCAGGGTCAGAAAGCTCTCAGATTTAATCAAAAATATCTTAATTTGTCTTCTGAAGATGAACGAAGGTATGGGTTTGGAACGACATGAGTAATTAGGGTGAGTAATTTAATGATAGAATTTTCAATTTTCGGTGAACTATCCCTTTAATATATCATGCTTTTTCAAATGTAAAGATCAGTATTTTGAGCTAGATTTTTGTATTTTTAGATTGAACATCTGGATCTAGGACAATGCAAAACATTAAACTCTATAAAAGAGTTTTAAAAAGTTGCAAAAATAAATAATGAAGACACAATGAAATGGTACCAAAAGAGTTGTAATGTGACCATTCAAAGAAAAGTGTTAAAATCTGTAACACAAATCATCCCCTGGGACATAAATGTGCTTGTAGTTGAAGAAACACCCATATGTATTGTACAACACAAGACTTTCTACACCTTCCAAAGCAGTTACAGCTTTTTCCTAACACATGACTACGTGAGAAAGCAGATCCCCTCCCCAACTAGGTATGTGTAAAGAAAACCCGCAGAGAACTATGTGTAAAAGAAGGCGGAAATTTCCAAGCGTGTTATGATTAACATCGAGAGAGGGCAAGATGGAGGTCCCCCCTCCTGCGGAAAAGTGCTCCGTGCAGGTTAGCGTTTAAGCTAGCATACAGGCCAGGAACAGAGAATACTGATGGAGACATTAGTCAGGCTGCAATTGGGGGTTTATTTTTAGAGGGTGGCATTTAAAGCCAGGACACTTGGTTCTGCCTGCCTGTTAATGACTCATCTGGGGAGAGAGAGAGAAAGAAGGGCCGTTGCCCAGCCGCTGGCAAACTACACTCTGCTTTGTATCGTCACGCGCCAGCCAGCGGTGTTTGAGCTTCAATTTATAGATTTCAGATTGTTTTGTACAGTCTAAATGCAAAGTCTGGGTTTCAAGTGCTATCGCTTAAGCCATAGCCACATTAGCTGTATGACCTTTTTCTTTTTTTAATCATTGCGGTTGAATTAAATGTAGCTTGTTTTGTTTTTTTCTTTCTTCTCTGAAGTATACATTTTCTATGTTAAATCAAAACCTTGAGTCCGTTTTGTGACATGCCTGTATAATTCACTTGTTTATTGAGAGGCTAACGATGACGTGCAACCATTGACCACCTTGTTTCTATTTAAACGTGCGGCGCTGGCGAATGAATGGCTGCTTTGTGGCTTCGGTCAGTGAGATGCTTGTAAATTGTACATTTCCTCTCTGTTCCTGTGTTTATGTGGAATTTACATGACAGCTACATTAATAATGTCCCACGCTCTTGCCACCTGGTATGTGCATTTCCAAATAAATGAACCCATCTATTTCACTTCATAATTCAGACATGCTCTGCAGTCAAAAGTTTATCCGGACTTTTTCACGACCACCCAACAGCAGGTTAAATTTGTTCCCTGCCATTAATCCTGACTCTGTCTGTCTGTGTGTGTGTGTGTGTGTGTGTGTGTGTGTGTGTGTGTGTGTGTGTGTTTTTTCTGTGTATGTATAGGTGTCTGTATTCGTGTGTATGTGAGGATATGTGTTGGCTCACTCCCGATTCGGCCTCTGCAGAATTTGCTCGACAAAGAGCCCAAACGCTTGCCATGATTTCAAATGGGAAAACAAGGCAGCTCTTTCTGAGGTCACAGTTGTATGTCAATAGCTCTAACAGATGCTATATAAATCTTTAATAGAAAGCTCAATGCTGTATAGACATGCACCTATGTGCATCGCAGTCCAGACAGTCTCTCCTGAGTACCATTGGATAAATACAGCACATCTGACATTTGCTGTATGTAGTTTACTCTAAAAGAACATTTTTGGCATCATTTACTCTGGAAACATAGGACGTATTTTAAATGTGTAGGTTGCTCTTTTCCATGCAATTGGAGTGCACTATATTAGTCTGTCTAGGTCCTCTGAATGCATTATTTAATATCTGTGTATGAGGAACAGACTGCAATTTAATTAGTTGTTCACAGAAAACCCTGACGTTCTTCCAATCTCTCATTCATTAGAGTTCAGTGAGAGGGGTAGTGATGCCTGTGAATGATCTCTTCTTTTTTTGGTTCATAAAATTCTATTAGTTTAGGCTCAAATCAAGAATCATTCTTAGCTGATGTTTTACAGGTCACTTAGTCTCGGCCTCAGAAGTCTCATGGACCGTTGGCTGAACATCTGATGCATATGGCACACAAAATTGCAAACACAAGGAGTTTGAAAGTCGCCATCAGATCGGTAGAATTCTACAGGATTTTTGGACGACGTGTCGCGTTCTTTAACGTTCTGCCTGGAAATACAAATGCTGTGATGCCAAACCCCCCTATGGAAGAAGAAAGCAGTCCTGTTTACAACTGTGACAATAAGTGCTTATCAGGGACTAAACGCTGAATTTTCTAAAGTATGTGAAATGTGTAAAATTCGCAGCTTAACCTCTTTTAAAATATGTCCAAGAGTTTTACACACTGGTCTGTTATAATAGAGACATTTTCACGCCCCTAAACATGAAGTGGCACAAAACAAAACGTGATTGGTTGCTTTACCTGTCAGTCATATGGCCTCTTGGGTGGGCCTTGGCCATTTAAAGCAACCAAGGTTGCCATCAGTCTGAAGGCCGGCTACGTGAGACTACAGGTCACTAAAAGGGATTATTACTAAGCCGTTTTGGCTGCATTTATTTGATCTAAAATACAGTGAAGATATATATGCTGTAATATTACAAATTAAAATTACAGTTTAGTTTCTTGCCCCAGGTAGAGGCCATCTTGGCCCAGTAGTCGGTTAATATAGTCTCTTAATTATTAACTTTAACATTAACTTAATATAATTTTTTTTGTGCTATAACAACTAAATTAGCAAACAACTAAATTATCTTTAATAATGCATTGGATGATACATCATCAACCTGCGTATGTACGCATCCTGCAAACATGTATATCTAAATATGTTACAGTTTTGAAGTAAATACACATTGTATTTACTTCTCCTGTCTTAAAGGGATAGTGTACCCAGAAATTAAAATTAACCTATGAGGTGTATATAACTAACTTCTTTCAGGTGAATACAGTCAGAGTTATATTAAATGTCATGGCTCGTTTAAGCTTTATAATAGCAGTAAATGGCTGTGGAGTCCATCCATCATAAAAAGTGCACCACATGGCTCAGATGGGTTAATAAAGGCCTTTTGAAGGTAATCAGTGTGGTGTTTTTTTTTTTTTTTTTTTTGCATTTATTTTATTTTTTTTTTTAATATCCTTATTGAAAATGTTACAAACCGTAATCTCTAGCTCCGAAAATTTATTAGTGTGTGGTGTTCCAGCGGATGACGTCGGACATGGGTATATTGTAGAAGCAACAAATGCGGAAGCGCAGAGGAGAGTCGGCCTTGTAACCAAAAGGTTGCGATTTTGAGTCCCATGTCCGGCAGGGATTGTCAGTGGGGGGAGTGAATGATCAGTGCTCTCTCCACCCTCAATACCATGACTGAGGTGAAACCCTTAAGCAAGGCACCGAATCCCCAACTGCTCCCTGGGTGCCGGAGCGATAGCAATATTACTGCCCACTGTTCTGAATGTTTGTTCGCGGTGTGTGCGTTCACTACTTTGTGTGTGTGCACTTGGATGGGTTAAATGCAGAGCACAAATTCCGAGTATGGGTCACCATACTTGGCCACACGTCACGTCCTTTCCTTTCCTAAAACAAAAAAATGGTCAGAAATTGGAAGTACAAATCGAGGATTTGTAAAGAGAAATGTCAGGGGATTTTGATATAAGCCAAAAGGTGGCTGTTTTTCCTTTGCTGTAAACAACTTGGTTCTCAAGAGACTAGAATATGCTCATCTGAGTTTATGCTACACCTACATCCTACGTTGTGGAATGCCAGCTACATGTATGTCACATGTATGATAGCTAGCGGAAGCTAGAGATTACATCTTTTTGCCTCAAAAGGCCTTTATTAACCCCCCAGAGCCGTGTGGAGTAGTACTTATGATGGATTATAAAGCTTAGAATTTTTTAACATAACTCTGATTGTATTCGTCTGAAAGAAGAAAGTCACATACCCCTAGAATAGTGTGAGGGAGAGTAAATCATGATGTGTTTTTTTTTTTTTTTCCTTCCATGTTTGGGTGAACTATCCCTTTAAAGAAACACTCCACTTTTTGAAAATAGGTTAACTTTCCAACTCCTCTGGAGTTAAACAGATCTCCGGGTCTGGCATTAGCACTTTTAGCATAGCTTAGCATAAATCATTGAATCTGATTAGACCGTTAGCAGCTCACTCAACAATGACCAGAGAGTTTCGATATTTTTCCTATTTATAACTTGACTTTTCTGTAGATACGTTGTGTACTAAGACCAACAGAAAATTAAAAGTTGTGATTTTTCCAGGCTGATATGGACAGAAGCAACAAATGCGGAAATAATCAAGGAACTTTGCTTCCGTACCATGGGTGCAGCAGGTGCAATGATATTACACAGCGCCTGAATATAGTCCCCAGCTAGGTAACTTCCAACGTGACCAGCACTCAGCTAATAGTAAAATAGCTGGGGACTATATTCAGGTGCTGCGTAATATTGCGCCTCCTGCACCCATGGTACAGCAGCAAAGTTCCTTGATTATTGCGCCAGAATGAGAGTATAGTTCCATATCAGCCTGGAAAATCGCAACGTTTCATTTTCTGTCTGTCTTAATACACAATGTAACTACAGAAGAGTCAAGTTGTAAATAGGAAATATATCATTTTTGAGTGAGATGCTAATGATCTAATCAGATTCAATGATTTATGCTAAGCTACGCTAAAAATGATAATGGCAGATCTGGAGATCGGCTGTACGGATTTAAAAACTCAAAACTCATCTGTTTAACTCTAGGGGACTTGGAAAATGAGCCTATTCTCAAAAAAAGTGGAGTGTTCCTTTAAGTTGGATTTGTGCCCTTTTCATAGCATGAAAATGCCAGTCTCCATTCATTTTGATTGCATGGAAATTTGCTGTTTTTAAAAACAAGTAATGTGTTTTGATCAATATGAAGGTGAATAAATAATGGCAGATTTGGCAGATATGCTGTCAGCGTGCTTTCTCATTTGATAAAAATTAGATGTAACTTTCCACTAAAAGTGTCACTACACCAGCTATTGCAGAGTTTCTCACCGCATCTTAACGTTTTGGCATCGACTTCAACACGTACTTCACTTTATTATTCAGTGGGGTGATTACTCACAAAACAAACTGTTCCTAGTAAAGTGTTTCTGTTCTTTTATGATCTCCCTCTCTTGCACCCTTGAGTGTTTTCCATCCATTCCTTACGGAGCTTTGGACTTGCATAAACCCGTGTTTACAGACAAAAAGGCTTTTATTTATTTGTCAGTTGTCCTCTCTAGTGTACAACACATCCTGAGCCGGGGACGTATTGGCATCTATGAGGAATTGTGGATTTGGTGCAATCGTTGCTCAGCTCCGTTGACCAGCGTTCTCCCAAACCACTACTGAACGGTTCATCATACGGTGTTCTGAAGGATCTTCATGAATCATTGAGGAGCGGGCAGCTGTGAGCTCAGACATAGACACGCACGCCACTTGGCTTGTTTTATTTACAGCCCTTCCTCTGTCTTATCCTTCAAACTTTTCATCTATATCTCTCGCTATCTGGATGCAGCCCTGACAGGTTGTTTTATATCGGCCTGCTAATGAGTATTTAAGTGCTTGTTATTACTGCTAGATCTGTATGTTCAGCATGTGCCAGCAGTTCTGTTAGAAGCTGTCAGAATATGGCCTGCATTAGTAAAGCGCTGTGTTCTTCCTTCATTAGAGGTCTTCTCCGCAAACAATGTCATTGTCAGAGCAGAGCGTCTCACTTCAGCTTTTTGAGCGAGCTGTCTCATTGTTCTTGTTTAATTGTATCCAGTTCTATTGACAAAAACAATGTTATTGGAGTGGAGGAGGATATTCTGGATCTAATTAACTGCGATTGTTGAGCTTCAAAGCTCCATCTGAAAGAATTCTGAAGACTTGACCTGGTTTTGTTTAGCATCATTGCATTGCGCTCTCTCTCCCCGCCTCCATCCCTTTGCTTTTCTCCCTTATTTATTTTTTTTTTTTGCACCTATATTTTGCTTAAGCTTTCTATGACCAAAAAAATGAAGATCGGGTCTCTAAATAGTGACTTTTTTTTTTTAAATCGCTGTCTGAAAAATCAGATGTATCACCATCTTGGATAGACACTCCACTCTCATCTTGCTTTAATATGTCTAACCACAAGCATATGCAAGACATGTTGCCTCTGGTTTTATCAATCTGACGTTTAAGCGCATTCTTTTCAGCTCTTGTAACATTTGTGGTGAGGCATTTCAAAGAGTGCAGTCTGACGTTCCTCACTGTGCCCCTTCTCTTCATAAGTGAACATTTGGTGCTTGTGAAAAAAAAAAAAAAAAAGGAGAAAATGTGGTCCTCGTGCTTCACTTAAATTAAATGGTTTTCTGCCCAGCCGTGCTTAAGATCCATCATTGATCCTGTGGGTTATATTTCTTAGGCACTTCATGGCTACATAATGTGGATGATTTTTTTCTGCAAATACAATTAGATAATAAAATAGTTTCTGCTATTTCAAATAATATACTAGTACTAATAGTGTGTGTGTGTGTGTGTGTGTGTGTGTGTTTGTTATATTATATTATATTATATTATATGTTTGTACACTTAAACCCAAGTTCAGTTTGATGACTTTCATATACAATCAACTTTCACAATTATTCAGACACCAGGTGTAATTTTTGACATTTTATTTTAATAGTGGTTGCAGGACCCACAGCAAAATAAAAGAAAACTTTCAGATATTATACCCAAACATTCTTTATACAGTGGACTACCAGTAAAATTACTAAAAAATTTTAAAAAGTTATTCAGACGCTTTGACCTGACTAAGGTCAAACTAACTAAGGTTGCTAATGCAACCTTTTTACACCATAGGCCGAACAAAATTAAGCATTGCTTGGAAATTGGTCAACGTATCAATACGCAAGTATTGAATCTGAATTTTTCAGTCTGAATTTTTGGTTGATTTGTAATCCATTACATACATTTCTATCAAAGTTGTCTGACATCATCAAGATGAATTTTTTACACATTTTAACTGAGTTCTTGTCATATTTTATTACTATTTTGTAAACTATAGCAAATAAACTGATAATATGAGAAATGCTGAAGGTGTCTAAATAAATTTTGGTTTGCTTGTAAATCATTTTGAATTTTATTTTACTTTATTGTCCACCTCAGTGGAAAATAATCTTAACTTAAATTATATTAAACTGATTAAAAAAAATCAAGTTGAAACTCAACTTGTAAAAAAAAAAAAAAAAAAGTGGAAATTGCTTAACATATTATCTTATAGCGTACATTTTAAATAAATAATTTTAAAACATAAAGGTTATTAATTTATTTTTTTTAGGCCCTTATTAACCTGCCTTAGTAAAATATCATTTACACACATGTATACGGACTGTCCCGTATTTGCATATTTCCACTGTCAGCCAGTTGTACGCTGCCCGCAATTTTCTCAGCACTCGAGCAGCTGTAGTTACAACAATGTCTTGTATTGGTATGTTTCGGGCTGCGAAGAAATATTGAGCTGAGTATCATTAGCATAACACCATGTTTCCTGATGATATCTCCCAAGGGTAACATGTATAGTGTAAAAACTAATGGCCCTAGTACTGAGCCTTGAGGTACTCCATAATGCACTTGTGATTGATATGATACCTCAACATTTACTGTCACGAATTGATGGCGGTCAGATAAGTACGATTTGAACCATGCCAGTGCACTACCATTAATGCCAACATATTTTTTAAGTCTATTCAGGAGAATGTTGTGGTCCATAGTATCAAACGCAGCACTAAGACCCAGTAGCACTAATAGAGAGATAAAACCACGATCAGATGATAAGAGCAGGTAATTTGCAACTCTAATAAGAGCAGTCTCTGTACTATGGTACAGTCTAAAACCTGACTGGAAATCCTCACAGATAGTATTTTTCTGTAAGAAGGAACATAATTGTGAGGATATTACAGTTTCTAGTATCCTTGACAGAAAAGGGAGATTTGAGATTGCTCTGTAATGAATTAATTTGTTGGGGTCAAGTTGTGTGTTTTTTTTTTTTTTTTTTTTTTTATTAATGAGAGACTTAATAACAGCCAGTTTGAAGGTTTTGGGGACATATCCTAATGATAATGATGAATTAATAATATTCAGAAGGGGATCTATGACATCTGGAAGCACTTATTTTAGTAGCTTAGATGGAATAGGGTCTAACATGAGCAGGGGTGCCCAAACTCTGTCCTGGAGGGCCGGTGACCTGCAGAGTTTAGATCCAACTTACCTCAACACACCTGCCAGGAAGTTTCTAGTATGCCTAGTAAGAGCTTGATTAGCTGGTTCAGGTGTGACTGAGGGGTTTGAGCTAAACTCAGCAGGACACTGGCCCTCCAGTACCGAGTTTGGGCACCCCTGGTTTAGATGATTTAACAAGTTTATACAATTCTTCCTCTCCTGTGAGTGGAATTGTTCCTCAGGAGATCTATAGCGCACTGATGCGATACTGTAGCTGATGGCTGCATGGTTACAATATCAATTTTATCAATAAATGTATTATTACAATAATTGACTGATTAAATGTAAGTACCGTATTGACCCGAATATAAGCTGACCTTGGTTATAAGACGACCTTTTTTCAAGATGTACTTTTTGGAAAAAGGCTTTTTGAAAAACAAATCTTGTTTTACAAAGATTTTTTTTTTTTCTTAAATTATTTTCATATTGCATATTTTTCCTTTTTCAGTTTTTGTTTTGAAACTATGGTAAATACTGGTAAAATACACCAACAATCACACAAAAAATATACATTTTTTGATATACCATAAAAATAACAGGTACCCCATCTAAATTATATAACAATTAGGCTATCCATCTCATAGCAGCCTACCAACATTTCATTAACGGTAGAAGTGAAATCTTATTGTAGTGTCTTGCATTTTAAAATCGCTTACAGAGGAATTTTGGTTCCATCAGGCTAACATGACAGTCAAGACTCATGCTGCTGTAAGTGTTTTTTTTTGTTTTTTTTGTTTTGTTTTCAATCGCGTTGCTCTAATATTACCAACAAATATTATGTTACCTATTTCTTGGCTCGTTTTTACGTGGATTTGGTGCCACCTATAGTTGTAGGTGTATTATTGACATGTCAAAGTCTAGACCCTGAATATAAGACAAACATGTTTTTTCAGCTGTATTTCCAAGAAAAAAAACCTTGTCTTATTTTCGGTTTAATACGGTATTTGACTCAAAAGATGATGTACATTTTTAGCAAAAATGGCTTTATAAAGGTAAAATGCCCATAAAAGGTAAAAATCAATTTAAACTTACCACTGCTGTGAACTGACCACACAGAAAATGAAGAATATAAAAAAATTTGAAGTCAGCATAGTAGTCCTTAAGCACAATAACACACATAGCAAAATATCATCTAGTTATTATCGATAAGATCCCAGAAAACATCGAGATCTTACTTATTGTCAGTGTCGCACACCCCTAGACAGAACCCAGATTTGAAGACTACAGTAAGATTTCTCTTCTACTGTTAATGACATTTTGGTAGGCTACTATGAGATGGATAGCCTACCTGCAGTGTTGTATCAAAAAGTGTTTTTAAATGTGGTTGTTGGATACATTTCAACAAAAATTAAAAAACGATTCCCCCCCCCTTAATAAAACACATGATTTGTTTTTCAAAAAGGCTTTTTTCAAAATCTTATAATCATGGTCATATATTTGGACCAATATGGTATATTACATTTCCCGCAAACCAATAGAACGTCAAAGCGATAGAATGGCAGCTTATATAGATGGGATGCCACTGAGAGATACAGTTGTGTGTGTGTGTATATATAGTTGTATATAAGGAAAGGTACGGAAATATTCAGTCATTCTAATATAACATTCTCCCCAAAGTGCAACAACTGCGTCTAACTTCCATCCTGTTTCCGTCCGTAGATTCACACCACCTCCTACTGTACCACTTACTCCCTTTGTCACCACTCTACAGCCGCCCTATTTACATTTCTGAAATAAGAGGCTTCTCACTATTGATTGTGTTTTCCACAATCTGACTGGAGTGCTGCTTTGATGTTGTTCGTGGAGTGCCTAGACACAAGGCTGTGTGTAGAGCAGTGTTTGCCTGTGGCCATTGATGAACAGTCCCTGCCTCTCCCCGCAGGCTCACTGTTTGTTTGTGTGAATTGCCTATGTAGCCACATCAGCTGCTTCCAGTCAAGCTACTATACAGTAAATAAAACCGCCGTCAATATTGAGCATCGGTGCTGCAGCTTCTTGCTGTGAGGTAGACTGCTTTTTTTTCTTTGCTGAGGTAGTAAACACTTCTGAATAGCGCCTTTTTCAATCAATAATGCTCACATGTATGTTCCTTACCTCTTTTATTATTCTTATTGTGAGTTTTCTCAGTGCATGTGTGTGCTTTGAGGGGGGAGTGCGTCTATCTCTCTGTGTGTGTGCTCTCTGTAACCCTACACTGAGGCACTGTGGCAAATCTCCCATCCAGAGTTCTTCTCCTGACCCATTTCAGGCCGTAACTAAGATGTGTTCTCCAGTGAAGCACTGGGCACAGAGTGCAAGAGTTTTTTCTTGTGTGCATATGTGTGTAAAGGGTAATGTGTTTGTGTGTGCGTATGCTCGTGGTTTGACTTGCTTAGCTCAGTCCCACGCACTGTGGTCAGAATGGTTAGTATTTTTTTTCTCTAGGCCGAGGAAGTGTGTATATTGTTCCCACGCTATGAAGAGTTCAGGGTCCCGTGCTCCAGACAGGGGGCGCTGACGGCCTCTGCACTCAGCACTGAACCAGGCTGCACGGGAATGTTGGAAAAACGCTTTAATTGTTACGACCTGATACCAAGATGTTTGTAAACGGACAGCATGGTTAAGTAAACTTCAGTGAACTGTGTTTGCCGTGTGAAACTGAAATCTCCGTTTGCTTCTCCTCTGTCGAATGCTTAACATTTTGCTCTTTTCCACTATTTTTGATGCACAAAAGGTTTAATTCAAATAAAAGGCTCATTGCAAATATGGATTTTCTTTTTTCCGTAAAAGACAAAATTAGATGCTGAGCAGAATGTTGAGTCTCTTTTCCTTACTGTGAAAGTGGATGGTGATGTGCCTCCAAAATGTCCAAAATCTTTCTCTATATTTCAAGTTCGTCTGCAGTAATGTAACTTTTTGAGGTACATTATATTGACGTAATATTTTATAACAAGACATGCTAAGTCTAAACAACTTTTGTGGTAAAGATAAAACGTTTGGAGATTAATTTTTTTTAAAGAAGTCTTTTGTCTCCAAAGCTGCATTTATTTGGTCAGAAATGCAGTAAAACCGTAATATAGTGAAATATTTATAGAAATATTTAATGAAATACTTTTAAAGAAAAATGGTTTTATAAAGGTAGAAATGCCTATAAAGGTAAAAATGCCCATAAAAGGTAAACATCAATTTAAACCCATCACTGCTGTGAACTGACCACACAGAATATGAAGAATATTAATTTAGAAGTCAGCATAGTAGTCCTTAAGCACAATAACACACTTAGCAAAATATTGTCTAATTATCATTATTGATAAAATTCCAGAAAATATCAAGATATTTTTTTCAAAACTGTAATTTTTCAGGATTCTTTAAACAACATTTATTTGAAATAAAAAATCTTTATTTTTAATGTCTTATAAAATCTTATTGACCCCCAAATTTTAAGTTGTGGTGTAGATTTAAAGTGTCAAAAACTATTTTAATCATAAAAATATTTGGGAGTGCATCTAAAAATCTTTACATAGATTTTATCTTTCTTTATTGAAATTGTGTTTCTCTATCTCCTTTTAAATGTGTCCAAAAATGTGTTTTATTTTTAATGTTAATACATTTCAAAGCAGATTTTACCCTATTCTTTCCATAAAAAAACCCATAGGTTCTTACATGACATAAAACAACTTAAATAAATTATGAATGAAATAAATGGTTGTTCATTTTAGAGCTTCGCAGTGGTGACGTTTTTCTGAGACCAATAAGGACCATTATTTTGATCTTACACACAACTTATAAAGTCATATTGCTAACTTTTATGATGCTCTTGGATTTTATAGAAATGATCAGCTTGGACTTTGTCTCAAGTCAGTAAGAAAATCAATAGCGTGTAGGTGATTTTTAAATGTAGAAAATGTTCATTTTTAGGTGAGCGGTCCCTTTAAGAGGCATCTCTCACAGGCACACACGAGGACGACACACGTGATTATGCTCTCAGGAGGTGTCACTCCACTGTTTACAAAAGCTTCAAAAGGCTGAAGACGAGCTGGAGTGAGAAACCGGTGCATTTGTTGTCGGCCAGCATCTTGAAGAGCCTCAACATGCCAGCCATCTCCAGCCTGAGCCTTTTGTTGCCAAGCGTGCAGAGCTCCTGTTGCTAAAGGAAGTACTTAAATGTGTAGTTATGTGAGATCCCTCCTCGCTGAAGCCGGCCCCCCGCTGCTTCTTCCTGCTCCTTGGCTGGATATGAAGTGTTGCTTGATGGGCTTTTCCCCTCTGACAGTGTCACAAGAGGAGTGACAGATCTGTGGGAGAGCTGACCCTCCTCCCAGAGGAAGTGCTGGGAGCCAGGGGTGGCCCATTCAGTGCCCGAAGGCCACTCTCTTCTAATGGAACATGATAAGCTTTTCATGAGGCACTGTGCAGTGCTGCTTTTGTGCGCCTGTCTCTGAGCATGGTACATCAGTTCATGGGAACACGAAGTGTGTCATTGAGAGCCACACCTAGTTAAGGTGTCTAGTATGTGTGAAAACAACAACTAGACCCTGTTAATGATGGTGATTCCAGCCAAAATACTATTTCATTTTGCTTGTTAAAAGGATAGTTTACCCAAAAATGATTATATCATTAATTACTCGCCCTCATTTCGTTCCAAACCCGTAAGACCTTCGTTCATCTTCGGAACACAAATTAAGATATTTTTGATGAGATCCGAAAGCTTTCTGACCCTGCATAGACGGCAACACAACTGACAAGTTTGAGGCCCAGAAAGGTAGTAAGGACATTAATAAAATAGTCCATGTGACATCAGTGGTTCAACCGTAATTTTATGAAGCTATGAGAATACTTTGTGTGCAAAGAAAACAAAACTTTTTCAGTAATTTTATCTCTTCAGTGTCAGTCTACTTTGCATGTTCAGGGTCAGAAAGCTCTCGGGTTTCATCAAAAATATCATAATTTTTGTTCTGATGATGAACGAAGGTCTTATGGTTTTAATACAACATGAGGGTGTGTAATTCATGACAGAATTTTCATTTTTGGGTGAACTATTCTTTAAATGAGCCACATCTAGAGTCTAAATATCAGAGAGATTTAGTGACTAGCTTTGTTTTAAGCGACCACCCAAAACACACTAGCAACCACATAGCAATGCTTTGGCAACCACCCACAACACCACTGCTCTCACATTTTCTTTAGGAAATGTGAAACTAGATATTATTACAAGCATGTACACAAACACAACTTTACATTTTAGTATGAGCACAAATGTAATGAGCGTTTTTTAAATAGTTTTTGTTGTTAATGTGACAAGTCAGTTTATTTTTTTGGTTGTCATTGTTGGTGAAATCAAACCTTTTTTCTATATAGCACTTTTTTATTCCATAGTATTATCTGTAAAATACCAGAATTTACTTTCAGATTTTATTCTTAATTTGCTTATATTAATGTACAATTGAGGTCAAAAGTTTACATCCCCATTTAAGAATCTGCAAAATGTTTTTACCAAAATAAGAGGGATCAAATAAAATGCATGATATTGTTTATTCAGTACTGACTTGAATAAGATATTTCACATGGAAGATGTTTACATATAGTCTGCAAGAGAAAATAATAGCTGAATTTATGAAAAATGACCCTTTTCAAAAGTTTACATCCTCTTGATTCTTAATACTGTAATACAAGAACCCTTTCCAACAATGACTGTATGATTTTGAGATCCATTTTTTTCGCACCGAAGACAACTGAAGGACTCATGTGTAGCTATTACAGAAGGTTCAAACACTCACTGATGCGTCAGAAGGAAAAACAATGCATTAAGAGCTGGGGGTTGAAAACTTTTGAACAGAATGGGAATGTGTACCTTTTTTTTTTTTTTTTTTTCCTTATTTTGTTCAAATGTAATAATTTTTTTTATTTAGTACTGCCCTTCAGAGGCTACAGAAGATATTTTGTCTTCTGGGAAACTTGCAACTTAGTTAAATTTACCCTTATCTTCAAATTTTTTAATTCATTGTTTTTTTCCTTCTGGAGCATCAGTGAGTGTTTGAACTTTCTGTAACAGTTGCGTATGAGTCCCTCAGTTGTCCTCAGTGTGAAAAGGTGGATCTCAAAATCATACAGTCTTTGTTGAAAAGGGTTTAAATACACAATGTATACTTTTGGGATGTAAACTTTTGGACAGGGTCATTTTTATAAATTCAGCTGTTATTTTTTTTTATCCTGTGGACTATACGTAAACATCTTTTATGTGAAATATCTTATTCAAGTCAGTACTAAATAAACAATTAGCACATGCATTTTGTATGATCCCTATTATTTTGGTAAAATAACATTTTGCAGATTCTGATTCAGAAGGGGGATGTAAACATTTGACCTCAACTATATGTGGGCAGCATGTTGTAGGTATCGGCACTGAAATGTATTTGAAATCTAGAGCACAAAAGAGTCCTACTTTTAGCAGCAGTTGTGCCTGGATTCATTACATGAAAATATTGTTTAATATCAGTGTAACAGTGTTTGTCATCACTTCAGCATGTTGCGCGGTTCTTGAATACTGGATAAATATTCTTCATACTCTTCATCTTTTGTGTATATGTGCGCACGTATACACGTGAGCATTAGCTGTTGGCAGATATCAGCTTCAGACATCAGTGTTGTGTGGAAAGGAGCTTGGTGGGTGTGTGGTTTTGATGATGCTTGTGTTTGGACTGCAGAGGCCATGGGAGGTCACGTCCTTCAGTGACTCAGACTATTTGCATGCTGTTAAATCTGTTGCACAGACAGGTTTGTGGTGGATGCTTTTCTCTGTAATAATGTCCAGACATGGGGCAGGTTGTTTGTTGTCTTTGTGTGGGTCTTTTTTGTTTGTGTGCATGTGCACGTTTCTACACGCTGAGAGATGCGTGCAGAAGTACAGTACGTGCACACTTTCTCAGAAAACTCACTGGCCTGCGGCACAAGGCTTCAAGTCCTCTATTTCCTGTTTACAGTGTCTGAGGTTTCCTGTTCTCGATTCATCTCCACTGGGTGATCTTGTGATTGTATTCTGGACAAGGCCTGTTTTTAAAAATAAAACACCCTTGTTTCAGTGTCATCAAAAGTCTTTTTGATGTTTTTAATTGTGTGTATGCATACATTTATTTTTTTTCTTGTCTTATGTAATCTCTTTTTCTATTTCTCTTTTGTACTTTAGGTTTGAAGAGATAGTCAAGAAATTCAAGGTTGAATATCACGCTGGAGGTGCCACTCAGAACTCTGTAAAAGTTGCACAGGTTAGTGCTCAAAAGTGTAACCGATATGTAATGCATGCAGTGCTGGCAATGACAAGGTCATGAATTCCTAGAGAATACAGGCGCGGATAAAATGTATAGCTTGAGTGCAATGTAAGTTGCTTTTTATAAACCTTTTTATTGCATTTTAGCTATACACATGTACATATACATTCCCATGTAACACAGAGAACATGAACCAAATAAGAGCTTTTCAGTATTTTACACTAATATACAATCTCACCTCTCTTCTTAGTCTTGTCAACACATTTCCAACTCCACCACATTTAAAAAACAATTTGAAAGATCCCCAAACCCCATCAAAAATTATGTATTTATCTCTTAATATATGTTATCTTTTCCATTGACATATTTGTTACCATTTCCTGTAGCCAATGTCCTATATTTGGTGCACATATGTGACCATGGGCCACAAAACCAGCCATAAGTGTCCTTTTTTTATTAAATAAATAAGCTTTCCATTAATGTATGGTTTGTTAGGATAGGGCAATATTAGTTACTACTATAACTACAGTAGTCAACATTTGAAGTTGAAGTTGTCCTGAACCCAAAGCAATACCCGTTCTTGTCTTAGGACAACTTTAAACTCTTTTGACCCACTTCAAATGTTGACTACTGTATTTGAAAATATGTAATCTGAGAGTCAAAAAAGGAGAAAACCACCTTTAAAGTTGAATAAAAATGACATTTTGACACAATCATTGTAGGAAATTTACAAAATATCTTCATGGGACATGATCTTAACTTAATATTCTAATGTTTTTTGGCATAAAAAAAAAATCTGTTGCTATTGCTGCAAATATACCCATGCTACTTATGACTGTTTTTGTGGTCCCGGGTCACACATACTTTTCCAATTTGAACAAATAAATGTAAGTTGCTTTGGATAAAAATGTCTGCTAAATGTATCATACACAGCTCCCTCAGATGGACAGGTGGTTTTGTACATCCTTTGTGGTTTAAGATGCTCAACTAGGATGTCTGTAAAACCACAAAAGAGAGAGAGAAAAAAGCTAACATTTAATTTGAGGTTTAGTTCCTCAGTAGAGATCTAAAGGTCAAGATATCAGATGATTGTCTGAATGATATTAATGAAGTTGAGGTTTGCAATGATTTTTTTACCTCCTTATATGGGCACATTTTTACTAACCATATAGAAAGGTCCCATGTATATTAGTAATAATTCAGTAATAAAGAAGAATTCTTAATCCTGAATAATTATGAGTGTACCTATAAAATCTAAATAAATTATTTTAAGCTATAAATAATACATACAATATAATAACAATAAAACATTAAAGATTTATTTTATTAGATTTTTCCATGTGTTAAAACTTTGTAGCTCTCTGCAATCTACTTCCTTGGTAGATTTCTGTTTCTCAAGATTTGAAGTGTTCTGAAGTGTTATAATTCAATGTTGATTTCTACTTATAATTTTTTTAAATGATGATAATAAAGATTCTAATATATTTAAAACATTTTATATTTAAAAAATTATAAATAAATAATTATTTATTTATTTTATTTTATTTTATTTATTTTTTGCTTTAATAAAATTTGTTAGCTACATGTTTTGACACTTCTAAGATATCTCACAGTTTTTGGTCACTATGTGGTGTCTGTAGAGACTGTAAACTCAACTAGTTTACATGTAGGTCTATAACAGAAAATTATCAATCGTGTTTGATAATATGTAGGTAATTATGGTACTTTTGGTGCAGTTTTACCTTGAGATCTGGTAATTGGTGGCCCTCGGGCCTGTACACAAATAATGTGCCATAAAACCATCTCATTTTTGTGAGAATAATGTCAGGCGTGAGACTTGTACACAGTAATTCTTTCACAGCTTAACTTTTAAGAACTTGCTGCAAGCAGTATATTTATCTTTTCTGGATCCATTTTTACTCCAGTTTTACAGGTTTATATTTGTTACATCAGACACAGCAAGATTTAAAGTTGGATGCATCTCCCTGATTTATAGCCCAAATGAGAGACAGTTATCTTAAGATATTTTCAGCCCTTCACTTTAGCTGGCCTAGACTGCAGCCATTCTTGGGTTAGAGCCTTTCCAGAAAGTCTAAATATTGTTTTTCCCTTTTTAAAGCTTTTTCCGAAAATTCCCCAGACGTGATGCTTCACATCTGAGTGGGATATTTTATTTGTGTGATATTGTTTAAGGCTAACAACAGAAATAATCT
Source organism: Cirrhinus molitorella (assembly GCA_033026305.1). Classification (NCBI taxonomy): domain Eukaryota; kingdom Metazoa; phylum Chordata; class Actinopteri; order Cypriniformes; family Cyprinidae; genus Cirrhinus; species Cirrhinus molitorella. Next base: position 25,822,987 of record CM065126.1, on the reverse strand, counting down.
GAAGTCCCTGATGGTCCAGTAGGGTGCTGTCACAGCAGAGAATGAGATCTGCTCAGATGCCCTTGTTGCCCTCAGGGCCCAACTAGACGGGGTTTGATTCCTTCAGCACATGTCCAGTGTACTTTTGCAGGTGGCTGCAGACATCAACATTTTTAAGACCTCAAATACAGGAGTTATTTAGATATATATCATCTAAACAGACACATGGAATTTTCTGATGATCTCCAGATGATGCATAGCATCCAAATCTACAGATGCATTAGGCAGCAGAGGCTTTCACACGCAGTGCATCTATCACCATGAAATACAGACCTCTGTGTGTGATGAGGTAAGACTGTGGATAATCATTTGGGAATCTGCCAGTGCAAGCAAATGTGATTTCATTACTTTAGTGTCTGACTCCTCGTGTTGTCGGGCACATTTGTTATGACCCGAATACAGCCCGAAAGGATTCCTCATTTAAGTCTTTCTTTTTCCACCCTGTTCCAACATTTATTTTGCTTAACAGGATTTGCTGTAAACGTCCTTGCGAGGATGTCTGCGCTATCTTCCAGCTCTTCACCTGCCGTCGCAGATAACAGAGTCGGGGCGGTTAAAGTTGTGCCCATTTGAAGCGGCGGTAGTAACGAAGGCTGCCAGTGATATGTGGGTTGTTAAGCAGCGGTTTGATCAGACAGCTCTTCAAAGCCGGTTCACGTAAGAAGGGAAGCTTGATGCGGAACCAGGCCTCTGAGATTAACACATGGCAGCACCTGGAACGCCAGGAGCAACGCAACCTGTGTGTCGTGTCGCGGAAAACGAGAGCTTTCAAACGCAATGACATGGGCTGCCTTGTGCGCGTACATCAAAGCGCCCATGTGGAGATGAGGTGCTCCAATCGGAGGCTGCTCTCAGCCTCGGGCGCTGCTTGGCAGACGTGGGAGGGAGCATGTTCCGCTCCCAATACCTGACCAATATAGGTAGACCATTTACACAAGAACAACCAGTCATTGGAGAGGCAGAGCTATCTTGCTCACTCTGCATCACCTTTTCTCTCCTTTCCCCTGCTCTTCCAGAGACCATGAAATCAAACCGATCACCTTTTTTTTTTTTTTTTTTTTGCCACCTTATTCCCCTCTCTTTTCACACCCTTCTATTTGTATGCTCCAGAAAAACACACACAGCAAAAACACATTCCCCAAAGAGTCTTTCTTAAAAGTTCAGTCAGTCACAGTTCACTCATAAATGAAAATTCTGTCATCGTTTACTCCCCTTCATGTATGACTTACTTTTTTCTGTGGAACACAAAAGTTGGAATAATGGGGCTGTGAAGCTATAAAATGACACACATACACAAGTTGTGCACTATATTCAAAGTCTTTTCAAGTCATTTGATATCTTTGTGTAAGAAAAAGACTAAAATTGTCTTTGACAAGAAGTTGTTGTTCACTAAAAATCTTAAAATCCGGCCTAGATCTCCTCCATAACAGTTGATGAGGCAAGTGGATATATCATTAGATCTTAGATCTTATCCATTAATAATTTGTTTCAGTTCAAGTGTGAACACACCCTTACTTTACAGATTCACTCGCACAAGAGACTGACCTGGTTTTACTTTTTATTTCATTTGTTTGTAGCATGAAGCTATCCAAATTGCTTTAGAAAATATTGGAATGAAGCTTGAAAAGTTCCTTTTATGATGCTTTTTGAAGTTTTAAGGGATAGTTTTCTTTGTCAGAGCAGGATTGCCAGGTTTTCACAAGACCCACCCAATTGCTACTCAAAACTAGTCCAATCACATAAAATGTGCATACCAGGGGCTAAGTATTACATTATTGGGGTAGCTTTATCCCACAAACATGTGAGAAATCCTGCGACAACAGTGTTAAAGTAGCCCAATTCCGTGGGAAAACCGCAGACTTGGCAACACTGTCTCGTAGCTTCATAAAATTACGGTTGATCTACTGGTGTCACATGGACTATTTTAACAATGTCCTTACTACCTTTTTTTGCACCTTGAATGTGGCAATTATGTTGCGATATATGCAGAAAGCTCTCAGCTTTCATCAAAAATATCTTATTTTGTGTTCTGAAGATGAATGAAGGTCTTACTGGTTTGGAACAACATTAAGGGGGAATAATTAATGACAGATTTTTCTTTTTTGGGTAAACTATTTCTTTAAAAGTTCTAATCCATATTCATTGTAATCCTATGGGAAAAGAGCAACATGCATATTCTTCAGAATTTCTCTTTTTGTGTTGCACAGAAGAAAGTCAGTCCTATGGGTTCTGAACAGCATGAAGGTGAATAAGTGATGACAGAATGTTTATTTTGTCTGGACTATCCCTTTAAGACATTTCATTCGGTTACCGCATACATTCCTCATTCTTGTATAAAGCCTGGGACGTCAATATAAATCTATTAATGGTTCAGCTCTAAGCCTCCCCGGATGGTTCTTTTGATGTGTCTGAATTGGTAAATTTGTGCAGGAGACATATAGTCTTAGTCTGACAGGCACCACTCTGCCCCACAGGATTTTCACAGATGAAGACTCTCACCTGCAGAAAGTAACGATCTCCCATTCTCTTTATATAGCGCTGCAAAGAGAACGCACCAGCACTGCTCTACAGCCCCAGACATCAAAGCCAGGGCAGAGAATCACACTCTCCTCCACTGTATATACAATGTTCCCCAAGCATTCTTCTGCACTGTGATCCAAGACTCGGCTCCATTACATGTGCACCCCTGGTGTGGCCCCTTGAGCAACGGAGAGTTTGAGAGGGGAAGAGGCTGACACTTACCAACAGAGAGAGCAGTTGTTAGGTGCTGCCTCCATTGGGAGGTTAAATTACTCCTCTAGAGCTCAATAGGCCTACAGCTTTTGAACAGTTGCCACTTTTGAGCACATGCATATTGTTGCAGAAAGTTACTGAGAGTCTTAATAAGGCTAAGTGTCTAAAGATTGACATTTTGAAAAGAACTTTAGTGTAATGTGAATGGTGTTTCATATTAAAAGGTCACCCAAAAATGAAAAAGTGTCATCATTTGTTTACTCTCATGTCATTCCAAAGCTAAATGGCTGACTTTATGCTGTGGAAAACAAAAGATGTTTTTCTTCAAAATATATACTTTTGTGTTCCATAGAGGAAAGTTTGGAACAACATGAGGGTGAATAAATCATGACAAAATTGTCATTTTTGGGTGAACAAAAGCAAGCAAGCAAAAGGATATCTTTGCTTCTGCAACCTTTCTTTCCTCAACAACTTCTGTTCTCCTTTTTTTCCATTTGTCGCTGGCCCATGGTGCCTTCACAGATTCTTTTTCAAAGTGGTGAGGGGGCCCAACCTTGGACTCAAACCGGACTCTTTTATTGGAAACACATGTGCACTCTGTAGTTGGAACTCCTCTGTGAAGAAAATCACTTAGCTCTCTTCAGCACACAAAGGCCTTTCCCAGTTCATATTTTTTGCATGGAAACTTAAATTGGGGAAAAGTTGGTGCCTAGAACCAGACATCAGACTCGAAGACGAAACGTTCCATGACCTCATGTTTGACTTGACTTACTTCTTTGCTTTCCTTTGAAAAAAGTCTCTTGTGTCCATCTGACCTTTCTCGATAAAGAGTTAATATATTTTTTTGTCTTTCATGGAAGAGCTAGTCTCAGTGGAAAGGGGAGGAAAATGGCAAATGTTACACGTGTATCAAACTTGGCAGTGGGAAACGTTTGGACGAAAGGAAATTTCAGTGCAAAAGAAAGGAAAGTTTGAAAGCTCCAAAGGCTCATGAGATTAACAAGACACATACCAGGGAACACTAAACTCTCCACGGTGAATGGCCACAACATCTGTGTCCGATATTCGCAATGGAGAGAATGGAAATAGAAAAACGTCTCAATACCTCGCCGTGTGCAATTGAGGATTTAGATACGTGCAAGTGTGAAATCCTCCTGGTTGTTCTGGATTTCTGCAGAGGGAATGTTTAATGTACGTCAAGCGCGGGAGGTTGTCTGATTAATGATTGCTAAATACCTGCAGGTTCTGGAGATGTGCAGTGCGATGAGAAGCTGAAAACAGCCCCATCATTAAGCATGCTCCTCTGTTTCTCGACAGAAGGTTAATTGAATGTTAACATTCAAAAGCGCCAGCTTCTCGGACAACCGCGCTGCCAAGAACAGTTTATTTCCTTCCTGAGTTGATGAAGGGTCACAGACAATTAAGCGCCCTGAAAAAGAAAAGCGTAACAGACTCACCTTTTGCATTCCTGGAGAGCAGCGGACTGCCATCCATTTCCGTCTTGCGCAGGAAGCGTCTGGTTTTTCGTGAGGTCAGAGCAGTTAGAGGTTACACCCAAATGCTGACGGTGAGATTTAGCAGGATTCTTGTGAAATCACACCTTTCCTCTTCCTTCCACTCAAACGTTGTTTACTGAAAGTGTGAAGGGGTGGATACTCTAGGCTGTACCGTTTGTTGACTGCCCTGTCTGTGGCTGGAGCACATGTGCTGTGTCTCAGCTAATATTTCGCCATTTGTGCCTCATAGGGAGTCGGAGAGCAGAGTAGATCATAACATCTCTAATCTTCGGTTTGATCAGTCCACCGGCCTCCCAGCAGGGGCTCCAAATTCTCTTCGAGCGCTCTCGTTTATCAGAGTGCTCTTGTCTTATCTCAAGACCTCATAATCTAAAAGGGTAGGTGATACACCGTTTCCCACACTGTTCTCAGTCATGGGCTTTATTTATGTGACCTATAAATCCATTCAGCATGGTTTCACTTTAAGAAAAAAATTTTTGCCTCCGCTTATATTCGCTATAGGCAACACATACTCTTGCAAAGAAAATTTTGGTTACAAAGGTCGACTAGTCACTGAGTGGCGTCTGGTAGTTTATCTAGTTCTTTTCAGTCTCAATTTAAGGTGACATTCTCACTATTAACTAGCTATTAACTGTTACTTTAGCCTCAATAAACTCCTAACATGTTGCTTATTAGTAGTTAGTAAGGTAGTAACGTTTAATGTGGGGTTGGATTTAAAGATGAAAATTACCCTATGTATATATGACTTTCTTCTTTCAGACAAATACAATCAGAGTTATATTAAAAAATGTCCTGGCTCTTCCAAGCTTTATAATGGCAGTGAATGGATGTTGAGATTTTGAAGTCCAATAAAGTGCATCCATCCATCCATCCATCATAAAAATTGCTCCACATGGCTCTGGAGGCACCATATTTAAAACTTTCTAAACCATAATCTCTAGCTTCTGCTAACTGTCAAAAGTGAATTCATGACAGAGTGGCGTTCCAGCAGATGACGTAGGTGTAACATAAGCTCCGGTGAGAATATGCTAGTCTGCTGGAACGCCACTCTTTCATGAATATGCATACAAAAGTTAGTGGATGAAGTTTTAAATATGGATGTTTTTCTTACACAAACACATCAGTTTACTTCAGAAGGCCTTTTTGAACCCTTTGGAGCCATGTGGAGCACTTTTTATGATGGATTGATGCACTTTATTGGACTTCCAAATATCTACACCCATTTACTGCCATTATAAAAGTTAATAGTGAGAATTGGTTCTTAAAATAAAGTGTTACCGTTTAACCTAGTCTGTCACAAACAGGCTAGTTAACACTGTAATTTATTGGCAGGTCCATTGGTGACATCAAGAAAAGATGTAAGATACTTTTATTCATCACAGATGCATTAAATTGAGCAAAAGTGACAAACTCAATTTTGCTTCATTTTTAAAAAGTTAGTTTCAAATAAATGCTGTTCTTTTGTACTTTCTACTCATTAAAGAATATTACAAATATATATATCACATCACAGTATTTACATTAATATATTTTTATATTGCATTTTATAATTATACATTTAAATATTTATATTTTTATTATTAATGAGAATGTGTTTTTCTTGAACACCAAACCAACATATTAAAATTATTTCTCAGTTTATGTTTGACACTGAAGACTAGAGTAATTCAGCTTTGCCATCACAGGAATAAATTGCATTTTAAAAAATATTAAAATAGATGAGTAATTTAAAATTGTAATATTTTACATTTTTGATTAAATATATAAAGTTTATTTATTTTTTTTTCAAAAATCATGTTTATTATTGTTGTCATGCTTTTATTGATTTGTGTTAGTTGTATTTTTTAGTTAATTTTACTTTATATCAAAATAACCCATCTGCAGTTTGATTGAGATTAATTAGAATGCACAATGAAAAAAAAACATGATTTTTCAAAATTGTTAAAAACAGAGTTATCTGTTTTTGCAAATTAACTTTTCAAATGCAGCCTCAAACTTTGTGAGTGCAGCCCACTGACTACTTTCCACATTTGTGCATTCCAAAGACAACACAATGTTATAAAACAATTAATTTCTCAAATAAACTTTGAATTTTTTTTTTTGTTTGTTTGTTTGTTTCGTTTCAGTGGTTACATCTTTGCGTGCCAATGGTGACACGTGTGCCCAAGGTTACCGACCTCTGATTTATTGGTTCGGGAAGACACTTGTCATGCCCTTGGAGTCAGACCCTGGATAGCATTGTGACAGTGTGCCGTTTACTGCATCTGGTTCCGCATTCTCTGCGCTGTGTAATTGTGTGACATTTATGTTACACGATATAGCATGGTGTTGTTACAAAGGCAGCAGAGATGAGTCAAGCCTCGGGACATTGTGGAAAGGTCAAAGTGAGTGGCACATGCATAGACGCCACGTGTATTTATAGATGCAGGCGTTCAGATGTGACAAATGGTGATGAACACAGAACTCTTAGATCCTTCCAGCACTTAGTGTTACGTGACATAGTGAAGGTGACGCTTCCCCCGCATTATGAATAATGATTAACTGCAGGCAACCGCCAAGAAGGGCTTGGTGGGGAGAGATATAAATAGACTCTGTCTTTTGTTCATTCGCTTGCTATCACACTAAAGAAGGGGCTCAGACTGTAGGAGGAAGCAATGAGGCATGTGGGATATGGCAGAAAAGGACCTTTTCTCACTGTTACTAACAAAGCCATACTGTGTGTGAGCATTTGCATATACATACACACACACCCACCCACCCACCCACCCACGAAAACACATTCAGAATATAGTTGACCTTTCGCGAACACGTGGTCTTGGTATCAATGAAAAACATACGTTCAGTTTGTGTGTGAAAAACTGCGTTGAGGAAACGGTCTCGCTAATGCATTGCAGGGCGATAGATATTGTTAATCAATGTTTATAATCTAAAGTTATTATATGAAGATCTCACTTAGCACTAAATGGACTATAAAGGATGCAGCTGAGGCTTGTGGTTTATGGTTTACTGCAGCGCCCTGCCTTGTTGGCAAAAATGACTAAATGAAGCTTGAAAATGCTGGTGGAGTTATGTGACAGACCACTTTTTTCCAGTAATGCTCAAGTAGAACCTCAAGAACCACAGAAGTGTTTTTCTTTTTAGTTGGCGTTATACTGGGTATCATTTAGCTTCGTATTATTTAGCCATCAGATCGTTGGTTGTCATTAGCAATAACAACAAAAAAGAAACTATGGTTGGAAAACAGATCAAGTGATATGAACCAATTTTTGTAAAGACTTTTTTTTTTTTCTCGGAATTGCGTGATGCAAACTCGCAGTTCTGACTGTTTTTCTTAGAATTGCATTATATAAGCTCACATTTGCGGGTTACAAAGTCAGTATTGCATGAAATATCTCATTTAATTTTTTTTCTCACAATTGCAAGTTTATTTCACACAATACTGACTTTATAACTTAAATCAGAATTGTGAGATCAACTTGAAATTCTGAGAAAATCTGTCTTTTTTTCCCCCTCAGAACTAGACTTTATAACTTGCAATTTGTGAGTTTATGTCTCACAATTCTGAGAAAAAGACACTTGCAAGATATAAACTTGCAAAAAAAGTCAGAATTGCGAGTTTTTAATCTCGCAAGCTTGACTTTGTTTCTCACAATTGCGAGTTTACATCCTGGTATTCTGACTTATAACTTGCAGTTGTGACTTTATATCGTGCAATTCAAAGAAAATTCACAGAATTGCAAGTTTATATCTCACAATTCTGAGAAAAAAAGTCAGAATTCCAAGATGTAAACCATAATTGTGAGAAAAAGCCATATTTGTGAGAACTAAATTGCAGTTTGTTTATTATTTGGCCCATAATCAATTTCAAGGAAATGTATTGTATATGGGAAAATATGATTATAAAGTATAATTATAAAAAAAATGCTTGTTCACGTATAAAAAAAGTGTGTATATAGAAAAGTTTATATATTTTTTTTAATATATGATGGATATACATGTAAAACTAATTTTTTGTGAATTAATGCCAGTAAATTCACAACTTCACAGCTTCCTGTCCCATTCAAACTCTTTAAAACCTTTACTTAAAAAGAGAGCTTTACGCAAGGAGCCGCCAATGTTCACTTTAACTTGTCACTTGAAGTCATTAAAGTCATCATCAGCTATGGTTCCATCACCCTGTTTTTATGCGCATTTTGAAGTATCGCTGATGGAAACACCACATTTTGAATAAAAATTGTACGCGGTGGTTTTTGACCTATGCGAATAATGGGAGATGAAAACACATTTGCCGAATAAATTCCTCCGTACGCATAAAAAAATCACGTGACTTTGTGCTATGGAATGGCAAAACCTGACTAACCAGTGTACCGATCTCGTTCCACAGCATCTGAAATGTTGCTATGGTCATTCTGAAATGCCCAAGCATAAAATAATTGCCTCCGGGAACTGTCTTACACGACTGCGTTCCCAAACAGCAAGCATCCACCTCAAAAAGCAACGGCCGCTTTTACTGTGTTTTGTCTGCTCGCTCCAAGGCGCAAGTAATTTATTACATATAAAAATTACTATATTCAGTGGCTCCTACTTTATTGGTGATATATAGTGCCACTTTATCAGGAAGTGCCGATTTTCTTTTTGACTTGTTGGATGGAAATGGAGCTTACCCGCAAATGTTTTATGCGATATTACAATTTTGCGCATTAAATTCACAACTTTGGATGGAAACCTGGCTGTTCACAATTAATTTTGATGTTCGTCATTGTTCTACTTGTCAATATTCATCATAGATGTAGTGATGCATTTTGTGAGAGACTCATTCAAGCTGAATATGTTCAGTGGATCAGTTTACAGAGTTGGTGTGAATGATTCATTCGTTCATGAATTGATTCATCTTGTTGCAGCGGTTAGCAGCTCACTGGAGAGAAGCAGTGGATTACAGCTTCAAATTTTGAACTGTACTTCATAAAGCTGTCGTATAAATTTGTATGATTTGGGATATAATGTAAGAGAGATGTTTTATTTGTTCCACATTTGTTTTAATATGTTCCACATATTATCATACTGCTTTGGAGCAACATGAAGGTGAGTAACCAATGACAACATTTTTATTTTGGGGTTAACTATCCCTTTAAGAACACCCCTAAACATGCCACTGGAAATCGCACCGATAGACTACCGTAAATATAAATAATGGGTTGTTAGAGTTGACGTGCCTGGAGCTTAAAAAAGCCCTTTGTAGTGTTTAAATGACAGATTTATTAACAAAATCCAATAGGCTTTGATTTAAAACCAGATCCTGTTTTTCCTCAACACGAGCTTCTGAGGAATCAGTCAGTGGATTTAGTCAATGGCTTTACTGCTGGTGTGGTTGTAATTCTCACCGCTCCCTGAATTAAATTGACTGCAGCTTTCTCAGGTCTTAATTAAAGCACTCATTCATTCAGTACTAAAACCGTGCGGTTCAGTGTGTGGTTACACAATCAGCTCCATATCATGTGCCTACATATAAAATCAATGTCTTGACTAAACCACCGATAATATGCGGGGTACAGTTCACAAGCTGTGGGCTGTATGGATTTCCATATTGCTTAATTTACTCTCGCGGAGCCGTCATTATCCAGCGGGGGTTTAACGGTGTTGATAGCGCCTCGTAAGTAAGCTTGTTGATTAATGTTATGTACTCCAGGGAGGCTTCTGAGATTCATTTGAGACACAAACCTCTGAACAATTTCGATCGAATGAGACATACAGACATAAACTGTGTGTTTAGGGGCCCGGGGGTGAAATACGAAACTCTTTTCTCATTCTTGCACACACAAACAGACACATTTGAACTCCGTGTACTTTGCGCCCTCTTTTATTTTTGGCAGAATTAGTCATTTGCAAGCTAAATTGCTACAGATCTCTTTGAGGACAAAGCTTATGGAGAGCACAGCCTGGTCTTGTCTGTCCTTTAACACCGGCCTATTCTGGAGGATAAGGCGCTTTGTAGCCGTCCGTTCAGTATTCATGACACGCCACCTTGCCGAACACTGGGCCCCCAGTCCGTCTCATAACTGGAGCACTAACAAAGCTGTTCATTTGGCATCAGCACCAGCTCCTGATATAGAACAGGCAGAGCTCTCGCTTAGTGTTTCTCTCTCAGCAAATCCTATTATCAGTGTTGTGTTTTTCCCTTCTTCCTAACTTAGGACTTGGTCCAGGAAATTAGTCACTTCCTTCCAGTTTATTTGTCTATAATGGAGCACAACATCGGTGTCCTTTTTTTGATGAGCGTCTGAAAAATAGTGGTGTTACGTTTTTCCCCTAGCATCGTTATCGTTCATGGCTAAAATGAGACTCTGATTTACACACCCATTGGTCCAATAACAGTACCTTGGATCTCAGCAACTGTACTGGTAAAGAAAGTAGCACATCAGGCTTCCCAGATCCATCCAAAATCCCCTTAAGTCATGTGAAAGATCTCGGGCAGTAGCGCAAAGGCTAGATGGACTACATGAAAAGACGCTTTGGCCTTTTAAGCTTCGGTGCGTTCCCCCGCCAGCCCCGGATCCGCTCTCCTGTTTATGTTTGCTCTGCTGGAGTCGTAATGCAGTCCTGAGGAAGCCTTCAGATAAAAATCAATGACAGATGTGACCAGGAGAGAGAACGGCAATTACATGGAAAGTCATATTTTAGGGTCGTCATCGTCTTTTCCCTAGGTGTCCTCTGGTCTTACTGTCTTTTACCTACTTGCTTATTTTAATGTTTCACAGTCTGGAGCAGAGACATTTTCTCCAGGGAGGCCAAGGAGGCAGTGCTAAAAAAAAAGTTTAGGAGAAAATAATCGGTGGTACAAAAATAAAACAACATGAAAAGTGTCGAGGTCTTGTTGCCTTCTGAGGTGACAGCGACAGCTGTGAAATACAGGCACAAATGGGTGAAACAGTTGGAAATGGACTGCTATTAACAACCCAATGGATAGGTAAACAACTCACTCACTTAGACATCATCACTTGATGTTTGAGTCTAAATGGAGTTGAAATTTCATGAAATGATGAGTGATCTGAGTGATTCAGGTTGACACCTGTGGCGTTTATGACTAATGCTGGGTTCCTACGGTTGTGGAAAACCTGGAAATATGATGGTTTCCAGGCCTGGAAAAGGAAAGTGAATATAATCCTAAATTATGGACATTTCTTTATTTGAATATGAATTGTTCTTGTTATGCTCAGCTCTAAAATATTGCTGGTGAGAAACTGCACTTTGTGAGTGTTAGTGCATTTACAAATGATTAAAAAAAATCCTTATCCACTTACCACAACAACTAAATTAATTTACTGGTTATTAATAGTTAGTAAGGTACACATTAAATGGATAGTTCATCCAAAAATACAAATTTTGTATTTAATTACTCACATTCAAACCTGTAAGACCTTCATTCATCTTCGAAATGTGCATTGTGGTACTCTCGTGAATGTGTGTCAAAGACTGACACAGAAGAGAAGAAATTGTTACATTATTTTATTTATTTTTTGCATACAAAATGTATTCTTGTAGCTTCATAACGTTAAGGTTGAACCACTGATGTCACATGGACTATTTTAACAATGTCCTTACTACCTTTCTGGGTCTTGAACGTGTCAGTTGCACCGCTGTCTATGCAGGGTCTGAAAGCTCTTGGATTTCATCAAAAATGTCTTAATTGGAGCGTTAAACAAGGTCTTACAGGTTTGGAACGACTTGAGGGTGAACTATCCCTTTAAGTTTAGGTATAAAGTAGTATTAAAGGAGACGTTCACTTCCAAAATTTACAGATATTTACAGATTTACCCTTGTCATCCAAGATGTTCAAGTTAATAAGAAATCGTCTTTTGAGGAAAACGTTTTTGGGATTTCTCTCCATATAGTAGACTTCTATGATGCCCGTGAGTTTGAACTTCCAAAATGCAGTTTCAGTGCAGCGTTAAAGGGCTCTAAATGATCCCGGCTGAGGAAGAAAGGTCTTATCTAGCAAAACGATCAGTAATTTTCTGGAAAAAATTACAGTTTGTATACTTTTTAACCTCAAATGCTCAACTTTGTGTATTCCGGGTCAAGACAGGTAGGATATGTCCAAAAAAAAAACTCCCATCTCATTTTCTTCTCCATCTTCAAAATAGTCTTAAAATATGGTCGTGCAGAATAAGGCATTAATATGTGCTTTTTAGTTACTAATAAACAGCCAATATGCTAGTAATATGCATGCTAATAAGCAAATAGTTAATGGTGAGAATTGGTTCCTAAACTAAAGTGTTATTATAAGTGTTTTATTCAGGAAGTATTGCAAGTTCAAATGAATGCTGTTGTTTTGATCTATTCATCAAAATATCCAGTCCACAAAAGTTTCTACAATTTCTACAAAAAGATCAAACGGCACAAATGTATTTATTTTATTTATGTGTAAAGTTCACATGCAATGACATGCCTGACTATGAACAATAAAAGCAACAAGAAATGTGCTTGTTAATGTATTTTGCATTTTAAAGCAGTGCAGGCATGTTTACAAACGTGTCATGTGGCAGCCTGACAATTAATATAGAAAGTGAGAGATTTTGAAATGGAAGAGCTCACAAACAGCAGCACATTCTGCCAACAGCTGGAGCAGAGCATAAAAAAAAACCAGGTTATATAAATTTTAGATGACGAACACATCCTTGTATCTGGTAGTGTCAGTACCAGTCTTTTCGTGTTCTGTTTCACTTCCCAAAATGACAGTATTGGAGGAGTATATAGAGGAGATGGAGAGTCTAAGTGTTGAGTGACTGTGAAAAATGAATGGGGGGGAAATGACAGGAGCCTGGTGACACACAGCAGGTGACAGACAAGATACTAACAGTCTGCTTCTTACCATTGCATGCTTGCTCAAGCTCCCTGCGGAGCTGCAGCCTGCCTTGCTGCGCTGGGCTTTTGGATGGTAGAGCTCATAGGATGCCACTAAACCAGAAAAGTCTGCCAAATGGCGTGGAATCGAAATCTTTCCGCTCTCCTTCCAGCCAGAACATTTTGTTTTTCTGTTCTGAAGTCGTGATCTGAAAAATGTCCTTTCTGTTCTTTCACACTGAGTGATGTCAGGAATATTTGGGTCATTAAGAAGTGCTGGAATTTGAACGTCTTTCATATCCTAAATGCTTTGCTTTCTTCTTTTGAGGGGTTGACTCAAGTTTGTCGGGTAGTTTTTGAAGTCTTGTAGTTCACAGATCACTTCCGCCAATGCTAGGTCATGGTTGAAATGTCAGATGACATGTCTTTTGGCATAAGTAGTTGTGTCACGTTCAAAGAGGATGAAGAAAAACATCTCAGCTTGTGCTGATTAATCTACTGATTCATGTCTCATTCTTCCCTTATTGTCTATAAATTGTTTGGTGTCTCGAGGTGCACCGTTGTGCTCCGTTCTACTGGGTATTTAAGCGCAGTGATGGATGAGGTTAGGTAAAGCTTATGCTATGTGCTGTCGCACACAATATTCTTACCAACTGAACAATAGAAACCCAATCCCTTTAGCTTGTTTCCAAATATGATTATAAAGCAAGTGTTCTTTGGTTGTTTATTTAAACACTGGACAGTTGAGTAGCAGATGAAGTAAAGCCTTTGCTCAGAAGTTCATCAAAGAGGCCCCTGTTTTCCCAAGATGACAGGAGAATGTACCTCCCCACCAAAAAGACAGAATGAATTTGGCCCGTCCAGAAATGAGCTGTTCTTACTGCGAAATTAGAAGCAGGCAGGTTCCAAGAGCAAAGCTGGCAAGAGTCATGATGTCTCCATGTTATTGAGAGGACCACCAGGGATGGATTTTTCAGTCTGTTTTTAATCGCCATAATATTCTCTGTAAAAGAACTGGCTGGAGGCTGCAATTTACTGCTGCATTGTTACAGATCAGTTTCTGCTTGTCATTAAGTGTGCCCAAACAAATCGCAAATCTGTAGAGTTTTTCCTCCTCTTGCTTTTTTTTCAGTAAGTTTGCGTCATTAGTGACATTACTCAGTCTGTTCTTTTATATACAAATGTCTGTGACCTTGCTTGAGATGGCTCAAAGGAATGTTTAGATTGTGAGTCACGGTGTCTGCCTGTCTAGATCGATAGATGGATTCATCTACTTAGTTATCTTTTCAGATTTTTATTAGAGACCCTGATGAAAAAGAACATGTCTCTCACTCAATCACTCTCTCTGTATGTATAGAACTAGATTGGTTACAAAAGATTTGTAGTTCAAGTAAATGCTGTTCTTTTGAACTTTGAGAATTCCTGATGAAAGTTTCCACAAAAATATTAAGCAGCACACCTATTTTCAGCATTGATAACAAAAAATAAAATTTCTTAACTGCATATCAGCATATTGGAATGGTTTCTGAAGGATCGTGTGACATTTGAAGACTGTAAATTCAGCTTTTACATCTAAGGAATAAATTAAACAACTATTTAAAACTGGAACAATATTTCACAATACAGCTGCATTTACTATATTTTGGATCAAATAAATACAGCCTTGATGAGCATTAGACATTAAACATTAAAAAAACAACTCTGAGCTTGTGAACGGGTAGTGTGTGTGTGTATATAAGTAAATCCTTAAACACTTTTATAACACTAATTTTTTTCCCGTTTCTTTCCTAATTTGTTTTGCACAATCACGCTTGCAAGTTCATTGCACCTTTGGATAATGTAAACAGCTTACACTCCAATCTTTGCATTATTTATACAGCTGTTGCACTGGTCTTTAATACCTAAAACTGTATTTTATAATACAGTTACTATACAATTTTATAATATCTTATTTTAAACATAGTATATTCTTCTGATCTTTTAAAGTGCTGTCAAAATTAGTGTGTTAAAAGACTTAGGGTTGGTCACCCCACTTACAACTGCTGCTTCTGTCTTTTTTTTTTTTTTTTTTTTTTTGTTCTTGACAAGTATTGTTTATTTAGACGCAGAACATATTTACGACCACATCAAACAAGAGACTTTTCAGACGCACACTCCATTCGCTTCGAATGTCGAAAGACATTCGCCATGTTTTTATATTAATTTGAAGATTTAATGTGAAATTATTGCAGTATGAAAGTATATGTAAAAATGTAATGTTAGGTGGGATTGCTCAAAATTAATTTCTGAAAAATGTGCAGTTAATTTGTTTTTTTTGTTTTTTTCAATCGATTGACACCATTTATATTTATAATATAATATATATAATATATAATAATTTTTTTTTTTTTTTCTTGTTCCACAGTTATGGTGAATTCATTTTTTTTTGTACAAACATATACAACTTTGAACCTTGACTTAGTTCTTCATAGTGTGGCTCTATCTAGTGGCACCAATGGCTGAAGAAGTCTAGTATCCATCCTTGTTTTGAAAAATGATCTTGAAGCCACAGGAATGTCCCGAAATCTCCATCTACTCCAGAATCCCTGAAGTGAAGCACTTCCTGGCCAGTGTTTTCGGCATGAGTTGAGAGTGACCGCTTCTCAGCATGCTGTGTAATGGCTTTGGGATCCAGCCGTGGCTGTAATTCTTCAGATGAGCGTCCAATGTCGGTTCTGCTGTCACCGTCCGCCTGTCTACTGTCACATGCCTCACATCTCCAAGAATTACTGCACACACCTGTGCACAGCGATTTACAGCTTTGGCAGTATGCACTCTCCCCGGAGAACCCATCCTTTGCTGTAAATTGGTGTCGAACCCTGATATTGTTACACTTTTGGTGTTAAATCAATTGTTTTCAACATTTGCAAAGAGCTCATTTTTAATTGCCTAAAATCAGTCTTCTGTTTTGTACCAAGTTGCCACATCTATTTATGTCTCTTCAAATCTTAAAGGAATACTGTAGTTCTCTCAAAAACGAAAATTGACTTCATTTACCCAACCTAATGTCATCCAAGCCTATAGCTGTTAATGACTTTCTTTCTTCTGCGGAACACAAAAGAGATTTTAAATCTCACACTGTTTTTTTTTTTTTTTTTTTTTTTTTTACTGAAATTCAATGGGGTCCAAACTAATTTGAGACTTGTTATAAAAAAGAAAAGTAACAAAGTTTTAGAACGACATAAGGATAAGTAAATAACAGAGTATTTGGTGAGCTATCCCTTTAAGGCTGGTTAAGGAATTATATATTGCAGATTATGAGCCACATTTCATCCTAGGTATAATATTATTTCCATATGACATTGAAAAATTTATTTTTCCAACCTGACTGCTTGCAGCAGCAAACAAGATGGCTGCCAGAGTCTTCAGGCTCCTTCAGAGCATAAACTGTCAAGGTAATTGCAAGTTTTATAGAAATGTTGCTCCTGCATGCCATTAACCTGTGAAGTGATCCATGCTGCCATTGTTTTGATTGGTATCATCCCAGGCAATAAAGGCTAAGTTTCCACTGCCAATTAGATGTTTAAAATCCAACTGTTAGCTTTTTATTTTTTTGATATATAATCACCCAGCTTGTCTGTCTAGGGCGGTTTATAGTATAGTGGTGCTGTTAAATTCATGCCTTGTTAGCTTGCACTAATAAACATGGCTAACGTCATGCTGATTTACCTGTCGGCTCGTACGTCTTGCTCCCATCGCTGACTCATCATTAACATGCCAGTTGGATTACCAGTAATTTGACTTGTGATTGATTGCTTAGAGCGTTTTCCCCATGTCTAATTACTGTTAAAGTGCAGGTTTGTACATGATTTATTAATGAATTACTTGGGTCAGGGTTCACCTAGCCTTCAGATTACTGATCTGCAAAGTCGAGTTTAGTTGCAGACATGTTTCAGTTGGTGTCGCTCATTGCAACCTATACCAAACTTTTTAAAATATGCTTGAATGTGCTGCTTTTTGAGAAGATCTTTGAGAACACTGACAAATTAATTGCTCTCCCCTTAGCCATTTACTCGATTTGTAGATGTTGGCAGCCCAGCGTAGAGTGTAGCGTGGACGTTCGTGCCCAGGGATATTACAGTACAGAGGAGGAGTTGTCTTACATGCTGCTTCTAGGCTTCCCATAGAGACGGCCCTCCACACTCAAACCTAATTAAAGTGAAGGCAGTATGCTTTACAACGCTCTCCATAATTCATAAAAATCGGCATGCCGCTCGGGGAGAGCCTGCCATGCTTTCTGGGATGTTTGACGACCTCTGTTTGTCTAAGTGACAGGAGGAGGGAGAAAAGGGGGGTGAGAAATTAGACTGGAATTAGCATAGCAATGGCTGTAGTTGTGTGCGAACACAGGAACGTCTCCGGCGTGCTCTTGAAAAGAAAAGGAAGGTCGCGTTTTGATTGGCGGCTGAGAATGGTGAGGTGCAGCTGTGCTGAGATCAGTGCCAGAGCATCTCTGGAGACCTACAGGAGGTCTGCTGAGGAAGCAGGTCACCCTGTGACAAGCTGCAATTGCAACTATATTTGTCTTTAAAAAGAAAGTGTGTGAGAAAGAGAAATGGTAGCGTGCACCCTGAACAGGTGTTACTGTGTTGTCTCGTTGGTTTGATGTATTGCCTTTGCTGTACAGAGCTACTTCTGTACCTGCTTTGCCTCCCACAAGAGCTTCTGTTTAGTTGCTTGTAAGGGTCTGGGGGTCTTAGTCCAGGCTTGCTGCCTGATTGCCTTTTTTTTAGCACGTTATGGGCAATCCATGAAGTGGGGGGAAATTGGTTTGTGTATGTTTTAGGGCTGCTGAGACAACTTCATTTAATTCATATTTTAAATGAGTATTAAATACAAGTAGTAAGCTAGTAGTATTTTTATTTATTTATATATATATATATATATATATATATAATATATATATATATATATATATATATATATATATATATATATATATATATATATATATATATAAAGTGTCAGAGAAAGAAAAAGTTATGGATCAGTTTAGAAGTTAAAGGGATCTTTCACCCAAAAATTACAATTCTGTTCAAAGAAAACAAAAATAACTTTATTTAACAATTTCTTCATTGTTTCTTCATTGTCAGTTGCATTGCTGTCTCTGTCCGGTCAGAAAGCTTTCGGATTTCATCAAAAATATATTTGTGTTTTGAAGATGAGCAATGGTTTTATGCACTGGTCTCAAACTCAATTCCTGGAGGGCCGCAGCTCTGCAGAGTTTAGCTCCAACCAACTCCAACTCACACCTGCTTGGAAGTTTCTAGTATTCCTGAAGACCTTGATTAGCTGGATCAGGTGTGTTTGATTAGGGTTGGAGCTAAACTCCAGGAATTGAGTTTGAGACCTCTGGTTTTATGTGTTTGGAATGACATGAGGGTGAGCAATTAATGACACAATCTTCATTTTTGGGTGAACTATCCCTTTAAGGTTTACAAATTTAAACACACATGTATCCTTTACAATTGAACGACTGAAACGCATTAAGAAAATAAATGGGGGTCAAATTAATTTTGTTGTGTTGACTTTAATAATTAATTGTATTTTAATTAACTCATTTATCCAATTTAAGCTATTCTTCATTTCATAGTTTTACTGTGGACAATGACACATTTTGTAAATTTTATTTCCTAAATAGGAGTTAAAAGCAATTAAAGTTAAAGACGTTAATAGAGGCACATTAATAGTTAATTAATAGAGAAGAAAGGCACATTTCAGCAAAATTCTAAGTTTAACCACAAAATTAAGGTGAATATGTGTCATTCTTTGAATCAATAAGCTTTCCATAGGACAATATTTGTCTGAGATACAATTATTTGAAAATCTGAAAGCTGATGGTGCAAAAAAATCTAAATATTGGAAAAAAAATCACCTTTAAAGTTGTCCAAATTAAGTTCTTAGCAATGCATATTACTAATTAAAAATTAAGTTTGATATTTACAGTAGGAAATTTACAAAATATCTTCATGGAACATGATCTTTAGTTAATATCCTAATGATTTTTGGCATAAAAGAAAAATCAATAAGTTTGACCTATACAGTGTATTGTTAGCTATTGCTACAAATATACCCGTGCGACTTAAGTTTTGTGATCCACGGTCACATATATTTATGAAGTGGTTTGTTTAGGTGAAGGGAATGTTGCAGTGTCATTAGCATTAAAAAATCCTTATAATTAATTTAAAAACATTACCAAGCAATCAAGACTAAAGCCTATTAGTTTTGTCTGGTCAGAGTGACGGCAAATAAAAGTTGTATTTATTCACTGTACTGCGTACCGATAAGTACAACCCTGTCTGTGCACAAAAGACGTTTTAGCATCTGCTTTGTGCTCAAGCCTCTAGTATATTAACCCCTGTTGTAAATTAACTCAGTATAAACTAGACTGAAATAACCTTTAGATTGGCCCATGATTCGTTATGGCTTACTAAAACTGTGTTCAACTGCCAGATGTTTTACTTTGCACTGTTCCAAGTGATTCTGACAGATATGCTCTTCACGAATATTACTAGACCGGATAAAGTATGAATGTATAATTCAATTCATACTCGCATCTTTGTTTAATATGAGCTCTTTAAATTTGTAAGAGCAATCAAATAATCATTTGTCTCAACAGTCTTTGTGACGGCTAATCTGCACTTTATTCAGCAGGTAGCGTGTATATTTTTTAGAGGTGGGTGTAGTTACTTCATGCCAATCATGAGTGCCGGTGGAGCAGCCGTGGATTCCTGCGGTGGGCAGCTGTTTGTTATTCTTCTGTACTGCTCTTTAAGGAGCGGCGGGAGGTAGAGATGTGGGCTCTAATCATTAGCACATTAGCCTAACACAAATACTCTGCTGTGGGTGTGTATGAGAGCACGAGGGAGATTAAATCATTAGAGATTTGCTTGCTGCCTTTCTTAAGCAGTATTAATGAATGAGACCCCTTGATTATAGCTTAAATTAGCAGTGCAGCGCAGAGTAGTAAACTCGGAAGCAGTGTTGTTGGGCAGTGCCCCGAGGCTGCTGCCATGCTGAGAAGGAGTAGGATTTGCCACTGATAAACACAGCACATCACGCTTTTGACGGAGAAATAAAAGTGACTGGATTTGGCTCCATAATTAATCCTGACCTTGATTCGCGTCGAATGCGCAGTGTGCTAAAAAGAGGACAAAAGGAAAAGAACATCCATTGAAGAAAAGCAACAGTGAAATCATTTTAATTGACTAGGATAGGCACCCAGCAGGGGGATTCAAGATGCTTGGTAATTTTCTTTGTTTGTTTGTGAAATCGTATCCCCTTTTGAATCCGTATTGTTCATTACTGGTCCGAATTGTGCTGTGGAGCGGGAAGCTCCTCAGATGAATATTTCATGATGAGCTGTGAAAACTTGCAGAAGTAAAATTTGGCCTGACAAAAAATGATGGCCCACAAGGTCATCGTTAAAATAATATTAAACAAGTAGTTGTTGTTCCGCAGCTGTGCTGCGTCATTTTATTTGAATCTCAGACGGATCTGAGCAGGAGCATTTGTGTGTGTGTGGTTGTTTTTTTTAAGATAGATAGTCTTCGATTTTAATTTGCAGACTAGGCCACGTAAATTATATTCAACACAGTACAATGAAATACATTGAGTACAAAGAATTTCCACGGGCAATTGAAAGTACGACCTTCATAAATGCAGCTATCAGTGAAGCGTGTAGCATAACTATTACTTAGAAAATATCAAACTTCTGCTTTTTATTCACTTCCTTTGTTATGCCGTGCTGTCATTGTTTGAATGTTTTATCAGAGAGACTATTTAAAACTAATAGATTTTTTTTGTGCACCCAGTGAATGCTCATGAGAATCATATATTGATTTCTGCGTGCGAGCGCCAGACTCGAGAAGAATTACAGCTACCCAAATTTTAAAGACTCTGCCAGTCAGCTCAAGTAGTTAAAGTTGGACGGCGAGCGGCTTCGTCATTCCCAGGTGTGCTGGATAATTTCTCCGGCTCCCAAAAGTGTCGAAAAGAGAAAAGAAGCGCGGCACAGCACAGCTCCGTCGGTGTTTGCGTAGCGCTACCGCTGCGTTTCACTCGACTTGCCAAAGCTAACATGGGCTGGATGTGGAGAGGCAAATTTGCCAGCGTTAACTCGGATAAACGAGCTTTTCATTCAGAGACGACCTTCTCGCTGTAATCTCAGGCAGGGCTGTCAGGGCCTGGCCCCTCTCTTTCTGGTGCTCTCGCTCGGGTTTTTAACAGGAACTCAGGGATCTGAAAGACAGGGAGAGGGAAGTCAACTCAAGTGAGAAAGAGCAGAGACCTGGAATGATCTGCATTTCAGGTGCCACGGCTCGATAAATCAGTATGGGGCCCAAAGGATGATGGGATAATTGAATTGTTTTGGTATGGTTGTCCTGAAGTGAAATGTGCGTTAAATGTCTCTCTGTCTGTCTGTCTTTCTCTTGACTTTTTTTCTTTGGTCTTTTTTTTCCCCCTTTTTCTGGGTGGGGTGGAAGGGCTGAAATCCGATCCAGCAGTTGGCTTCGGGGAAGCTTCTTTTGGCCCGTAACGCCGGGACCTGCGGGAGCCATTATAAAGCAGAATTCACATTTTTGCATTTTCAAATGGATTTAACTGTAGGGCTCAGTCCCCAGCGCTGACCCTGTTAACATTCTGCCTTGTCTGGGAACGCGTAGAGCGGGCCAACCTTTACAGGCTCCGTCGCTGCTCTGGAGCAAGAGGTGTTGCGTTTGGCAAGCGAAGAGGGCTTTTGAGAGACGGCTTTATAGGCGCAGAAATACATCTGCCACGGTCCTTAGTGTGTCTATTATTCTATAGTGCATTAATGGTCTGGAGAGGAATCATTTCCTGAGTGTAGTTAACTACATGCTTAGAGAAACCCTACCCAAAGCTGGGGTTTGAGAGGACCTAATGGCCTAGTTCCCAGCCCTGGCTGCTCTCCTCAGGTTCTGTTACAATACAGTTACAGTCTGCCCAGTCAGAATGGCCTTGATTTATCATCTTGATTAGATTTATGGCACACAACACGGGGTAAAACAACCTACTTGCCCTCCGCTCCAAAGCTAGCGTGTGAGACCCTTCCGTGATTTGAACCCTTGCTTAACCCTGATGTCTTCTAGGGAACCACAAACCTTAATTACGGGGTTGGCTACGCTTTTGAGGTTTGCATAGCTATCAGTACAAATTAGCAGAGATAAAATCATGTTTTTATAGGATTTTGTAGCGCATAACTGGGTTTGTCTAAGAAGGTCACAAATCACGGCTCCTGCTCAATCAAGATCTTTCTAACGCAGAGAAGCTATTGTTAGAAATGAAATAAAGGAGCGCTGATTACTTTAGTTATCAATGCGCAGGATGTACATCGGAATGTCGCTGCATATATGAATACATTCAGCCTTGAAATCCTAGTTTGTTTAATTAAATTCACGGTTTAATAAAGAATGACCGAGCTTTCATGTACTGAATGCTGTGTAATTATGTTTTTATTCATTTCAGCGAGCATTGGACTGACGGTGCATGGTTGAAGGTGGTAAATAAGTTTGTTTTCAAAGAAAGTAGGCTATTCAGCTGTTTTATAAATCCAACACCAAGAATGAAGCTGCTGTAAAGTCTGCTTTCCGAACGGTTGTAGATAGCTTTTGAGTCTATACAACTTTTTTTATTATAATGCGATACATTTTGCGACCTCCTGCCTTTCGTGTCTGGTGTTAACACGTTGTTTAGAATTTAATTGAGAATGGCTTTTAAGTTTAAATTCAGCTGAATTGCAGTAGCAAAGTGAATGCAGAATTGCAATTTAAACTGCTATTTCAGTGCAGGGAAGTAGAATTGATATTCAAATAAATTCATGACACTTTTACTACGCAAGCAAAGTTCGTCCAATAAGATGCATGGACAGATAGATGGTTTGAAGTATCTATATAAGTTTTTATCTAGTTTATATATTTCATCATAAAAAAGTAAAAGGACACTTAATTTCCCAGAATGTATTGCGTGTTTTTAATTTGCCATTTTTAATTTACATCTTTTTCTTAGTCTGGTGTCAAATGTTAGTAGTTATTATCATATGCGGTCATCCTTGTCCGGTTTTTGTTTAGTCAAGTTTTAGTCGACTAACCCCCGGCTTCACAGACGAGGCTTAAACCTTATATATATATATATATATATATATATATATATATATATATATATATATATATATATATATATATATATATATATATATATACACACATACATACATACATACATACATATAATTTTTTTTGTTTTTTTTCCAGTTGAAATGATTAACTAGCTCACATCAAAATTCTTAAATCAGATCTTAAACAACATCACGATATATAATCCATGTTACAGTAAATTTACCCTTATGTATTATACATATGGACTTCATAGAAAGTGTTACCGACTATTTAATAGATAAATTTATAAAGATTCATTTTTGTATTCTCTCTGTAATACATTATGAAATTTTTTAACATCAGAATCATTTAACAAATGGTTTGATTGACAGCCGTGGATTTTCATGTTGAAGAACGGTTTCATAGTTATCCATGTTTATAATTTTTTTCCTCTTATAATGCCACCAACTGGCCAAGCTCCCCAACTTTTTTTCTTGTGACCTCAGATTCAGCTCTTACATACAAAGTCTGAGTTTGGCCATTTTAGTAAAAGTTACCTTGCCCCTTTTCGTACATTTTGATGTCCCTTTCAACGGCAACTCGAAAGTTCAACTTTAATGTTCAACTAATAATTAATTATCCACACTCTGGAGAGTCTCCCTGCACTGGTTTGGTTCTGATGGGGCGAAAAACCTAGTTCACAAAAGTACCTGAAATACCGAAATACCCCAAAATTTTGCCAGTGTGACGATCAAATCCGAGGTGTTGGTTTTGTCCAGGGACTTAAACGACATAAGACAGTTGAGCCTGTGATGAATGGTTTAGGAGTTAAGAGCAATTTTCATACTTTTGATCGCTGTCGCATTTATATCAGGCCGATTGGAGTGAGCCTTGGTTACGTCGTAGATGATATGAGTACCACCACCCCTCCAAGTTTCAAGTCTTATGGTTTGGACTTTGCTCGATCAGTTTTAAGTAGAGATTGCTGATCCTTTGCCATTCTAAAATGTTTGTATATGTTTTATTTTTTTAAATACATTTTAGTCATGTCTTTTATCATCAATGATATTGCATGTTGAGACAGTCACAGTTGTCATTTATTGACTTCATTGTCATCTTGTCATCGTCTTGTTTTAGTCATGGAAAATACCTTGTCAACAAGCATTTTTCCTCATTGAATGATGAGTCAACAATTTTTGTTAACGAAATTAACATTAGCATGTGTTTATTTCCTTTTTTAATTACAAATACGAAACGGCAATTCATTATTTTTCCTATTAGTTTTTTATAGTTGTGGATAGTTCAATTCTTAATTTTGTCCAACCCTGGTGAGAACTGAAGAAAATCTTACCATTTGATGCTCCAAAAAAGTCCCTTTTATTTCACATAATAGCCTATAATAAAAAGCTTTCTTGTATAAATAATAATATAATGTTGTATATATTATTATAATGGCACTTAGAGACTGTCCCGTTTAACACCTTCACCATACTCCAGAGCATCAGGGCCTGCGGTTTGCAAGCTCTGCCCATACTGTCACACTTAAAGGGGGCAATTGAGACAGCTTGCTTTATGGTTTGGTAATGGCACCCTTATTTTTCACCGGAGTGGGGCTGTTTTATTTATCAGGCCAGTATTTATGGAGATTAATGAAGAAGAGTTGGGCCGGCTCTGCTGTTGTGGAGTGAGGAATCTGGAGTGCTATCGGTCTCGTAAATCAGACACTCCACGCTCGCTCATGTCTCAAACAGTCATCTCAGCCGCCAGATATGAGTCTTACTGCTCTCCATTAAACTCCCACAGATGTTTCCAGGCCTGGCAGGGGGGGTCGAGCGGGGGGTGAGATTATGTTGCTCACAGCAGAGACATGTAATCGCATACACACAGCTGCTAGTCGTTCCTTAATGTTGTAGCTGCTCAACACTTTATTGTTCCACACTCACACGCTTTCCTCTAAGGATTCCTTGCATTTATTATTGTTAAGTATACTACAATCTGAAGAAAAAAAAAACTGTTGTAACCTTCTGCCTGTCATCTATTCTGAAGTTGTCAAAATTTACATATGCATTAATTTGATGTTGTATTTGAGTATTTATTTAATTATTTTATGCAACCCCTGCTTGCCTCTCATCTGTGTTACTGAGAAATTAATAGATTTCTCCTTTTATGTCTCTACCTGTACAGCACAAAGAAATCCAAGGTCCTCTTTTCTCAATTCAGCACTCCGTTAGGCGAGTATCAATGGTGAGCATAATAAAAACAGGACTCATATTCATCTTTGCATAAAAGACTGTAATGCATGCATTTAAAAAGTGCATTCATTAACTCGGGCGTCCAATTTTCTCCGGGCTTGTTTTCATTCTTTGGATAAATTGATAATTTCCTGTCATGTTCTTGTCAGGCTGTGAGGGGTGTAAAACTGGCTTTTGTTGCTTTGCAAACCCTTGCGGCACTGTGGGGTCAAAGGTCACTCGGCAATGCCTCTGATCCCGTCGCTGGGTTTGAATGGAGCGCTGCCTGCAGCTTTTCAAAGGCTCTTTCTTTCTCAGAGGAGGGCGAGGGGGGGTCAATTTGTGCCGATAAAAGAACACAAAGCAGCAGAGCAATGAACAGCCCTGTCAGACAGGGGAGTTTATTAACACGCCATGAATTGCGCTAGAGTGGCTCCTGGTCTTCTGTTTCAGAATCAAGCTGCAGGGCTTGGGAAAGACAAACAGGAGCTCAATGAATCTGTTTGGTGTTCAAGCCCCGAGCCACTAATACCATCATACACAAACAGTTTTTGAAACCTTTTATGGGAGTTCATTTGCCTTCAGTTAACATCCAGTTTTTGATGTTTTTGAGAGAGAGAGACACACACACCACCCAGAAAGAGAGTGGCCTCGTTCATGTTATAGCATTAACAAACATGACATAAACATTGCATTATGGGGATCAGTGGTAATATGTTTTTAATACTACGTATTGGGGTGGGGTGATATCAGTGTGTATATCAATACAATAAGATGCTTCAATCTTTTTATATGTTATTTATATCTTATCTTGTTTACTCAGACCAGACTGTTACAAATCATCCTTTTTGGTATAAGAAATGTTTATATGTACCTATGTAATTGCATTATTAATAGACTTTTTGGTGAGAGAATAAATCATAATGTTGAATTTATTTAGTTGCCTTAATTTCAGGAGTAGTTAAGAATAGTAATATTATACATTTATATTTTGTATTTAACATATATCTTATTAAAAATTTCAGCAAATGGCACACTATTATCCACCTCCGCCCATCAAAATAACATCATTTTAACAATCAAGTTTATTTGTGTAATCCAAATAATTATTGCCAAACGATCAAAGCTTATTAATTTTTCACTTTTTTAGTAGGTTTATTATATATGTATTTATTAATAATAATAATAATAATAATAATAATAATAATAATAATAATAATAATAATAATAATATTTTTATATATATTTTATAATATAAAATATATATATATGTATATGTGTGTATGTGTATGTATGTATATGTATGTATATATATGTATATATATATATATATATATATATATATATATATATATATATATATATATATATATATATATATATATATATATATATATAATAATTTTTATAATATTATTAAAAGATGGTATAATAATAATAATAATAATAATAATAATAATAAAAATAATTACGTTAATACATTATAAATAATTAATACATTATAAAAGTGCATGTGTAGATATTTAATAGTAATAACTGTGAAATAATGATAATAACGTGATATTATTATTATAATAATAATAATAATAATAATATTGCATTAATGGTAATATATTAGATATTAGATATTATTAGATGTTTAATAATAATAATAATAATGTAGTAGTAGTAGTAGTAACGTGATATAATATATAGTAATACAATATTGCGTTAATATATATTATTAGATATTTAATAATATTGTAGTAGTAGTAATGTGATATTAATAATATAATTGCATTAATATGTTAATATATTGTATTAGATATTTAAAATAATAGTAGTAGTAGTAGTAGTAGTAGTAGTAGTAGTAGTAGTAGTAGTAGTAGTAGTAGTAGTAGTAGTATACAAGAAATAATTACATTAATATATTAATACATTATATAAATTCATTTGTATATTATTCTAAAAATAATAAATCTAAAATACATGCTATAACATTAATATAAAAATAATAATTGCAATAATGTTAATTCATTATTTAAATACAATTGTATAATAATAATAATAATAATAATAATAATAATAATAATAATAATAATAATAATCATCCATCATCATCACCATCATCCTCCTTAATCATCATCATAATAACAAGTTAATAAATAACAAATTATACACCTACATTTATTTTATTTATTTGAATAGCAATGGAGGTTTTCCCAAAGATTTAATCTTTTTCATTTTAAATCAGTTCGTCGCAGTTTAAAATGATGAATGTTTGAGTTAATGACTACTAATGACAATTTTAAAGCAAAGTAATGGCCAAATAAAACAGCATAAAAGCACAATATTGTGAATATTTCAGTACATCGCCTAACCTAGAACGAGGTGAAGGTGAGAAAACAATTACGCAATTTAAATTTTTGTGGTAAACTATCCCTTTAAAACGCGTACACATTCTCATTCACCTCTCCGTCTACCCCTCCCCTGTTTCTCACATCCTCTCTTTCTCACACTCCACTCCACCCCCCACGTCTCTGTTACTAGCACCATGTCCCAGTACGCCACTGATCTTTTCCCTATGGGC
This sequence comes from Cirrhinus molitorella, assembly GCA_033026305.1. Lineage (NCBI taxonomy): Eukaryota > Metazoa > Chordata > Actinopteri > Cypriniformes > Cyprinidae > Cirrhinus > Cirrhinus molitorella. Next base: position 25,794,903 of record CM065126.1, on the reverse strand, counting down.
GTCTGGCATGTGCTGGAGATCAAAGCAGTGTGTCAACCCAAGGTTCAGGGGCAAAACCAATTCACCTGCAGCTCTGTCTGGGCAGGGGGAAGTTTCTGTCGCTCTCTCACACTCTCTCCCCTTTCTCCCCTTTCTCTCCCCCCTTCTCACCCCACAGACAGGATTAGCCTCCCGTGCGTCACGGTCCTGGACCGAGAAGCGCAAAGCACCATTTTACGACCAGATAAACTCCGGCCATAAATTGACCGGTGGGTTTCACAACCTCTCGCTCTCATATTAACGAGAGATCGAGAGAGACGAATCTCCCACGAACGCCACCCAGACTATGCCCCCGTTGAGAGCGCCAACTTGCAAGACACCCCAGTAGAAAGAGGCCATTGTAACGGATCATTGTGCGTCAGCCCCGGCAGCACGGGCTTGTTTGTCTTATGAATAATTCAGCAGGCCTATCCAGGACTAAACAACAGAGGCCTGTACTGTATGTTTAACCAGTTGGGTAGGGAAAACCAGTATGTTTGTCAGATAAACTCTGCATGGCCTTGATGCGCAAGCGTTCTGTTCGGCCGCGTCTGAAAGGTTACTCTGGGAAATGGGCCTCCATTGGTGCCTCTGATCTGATCTCTCAGCTGATAGCACCGGGTGGTTCCCTACAAGTATGTGTGTGCGAGTCGCATAGAAAAGGAGAGAGTCAGACCGGATGGTGTCATTTACACTGTGCTACCGCAGTGTTCAAAGACGCTGGTAAACTAACTCCATTCTCTCTCCCAAGCCCTTGTCCGAAACACGACACCGTACAGTCACACTGGAGGCCACCGCCCTGGCCAAGAGGGGAAGTGGCGTTCACAGGCTCTCACAGAGACCTGCTCTCTCCTCTGTGAGGATGCTTTTACACTGGGGCTTTTGGTGAAGGCCTGACTTTGGTTTGTATGGTTGGTTTGAAAGCCGCTGTTTTGCTTCACCAGCCAACCACACTCGAGTCCACTTGAAATTGGTGATTTGGGAAACTGTTGGTGTGGGCTCCAGTACTGTATTCAATTAGTATGACCGCACAATCCGGCTAGAGTGAGCTGCTATTGATTACATATGATTAGCCCATTAGCCTATAATGCATTTTCTGTTGCTGCTTCTTTCCACAGAAACTGGCTTTAGCGAGCAGCTTATTTTCTTCTGGCATTACATTTGCAAATCCACTGAGTATTAATGGTAAAACCTAAAGTACATAAACAAGAGTGAAGTTGGCAACTCATGTTTCCTGTATTACTCGGCTATATAAATGAACTATCGCTATGGTATGGTAGACAACTGTGCTACGTTATGCTACACTGCGTTATGTAGCATTACGTTATGCTGCATCACTTTACGTTACATTATATGTTGAAATGCTGTGTTAATTTACACGTTTTTTCATTACACTGCTTTACTTTCTGTTACACTGCATCACTTTACGCTACAATATACGCTGTAATGCTGCTTTACTTTACGCGTTACGTTACGCTGCATTACTTTGTTACATTGCATCACTTTACGTTACGTTATACGTTGTAATGCTGCGTTACTTTACCCTCTGTTACACTGTATGATACACGTTACTTTATGTTATACATTGTTATGTTACAAGTTGTTACACATCCTTACGTTGTGTTATTTACTCACTCAGACCAGACTGTTACAAATTGTCAACATTTTTGGTAAACGTTAATTTATTAATAATGCAATTACATTGGCAGATATAATCATTTATCTGCCAATGTAATTGCATTATTAATACATTTTATATTAAGAGAGAACAAATGTCGTAAGTAGCATTGGGTATGTTTGTAGCAGTAGTCAACAATACACTGAATGTAAATTTTTGATTAGTAATATTCACTGCTAAGAACTTCATTCGGACAACTTTAAAGGCGATTTTTTTTTTTTTTTTCCTCAATATTTAGATTTTTTTTGCATCCTCAGATTCCAGATTTTCAATTTGTTGTATCTCAGCCAAAGATTGTCCTATCCTAGCAAACCATACAAATACAAATTAAAATTTTTCAGTTGTCACACTTTTTTTTACTAAATAAAAAATATACTTGCGTATCAAATATACTTAAAATATATACATATGCATATACGTACCTGTGAAATCAGTTTTATTTTTTTTCCCAGATTCCACTTTATTTTTTTTTCTGGATTCCATTTTTTTTCGGTTTTAATTTTTGTAGACTCTGTTTTAATCACAATTATCTCTAATTAACTGGAATCATGCAACTTACACACTTTTTTTCATGACCAAATTCTGAAAAATAATACAAAATTATTATAAATAATTAAAAAATGTTAAATTGAAAGCAATTATAAAAAGATTAACTCAGTGTTTACTGCATTTTTCTGGTAAATGCATACTGGTATATTTTTTTTCTGGTAAATGTTCCTTTAAAAAATGTTTTAATAATAATTGCATAAGTATTAGTAGTATCATTACATTAAGTGGCATCTCCTTTCTTCAAATTAAACCAAACTTTTATTTTGACAGTTTGCTCAGACTTTTAAGTTTCTGTTTGTATATAATATGGCAATAGTTTTTCTCAAAAGAAACTGTAAAAAACTCAAGTGACTCTCAAAGCAGTTTTAGAGAATGTTTTTTCATGTACTCCTTTATGGAGCAAAAGCTGAAAACACTCTGAGCGACAGGTGCGCCTCAGTATGTGTGTAGTAAAGGAAACCGTGCGTCTGCGCCATTCATTCACACAGAGACACGCAGATCATGCAGGATGTCATATTCACATTTAAATGGTATTTTTCGTGGCTTAATATTCACTGACACTAGTCCATATCACTTTTGATTTAAGTGTACTGACCTACTTTTGATTTATTCATTCTTTGTTATACAGTAATTTCTATTTTTATGACTCAATTCCGTGATTATGTCCACATTTATCCCATAGCGGAAATCATAGGACCCTAAATATACTCATACTTTATTAGTGCTACAATTTCCCCTGGCCTCACAGCTGGTGAAATTGTAAAGTTGCTACCAACCAAGTATTAAACCTATACTGTACTATTTATTACCGTAAATTCAAAGACCGCAAAATAAAAAAAAGATAGAAGTTATATAAAAGCCGTTACATGTAAAATTCTTGTTGTTGCTTAAAATTTCTTACAAAGTGGAATAAAAAAATTGAGTTAGAAAACTTTGCCTAGCATGTGCTGAATATGTTTCAGACATTTATTGTATTAAAGTTGCCTGCAGTATTCATTGCTTATCTGGATGTCATGATGACACAATCATAATTCAGTTCAGAACCCAATATTAACAGAGACCTGCAGGGCAAGAATATAGCAAAACTCTGGTTCTGAACGCGCAGTCAAACCCAGAATGAAAACAGACTGCGTTCCTGCACATTACCCAGCAGCTCTGTGCATGTGTGTCCCTTGATTGTTGCGTTAGATTGCTCTAAAACTGCCACTTATTGGGATGGTGTGGGCACTGCAGTCGCACAAGCAGCTTATGTAATGAGACATTTTTTCCCCTCTCACTTTCCCCCTCCATCTCTGTCTGCCTACACTCTGAGAAAATTAGATGGTGCCGAAATGCCTGGGATTACAGGGAAGCGTGGCTGCGTGTTTATGTTGCTCCCCAGGCTGTGGATGGGAAAAGATGAGATCTGTATGTTCGACTTGTCGCCAGATTTGTTGTTTGTCTGGAGTAGGGAGGGATGTGCAAAATTACATATTTTCAAAATCAACTAGTCGGTGGGTTGCTTGAAATACTAAGCAACTAGTCAGTCTTAAGGAAGCCCTGTTCTGTCTGTCTGTCTAGTTTTATTTAGTCTTTCTAGCTATCGTTCTTTCATTTTATCTGTCATTCATTCTGTCTTTCTAATTGTTCTATTGTAGGAAACTCCAATTGATTCTAATAAGTCAGTTCATTCTAAACTGTCATTTTCTCATTTGAAACGTTTAAATGTTTAATTCATTCTTCTGAAATAGTTCAGACAGTTTGTCATTCATTCATATCCCTGCATTTTAAGTCTGTTTTATAGTTAAATTTATTACTGTTATATAAATCAGTTATATAAATTAGTGTGTGTTTAGTATTCCCTTTTATTGGATTTAGTGTAAATGTTTTAAAATTTTAGCCCAGTTCAATCCTACATAATATAAAAATGTTATGTACAAATTTTGAGTCATTCAAGTGAATCACTTCTTTCAAAATGGCCCTTTTTTCATAAGTAGTACTAGAAAAGATAAATTCTGAGTGTATTCTAATCTTTTCTCTCATATGAAATGTAGACATTCAGTGTATTCTAGTAAAACGGTTTGTTCAGGGAGTTCTTGTAATTAACCTAAAAAAAAAGCTGTTTTTTTTTCCAGAAAATTTGGCACTAATTCAATTTTACATATTTTAATTGAATAGTTGTTTTAAAAGATATTCCATTCTTAATAGCTTTAGCTGACTATTATAGTTTAAGCACTTTGAAACTGTTTCTTGTCGCGCTACACAATTTAAAGGATTAGTTCACTTCCAGAATATAAATTTCCTTGTCATTTTCCATGTGATCCAAAATGTTCATATCTACCTTCCTTCAGTCGAAAAGAAACGAAAGTTTTTGAGGAAAACGTTCTAAGATTTTTCTCCATATAGTGGATTTCAATGGGGACCAACAGGTTGAAGGTTGAAATTGCAGTTTCAATGCAGCTTTAAAAGGCTCTACACGATCCCAGCCTAGTGAAATGATTGGTCATTTTCGTAAAACAATAAGTATGTACTTTTTACCACAAATTCTCGTGTTGCACTAGCTTGACTTCAAGCATTACCTGATAATGTTGGAAGTACTGACCCAGTGTTTACAAAGAGAATGTGCAAAGAAAGTCAAACACCCTTTACAAAAAAGGTAAAACAACTGTGTTGGACGATTTTGAAGTTTGAGAGGAAAATGAGATGGAGATTTTCGCTCTGCTCTACCCAGCCTTTTTGAACCGGAGACGCGTTGAAACTGCAATTTGAACCTTCAACCCATTGGCCACCATTAAAGCCCACTACATGGAGAGAAATCCTGAAATGTTTTCCTCAAAAACCTCAGTTACTTTTTGACTGAAGAAAGAAAGACGACATGACATGGGGGTGAGTACATTTTCAGGAAATGTTCATTTTGGAAGTGAACTGAAACTGGTATATACCAGCTGTGTTGGTGTCTTTTTTTTCAGCTAGACAGAGAAAAGAGAAAAAGTCTAGATAAACTAGTCAATCTCACTAATCGACTAGTCGGTTCTTGAATGACTCAACCAGCATGACCTATTCCTAGTCTGGACAGAGCGATGAAGACTCCTGACAGGCCCGCACGCATCTGATCATCCCTTGCCGAGTCACCGGCTGTCTTCCTCCTCCGGCCTTGTCGCTATGGTGAGGATGTCACATGGAAACAGCCCAGCGGTGGGAGGTGTGAAAGAGAATGTCACAGACAGCAGTCCAAATATGACACCATTGGCAGGGGGCACGCGGGGGAAATGGCACACAACACCTCACTAAGCCACCTGAGCGTGAAATAAAGCAGATAAGAGAAACTGACCAGATGTTTCGCTCCGCGGGGGGACGCGGGAGTAAACGGCTGATAGAAGTGGCGAAGTCCTGAGCTTGTTAGCCTATTGTGAGAGCTGAGACTTGAGTCCTATAGCAATGATTGATTTAATAGAAGCAGACAGCGCTCATCATTGTCAATCACAGTGATGGGCCGCTCTCTCTTCCTCTCCTGTCTCGTTCGGTCTCTCGGCCTTTCTTATTTTTTTAAATTCGTTTGCTCCTCTCTCTCTCTCCCTCCTGAGCTTTGGTGCCAGGCTGGGCAGGCTCTGATGGGCAGACGGCGAGTTGTCTTCATTATAATGCCTTTATTTATTCATGTGTCTGCGGCCAGTGACAGCCGTGCCTGTGCACAGCTCTCCTCTCTGTCTGCGTCCTTAGAGATATGACTCATTTTCATTTCTCCCTCTCTTTCTGCTCACATCATTCTCTCTTCTCTGTCAAGTGCTGCTTTCAGTTAGCTTCAAAACTGACACGCGAACGCACAACACGCATCAGTCACATCCAGCGGCCCACGTCAGCGCACAGAGGGTACGCGTCAACGTTCGGCGGAAGAATCGCTCGACGCGGGCGGCTCGTGTGGGCCAGATTGCCTCATGACCACTTTTGGGAGGCCAGCTCTGGCTGTCTATTTCGGTCGGGTCTATAAATAGCCGTGCTGCGGTTTTTGTCAGTTTGATAAGCTTGTAATTGGAGTTGCATCCATCAGGTTACAGAGGGCTTTTAATCCTGAGACGTGTTGGCTGGGTTCTGGAGCTGGTTCTGGCTGGGTTTCAGGTTAAAGAGCATTCACCGCCATTGTTTAAGCTTGGGTTCACTGAGCTAAACGCTATTAGATTATTACAGTGTGTCAAAAGCAAATTAATCTAATTTTGCCTTTCCGTAGCTCTGCCAAACAGTCAACCCTAATCAGGCATTGTGTTCAAACCTCCTTTTTAAGCCCCTGGCATGAGGTACGACGGGTTTTTCTAAGGATTATAGTTCAAAATTAGGTTATGTCACTCTTTCACCTGAATTAGTGCAGTTTGGTGGGATTTTTACAGCTCTGCTGTAAGTTGGTAGTAGGCCTCTTTGTGGTATAGATCAAAAGACGAGACGTGATTATGAAACGGATCCCTTCACTCTAGGCTCTTAAGGTTTTTTTTTCCATGTGCTTTGATACGTCACAACCTGGTGGGCTTCTGTTATGGAGCCCAGTGTTTGGCAGCGCTGCGCTAGGGGCCGGCAGTGGACGCTCTGATTGTCCTCTGGCAAATGAGGGAGGACTGCAGCAACCATGTGACAGAGGAGGGGCAGCTGGTGGATCTGTAACAATTTATGCTTTAGACATTTAAAGGAATATCAAAGTATGGGTCATAATTACAAATGGAAATTGTAAAGAATTTAATCATTCTGGTTCATTGATGTGAACTTTTGTGGAAGAAATCGTTATTGGTCTTAACTGTGTCTTGAAGAACAGTACCAAAGAAACAAATAAATGTGGTCATGTCCATGGCTTTATGTGGCTTTATTTGACCACAAATACAGTATTTAAATTTAAATATATTGTTTTTTTCTGTGATGGTAAAGCTGAAGTTTCAGCATCATTACTCCAGTCTTCAGTGTCACGTGATCCTTCAGAAATCATCCTAGTATGCTGATTTTGAGCTTAAAAAACATTTATAATTACTAATAAACATTAATCTTACTCATCCCAAACTTTTGCATGGTAGTGTACAGTTCATTAATTTATTTTTATAGCATACTGCTGACTAAACTCGTAAAGAGTGTGTTCATTGTATTTATTTGATTCACTAAAACAAATTGGCATTGGTTTGGGAGTCCTACCTCGCTGGTCACATTGAGGAGGTTAATTTTAGTGAGTCACAAATTGGATTGCACTGTTTGTTTTAATGCGGAAAAAGAACTGGCCTCACTTCTCATTCCATTAATTTTGGAAAAAAAAAAAACTACTAAAGAACCAATTATCAATATTTTAGATATTTAGAAATGTGAAAAGTATAAGATCAGTGTTACTTTACTTTTAAAAGTAATGCATTACAATATTGCATTACTCCCTAAAATATAAATACTTTTTATGGAAAGTAATGCGTTGTTACTTTTTCTCATCTGAGCTGGTCTTGCTAGTTTGTTCATAATTAAATTCTATTTTTGTTTCTATTCAAATTCTATTTTTGCCAAAAGTAAAAGCCTTTTCACGCAAAAGAATTATTGAGGCTCCAGGCAAAAACAAATGGCTCCTATAAGAAAAAAGCTTAAGCGCCAGATTATTTTTTTTAGATGCCAAAGAATAAACGTGTTTTATTAATTTCTTAACACTTTACCATTTCAGTCATACTGTCATGTGTTTATGGCTCATCTTTTCTTGACTGCATCAACATTTTAATCCATCTTGTAGATGTCCTAGGAACTAAGGTTCACTTAAAGTGAGAACTAAATGTCTTTTCTAACTTGAAAACTATACTGTCACAAAGAACTGTTTACTACACAGAATCTGTGCCAGTGTCATGGACCATAAGCATCACTTGGCCACTGAGTGTGGTTTGGGTTCCTTCTCAATACACACTATAAAAGTTGTCATGTCTTTCATACATCCTGTCGCTTTTTAAACAAAGATTTATAGGTGTTGAATGTTATCTTTGGCTCCTTGCATTCTTTCTCATCATGTAGGCAACAGGTTACCTGTCACCGTCCCGTCACCGGGACGCCTACGTTTACTTCACCATATTTCAAATAAATCCTAATTTAATCATGACAAACTATATATCGTTGGAAAGGTCTACATTGATGTTTTACCACTGTTTTGTGCTACAAATTATGTAGGAAAAGTAATAGATTAATTTATGACAAGAGTGCACCTCAAAAAATTTACTTCATAACAGGAGTTCAGACCTTTTTCACAAAAAGGCTTTCTTTGTGGCCTTTTTTTATAGCACGCTTTAGAAATCATAAGAAATTATATATCACTTGAAGACTTAAAATTTCAAAATTCATCCTTTGGAAACCATTTTAAAATCAGACATTGCATTATCATGGAAATTGTACATGAAAATCATATTACAAAATTACATTTGGATAGTGCATTTTCATGTCTATGTTCACAATAGGGAGTGACAGTTAAAGGGTTAAGTAAAAACATTAATATGCAATAGCACATAAATGCAAAATGCTCCTCTTTATAGTTATTTTTCTAGCTGACTGAGCTTATGGACGCCGAATGGTTATTCTGAAATGTATTACATGACAATGTTTATAAACTTTACACAATTTCTGCAGTTGGAAACACTGAATGAGTGATTACTTGAGACGTTTCAAGTTTAAGTTCAAGTTTACTGTAAATAGCATGTAAACTTGTACTATATTTTGTACTATAGTAGTAAAGAGAAAAATATAATGGGTTTACTTGCTGCTTGAACTGAGGTGCTAATCGTTCATGCCGCATTAAAGGGCGCCAAATCCATATTTATAGTTTGAATTTCATTATGAATTTGGCATCATTTTAAAGCTGATACTTTAATTAAAAGGTCACAAAGCTTTTTGTGATTACTGGGTGGCAAGTGCGCTGCAAATAATATGAAGTTCACGCATTAACAGAACACAACATATAGACTAAGATCTTGATAACAAGAAGCCATGGCATCGATTAAAAACGAGAATTGTTAACGATATTGCCAATCTCCACACAGCTGTCATCTTTACCTTTTTTAGTTTGTTCAAGTTGTGCATGAACACTGCTTTTGTGCACTTATACTTTGTACGTCTCAGGCATTTCGTTCTCTCCCCTGCTGAACAACTGGAGCTTAGCAGGTGTGCCGTCAGCGCTGCTGTTCGGCAGAGATGAAGACTGTTCAAAAGTCCACTAAAACTTTGATGCGCATTGTTTGTTTCATATGTGAACATAACCAAAAAAAAGGCAAATTTCTAAGTCATAACGTAAATTGATATAGTCACCAGTGGTGACTCCAGCATAAACTTAACTCGCAAATTAATATTTCTTGTTTTAGTCACAGTCTGGAGCCCTGGTCATATTCTGAGTTTGCATTTCACAGTTTTTATTCATTTTGTTGAATACTGAATCTGTTTTTGTGGAAGTGAGATGAGTAAATGGATGTTCACATTTAGTCTACAGCTACAGTAGCCATGTTTATACAATGTCTTTGCACTTACTTCTGATTTCTGTCAAAATGGGGACAGGACAGCTGTCAGTCAATAAATGGGAAAACAAAGTAACTGGCATTACTTATTTGAAAAAATCACTATATATTTTCTTGTACATTAAAAAGTAATGCAATACTATTACTAAAAGTAATCTGATTAAGTAACTTGTGTTATTTGTAATGCATTATCCACAACACTATAAGATATTCTAGTGACGAGATCCGATGAGTCTTGCGAGATCTTTCTGGTCTCGCGAGAACGTGATAGTAGGTGCAGTGTTTACATTAGAGCTGCACGATTAATCCTAAAAAGATTGCAATCTCTGTTCAAATGCCAACGCAATCTTATTCCTGTCTTTTAACCACATAATGATCATTATTTCTGTGTTACAGACATTTAAATAACAGAAGTGAATAAAAGTTTGTAGTTTGGATATAAACACTTAATGTCTATAATAGCGAACAAAACAAAAGTATCTTAACAGGTGTATGTATTGTAATGTTTATCCTCTTCCACCAGGAGGTGGAGACAACTGCACGTTTAAAAACGCATTTATCAATGAATCATTCATTCAGAAGATTCCAATAGTAAATTAAGTCTTTATTAATTGTAAAATTAATTTGATCAAATATATTTTTAAAAAAATACTTAAGCAATGAATGTTGTCAGAATCACTAGTAAATTGTTATTTGTTTAGATTTCTAATCTATTTTTTTTTTCTTCAGAATCATGAGAATCGTGATCTTTTTTTAACTTATCCAGAATCATGTAGCATTAGTTTACATGTTTATTACTGCATATAATTCATTAAAATAGAAGTTTAATTTTATAAAGTACAAGTTTATATCAAAATGCACCTATATTTTTTGTGTTTTTCAGTTGAATAAAATAGTGTTTTCCCTAGATATTTCATTATTGATTTCTTTAAAAAAGTTTACAAATCTCGTCTCGTTCTCGTGAACCCAGTCTCGTCTCGTGGGATAAATGTCTCGTCACACCCCTACTATAAGATATTCATGAATACAGAATTGCCCACCGAGCTACATGGACAATTTAGAATATGGTATCATTTTTGTTTACTATGGCATGTGTGCATGTACTGATTTCTGTTTTTTTCCTGTAATGACCTAATCTGGCTCTACCTGCTGTGCTGTAGTCTTAATGTTAAAAAAAGCCTTTTCTACACCATCAGCAAATTTTGAGAGAACATCAGCATTTTCCATAAATTATGTTTTTGTTTGCATGTTTCTCTTCGCTTCCCCAAACAAGCCTAATATATGCATGCGTAGAGTACAGCATGAGTGCGTGAGAGTCTTCGCTTACGTGATCATGCGCAGCCACATTATGTCAGAGCCGGGCTGTGTGCTCTAGGCCGGGGGGCTCAGCACAGCGGGAGACACTGCTGTTTAATTTCAGCACTTCATCCCCCTCCGTAATGAAGCTTCCCTCACGCACGTTTGCTCACACCCTGCCAGTGCTGCTAGCGGGTAATTGGGATGTGACTGAGCATGAATATCCCTTACGCCTGCCGCAGACCGACCTCCCCACGACCCTGCAGATAGCTCTTTGTCTTAATGGACATATCATCTTTTATTTAGATCTCCATTTGAAAGTAATTGTCAGCAGGAGGGGGTTATTGCAGAAGATGGAGACGAATAGACTGGTGTTTCACAGCAGACCTCTTTGATTGGCTGCAGTTTTTGGCTGCCTTTGATTATGCGAGTCGGAACAAAGGTGTGCGCTGTGCCAAGCTGTTTTTGGAGGCTTATTAGAAGCACCGCCCCGACCCCATCCTTCCTAATCAGCTGCCGTTGGAGCTCTGCTGTCTCTAAAATGATCAAAGATGCATGCATGTATCTTTTGAAATACAATGCTGACACATATATATTAAGATGTGTGTTTTACAGTTTACATAATTTTTTGGAATTATTATTATTATTTTTTTATTTTTTTTGCTGTCAAGGAAATGCACCTAGTGAGTAAAGCACAACAGGTGCAGTTAAAATGCAATGCTCTGTGTCATATGTGAGTGTTGTTGTCTGCAAGTGTTAGTTCTGTACACAACAGCAGCTGGAGTCATGGGATGACCTCAGGAAATCTTAGATTCAGTAGGGATGATCACTGAGAGTGAGCATTTGAGTTATAACGACTGATATATGTCCACCCTCAGAGGTGGATGCTTTTTGATTTTAAAATGACTTTCAGGGTTCCCACGGGTCATGGAATTTCTGGAATATCATGGAATTTTAAAAGGTCTATTCCAAACATTGAAAGTCAGGGAATTTTATATTTATTTTGTCCAAGTCATAGAATATCAGGGATTTTTGTTTGTTGCTTTAAATTTTTTTAGGTAAAGGCAAAAATGTGTTTTTTTTTTTTTTTTAAATAAATAAATAGTAGTGCATATGTGCATTTTTTTACTAAAAACATCTGTGAACAAGTAAATAAATCTTGCAAATGGATGAATTCGCTCATTATAGGTCATGGAATTTCAGCTTTTTAGTCAGTGAAAGTCAGGGAATTTGACATTTGGCTTAGTGGGAACCCTGGACTTTACTTTCTGAATGCACATTCTTTTTGAGCTTGTCTATAAAAATGTATTGACCATACTTGGACTTCCATGTTTGTTGTTTTTAAGACTTTCATCTATTTTCGGAACACAAATTGAGATCTTTTTGATGAAATCCGAGAGCTTTCTGACCCTGCATAGACAACAATGCAATTGACACGTTCAAGGCCCAGAAAACTTTTAATGAATTTTTTGAAGCAGGGTCATAAAGCTCTCGGATTTTATCAAAAATCTGTGTTTCTGTTGCAAAGATGAACAAAGGGTCTAACATGAGTAATAACATGAGGGTGAGGTAAGTTATTGGCAGAATTTTTATTTTTGGATGAACTCCCTTTAAAAAAGAGTTCACCTAAAAGTAAAACGTGAATTGTGAATTTAAATTAATGCATTTCTTAAAAAAATCAATACATGATATAATTATATATCATTTATAGGTCTAAAAGTCATAATTTACTCACCCTCATGTAATTTTAAACCCATTAGACTTCCGTTTCTGATCATTTTAAGAACTTTTTAACATTTTAAGTTTTGAGTGAATCGGGTTTCAATAGAGGTGTCGAAACCCCTCAGGTTTCATTAAAATATCTTCATTTATGTTTTAAAGATGAATAACAGTCTTGTGAGTTTGGAATTTTCATTTTTTGTCAAAATCATCACTTTTATTTGGCTTTGATCTAAAAAAAAATTACAAGTACACTAGTAGTCAAAAGTTTTCGAACAGTAAGATTTTTTTAAGAAGTTTCTTCTGCTCACTAAGCATGCATTTATTTGAAATTCAGCAAAAGCAGTAATATTGTGAAATATTTTTGCTATTTAAAATAATCTTCTATTTGAATATATTGTAAAATGTAATTTATACTGTGATTTCAAAGCTGAATTTTCAGCATCATTACTCCAGTCTTCAGTGTCACATGATCCTTCAGAAAACATTTTAATATGCTGATTTGTTGTTTAAGAAACATTATTATTATTATTATTATTATTATTATTATTATTATTATTATTATTATCAATATTTAAAACAGTTGAGAGAATTTTTTCAGGATTCTTTGAACAGAAATAACAGCATTTATCTGAAATAAAAAGCTTTTGTAACATTATACACTATACAATTAAAAAACTTGGAGATAGAATATTTTTTAATAGAAATTAATAGTTTTATTTAGCAAGGATGCTTTAAATTGATCAAAAGTGATGATAAAGACATTTTATAATGTTACAAAATATTTCTATTTCAGATAAATGCTGTTCTGCTGAACAAAAAATAATAAAATGATTTCTGAAGGATCATGTGGCTGGAGTAATGATGCTAAAAATTCAGCTTTGAAATCACAGGAATACATTATATTTTAAAATATATTCAAATAGAAAACATTTTTTTTTAAATAGTAAAAAATATTTCAAAATGTTACTGTTTTTGCTGTGCTTTGGATGAAATAAATGCAGGCTTGGTGAGCAGAAGAAAAATCTTACTCTCCAAAAACTTTTGACTGGTTTGAATCCAAAATAACTGATTACCCCAGTATTCACCCATTTAAAACCAACACTAGTGTGACCAGTTGGTTTTAGAAGTCACATCAATAGTTAAATGGAGATAACGTGTGCAGTCAAGAGCTTTTAATTGATTTTAGTATAAATACACCATCTGGAAGGTTCAATTTGGCAAGTCAATATTGTGGCAGAACTTGCACCACGAACATGAAAGCTCCAAACAACCTCACAAAGAAGTAATTAAAAGGCACAAAGCAGAAGATAGATACAAGAAGATTTCCAAGTCATTGAATATCCCTTGGAGTTCATTTAAATCTTTAATTAAGAAATGGGGAAGAGTATAGCGCAGCTGAGAAAACTTTTGATTGACGGGAAATAGTCAAGTAAATTAAATGGTAATTAAAATGAGCTGTGAAAGTGATTTCACATTGGCTTTAAAGAACCAGAGGTGCCCACTGCATGATTAGCCTCATCAGCAGCTTTAGGATAGGACATTGAACAGACAGTACAGAAGTACTTCCACACTGTAAACAGAGGTGTATTGCTGCACAGACAGAGACGATTCTTTGGTTGAAGTGATTAATTTCTCATGTATACAGGTCATCTCTGAGGCAGAGCATCTCATTCACAAGGGGCCCCATCAACAGACATTGCAAGGTTGCAATAAAAGCAGCAAACGTAGCACCGTGTACTCTAATAAATCTTCGGAGGTTAAACCCCACAGCACTAAAAACCTAGAAAGACCTTTTCATCATCCCCATAAATGTGGCAATGTCACAGTGTTTGTGGTAAGCCACCGTCCAGGGTGAGGGAATTAGTACACCCCTGTAATCTAGTTTAACACAGCCTACAGACAGACATCCTGTATCTCATTTTATTGTCCCATCAGTTTTTGTTAAAGTTTCACTCCATCAGAGCAGATCACTTTATATTTAGAAGCTTTTATAAGAACAGAACTTAATGCAATATCGGTAGCGCCAGCCATCTCCGTGCCAAAAAATAGGACAAGGTCTACAAATATTTGGGAATGGATATTATATTGGCAGCCATGTTTGTATTGGCTGATAAATTTGACTTTTTATGGTGTCCGTATCTGTAAAATAGGCTATATAGATATTTAGACTGATATAGTCAGATTTGAAATGAATAAATGAAATCAATAAATATGTCAAGCCACACAGACACTTAGGGGTATTTTTTCTAAATATATTTAGAAAATGATGTACAGGTCCTTCTAAAAAAATTAGCATATTGTGATAAAGTTCATTATTTTCTGTAATGTACTGATAAACATTAGACTTTCATATATTTTAGATTCATTACACACAACTCGAAGTAGTTCAAGCCTTTTATTGTTTTAATATTGATGATTTTGGCATACAGCTCATGAAAACCCAAAATTCCGATCTCAAAAAATTAGCATATTTCATCCGACCAATAAAAGAAAAGTGTTTTTAATACAAAAAAAGTCAACCTTCAAATAATTGTTCAGTTATACACTCAATACTTGGTCGGGAATCCTTTTGCAGAAATGACTGCTTCAATGCGGCGTGGCATGGAGGCAATCAGCCTGTGGCACTGCTGAGGTGTTATGGAGGCCCAGGATGCTTCGATAGCGGCCTTAAGCTCATCCAGAGTGTTGGGTCTTGCGTCTCTCAACTTTCTCTTCACAATATCCCACAGATTCTCTATGGGGTTCAGGTCAGGAGAGTTGGCAGGCCAATTGAGCACAGTAATACCATGGTCAGTAAACCATTTACCAGTGGTTTTGGCACTGTGAGCAGGTGCCAGGTCGTGCTGAAAAACGAAATCTTCATCTCCATAAAGCTTTTCAGCAGATGGAAGCATGAAGTGCTCCAAAATCTCCTGATAGCTAGCTGCATTGACCCTGCCCTTGATAAAACACAGTGGACCAACACCAGCAGCTGACATGGCACCCCAGACCATCACTGACTGTGGGTACTTGACACTGGACTTCAGGCATTTTGGCATTTCCCTCTCCCCAGTCTTCCTCCAGACTCTGGCACCTTGATTTCCGAATGACATGCAAAATTTGCTTTCATCCGAAAAAAGTACTTTGGACCACTGAGCAACAGTCCAGTGCTGCTTCTCTGTAGCCCAGGTCAGGCGCTTCTGCCGCTGTTTCTGGTTCAAAAGTAGCTTGACCTGGGGAATGCGGCACCTGTAGCCCATTTCCTGCACACGCCTGTACACGGTGGCTCTGGATGTTTCTACTCCAGACTCAGTCCACTGCTTCCGCAGGTCCCCCAAAGTCTGGAATCAGTCCTTCTCCACAATCTTCCTCAGGGTCCGGTCACCTCTTCTCGTTGTGCAGCGTTTTCTGCCACACTTTTTCCTTCCCACAGACCTCTTGCTTGAGGGAGTCAATGATGGCCTTCTGGACAGCAGTCAGGTCGGCAGTCTTACCCATGATTGCGGTTTTGAGTAATGAACCAGGCTGGGAGTTTTTAAAAGCCTCAGGAATCTTTTGCAGGTGTTTAGAGTTAATTAGTTGATTCAGATGATTAGGTTAATAGCTCGTTTAGAGAACCTTTTCATGATATGCTAATTTTTTGAGATAGGAATTTTGGGTTTTCATGAGCTGTATGCCAAAATCATCAATATTAAAACAATAAAAGGCTTGAACTACTTCGAGTTGTGTGTAATGAATCTAAAATATATGAAAGTCTAATGTTTATCAGTACATTACAGAAAATAATGAACTTTATCACAATATGCTAATTTTTTGAGAACGACCTATATTTATTCCATTGGTTCATAGTAGATCTATACTGTATTTTTCAAATAATTGTGTGGTTAAAAAAAGAGCTTTTTTCGTAATCAGTCCAAATGTAAATCAATGTCAGACAATATATAGGTTATCTGCTTCAAAATATAAAATTTTATGATATTAATTGTGTGTCAGTGTGCGTACTGTATGTTTAAGAATTCTTTCGCCATCTTTCGTTTTTTTTTTTTTGTTTTTTTTTTTGTTTTTTAAGCACCTTATGCCATGAACACCACAATGTCAGGTTTAAATTTGTTAAAATGTAAAACATTTTTAAATATTTTGAGGTTAAAGTTGTTTTTGCAGTCAAGTTGTTGTCATTGATCATAGCTGTAACTTTCCTAAAAAAGACTATATTGAAATGCTTAAAGAATGACTCTCTTATTGTTCCCTGACTTAAGCATTTTTTTAACCCTGAATCTGAGAAAATGTATTTGTTTCTTTTCCTTATCAGTTTGCTATTGCTTCCTGTTTTCACTAGTTATTCTCTTGCAGAGTGGCACGCACAGGGCCTCTACCACAGTCCGTTTTGCCTTTCCAGGAATTGTCAATATATAGACAACTTCCTAGATCCTGGATATGTGATTTCCGGGCTTTTTTTTTTTTTGCTGTCAGATATGGACTCTGTGTTTACATGTTTGAATAATCACTTTTCCTCTGCGCTTTTTCCTTTGCGCCCCCCCCCCATCTGCTTGATCTGTCCTTCCTCTCAGTGGATGATCCAGGAGCCGCACAAAGTGGCCACCTTTTTCGGCTGTATTGGGAAGGATAAGTTTGGGAAGATCCTTAAGGAGAAGGCAGAGGAGGCCCACGTGGACGCCCACTACTACGAGCAGAGCGAAGAGCCCACGGGGACCTGCGCTGCCTGCATCACTGGCGACAACAGGTCAGCCACCCCTTTCCTCTAGGGAGGGCCCTTATCGCTTCCTCAGGATAGCACCCCCCTTGCACACACACAGCGCACATTCACACACCCCACCTCACTATGCGTTGGGACTCGCTGTTCCCTTGCCGGCTGTTCTGCTCTTTTCCGCCAGAGCTCTTGATTTATTTATTTGCCGGGGTTAGATCAGCACAGAGGTATTTTGATACACCGCATGACTTGGCCCTGAAGGGTGCTAGATTCCATGACTGAGCAGATATGTGAAACTGCTTGGGCCGAATTACGTGCTACCTACACATTTGAACGGAGCAGATTGATGTGTTTATTTAAGTGTCACTTACTATTTCTCTGCTTGAGAAGAAAATACGATAGTAAGCATGGAAGCCTATTGACTAATCTGTAATCGTATCAAGTCTGAGGATTTGTTCAAATGAACAGCAGGTTTAAACTCCTGATGGACTGCTGACACATATTTGGAGCTTGCCCAGATAATCTTAAAGGACAAGTTATGTCAGACAAAATCTGGAACCAGGATTAGGTATTATAAGAAGTTTTGATTCTGAATTTCTGTCAACGTTTGTGGTTCCTTACTCATTTCATTAATGATTCTTTTAGCACTTTGTAGAAAATATTTAGTAAAAATATTCTGTGGTTTTCACAGAACAGATGTAATAAATCAGAAATAATTATATATATATATATATATATATATATATATATATATATATATATATATATAATTTTTTTTTTTTTTTTTTTTTTTTTTACACTTCAGTAGCACTTTTTGTTTATCGTATAAATATAAATTGTTTAATGTTTGTAGTTCCTTACTAATTTCATTAATGATTCTTTTAGCACTTTGCAAGAAATATTTGGTAAAAAATAAAGATTACTCAGACTTTAACAGAATAGATGTAACTATGGAAGCCCATTTCTGCCACTAAAATGTAACAAGATAATAACAATTTTTATTTATTTTAAATCTCAATTTTTTTTTGTGAGAATAGTCAGAATTGTGAGTTTGTGTTGTGCTATTCTGAGAAAAAAGTCAGAATTGTGAGTTTGTATGTGCAACTCTGAGAGCGAAAAATTCTGAATTGTGAGTTCACATGCATGATACAAACTCACAATTCTGAATAGTAGTTGCAATTCTGAGAAATAAAGTCAGAACTGTGAGATATGAACTCACAATTCTGACTTTTTTCTTAGAATTGTCCATTTATATCTCGCAAGTGACTTTTTTTTTTTTTTCTCAGAATTGCGATTTATAAAGTCAGATTTGTAAAACACAAATTCTAAGGGGAAAAAAATCTGAATTGCGAACTCACAATTGTGAGAAAGTCAGAATTGCGAGATACAAACTCACATTTGCGAGGAAAAGTCAGAATTGCAAGGTTATATCTTGCAAAAAAAGTTAGAATTGTGAGATTAAAATTTGCAATTAGCTTTTTTTTTTTTTTTAATAATTTTGTGGCGGAAACGGGCTTCCATATGTAACAAATCTGAAGTTATAAAAAAAAAGAATAATAATTCACCTCGGTACATTTTTGCATTTTAGTTTTCATATAAATATAATTCATTTTGATTATTGTTTTATTTGTTAATTAAATTTAATAATACTTCATTATATTACAATATAATTATATAATGATGGTAATAATAATACTAAAATAATAATGGTTCATCAAAGATATTTTTGGCATTCACTGAAAAACATACACACTTTAATTATGACATGATTTTAATTTCTGGTGAGACTACTCCTTTAATGAAAAAAATGCATGCATCTGCAGGGGCACCGGTGTCAGTGACATCAGTTGAATAATAGATGCTCCTCCGAGGCAGTCGTGATCGTTCAGGTGGTGATCTGCATTTGTTTTGCATGCTGTCAGCCATGCTATTGCCTTTTAATCAGAGCTGCTAACAAAACTATGAACAACTGCTCACAGGTGTGTCCTCTCTGAACCAAGCTGACAAATGAGAGGCACTACAGATCACCCTGGTTGCTTATTTTGTAGATTTATGGATTTGCTATACAGAATTGATGTTGAGAGAGCGTTTATGAAAGCAAATACTAGCAGATAGCATTCTCCAGGTATTAAAAACCACCTTGGTGTACACATACTTATAGTCAGGTAATATACATTTAAAAGGTCCCATGTAACCAGTGAAGATATGAAAGTGGAGAAGGAGATTTATGAGGGCTGGTCTCTTTGTTTAGACTGTCATAGAGTTAGTGTGAGTGGGCTATGCATTAGAGACAGTTTGAAAGAGCAGCAGCTTGTAGAGCTGTCAGCCTTGGCCTTATGAGACTCTTCTCATTAGCACCTCACCTGTCAAAGCAGACCCTTTCATTACAGGAGACTCGCAGACCTGTAGCTCAAGGCCTGAAAGCGGTTTGATCAATATCTTCCTCGATACTTTCTCCTTCCAGCTACGCAGCGCACCTGTACGCAGCCGCTGGTGAGACAGGCCAGACGAGAAACGGTGTTAAAAGGCCACTGATTTCAGAGCGGTTTGAGGGGGAAGGGAGAGGTCACGGGTCTACAGCCTGCAGCGAGAGGTCTGCCCTTCCTCTTTGCGCCGCCTCTCGCTGTGAGGCGTAATGATGGTGTGGAGAAGAACCGGACACAATCTGCCTGGTCAGATCAGCGTGACTCTGCCACTCGAAATGCTTATTATGCCTTAATGGATTTGATTTTGATTAACATGATGACATCAAGCCGGAGGGTGTCAGATCAGCATCTTGCATGTTCTTCTGTGAAAATTACAATCAGATGCTTTTTTTTCAAGGAGGCTTGCTGTTTAATTAGATGGGTCGACATAGTAGAGATGCACAGAATGTTGGTACTACATTGGTTATTGGCTTAAGTTTTTTGTTTTCTGTGATTATGATTATTACACCTAAATAGTTTTAGCTGATACGTAGCCATATGTAATCATATCGTGCCATAATAAACAACAACAGAGTGTCTTTAAAAACTCTTTTGTGCAGAACAACTTCCTTCCGCCACAGATTCAAATCTCAGTTTTACAGTTTAACAGCTAAGCCCAAGCCTCCATTATAAATTTGAAAATGTCACTTTAGAACTATTAGCGAAAGAACGTTGAGTTGCTTCATTGAAAGCTTATTGTAATATTCTATTAAAAGCTCAATGTATTATATAGCTTATTATGAGAGCGAGATGAACTGAGGGAGTGTGATTACCTGCATCTGATACAGCGTTCATTCTTCAGCTCAATCTCATATTCAGAATAAAACATTAGTTTGAATGTTTGCTGAGAAAAGCGATATCTTTGTCATACAATCCTTTCATCTGTTAAGGGTGATTTCAGATGACAGCACTGCTCAGTGCATTTGTTGGCTGCATCTTGCAAGGTGTTGTTGAAAGTAAAAATTAACTTGTTTATAACCCTGTTTCAGTCTCTTTAAATAAAATTATTTACTGCTGATTTTTGTCTGCATCTAAAGGTGGAACAGTGTAACTAAAATCATCATCACGAGTGCCCACCGTTTCCCAATACTAAACACTATTATTAAATACTTCTATTATTTATATGAAATATTGTTTATTGAATAATATTTAATAAACAGCCATCATAAAAGTTGCTAGGCAATTCAGTAGTTTTTACAAAGGTAGTGCTCTTATATACAGCATTCATTCAATTTACATCAGATACATCAAAGTGGTGAGATTTTGCCATCAGCCAAAACTATTAATTCTGGAGCAAACAGTAGATTCATGAGACCAAAGACTGCCAGTTATATCTTCCCAAAACAAATTATATCTCATGTTTAACCACTATAGAGTCATCAGACCAAATGGCACATTCCAGAAGATTTGGCCGAGGTAAGGCTGCTCTCTGCGGGTTCATGATGCCCTAGAGCTCAAATAAAAAATTCAAATAGATGTTCTCTTTATTAACAAATTGCTTATTTGATGCCTGAACAAGTACGTTCTCGGTTTAAAAAAAAAAAAAAATCTTATAACTACATTCAGTGACACAAAAACAGTATTGTTTCTAAAATTATGGTGGACTTAGTTGTCCACAATGACACTTGCTGTGAGAAATGCAGCAAGTGAAGTGATACAAAAGATGAAATGGTTGGAGCTCTGTGATTGCACTCCTCCCAGCCAATCAGATTCAAGGACCAGAACAAACCGTACATATAGTAAACAGATTTTCCCAGGTAGATAGAAAGGATATGAGATGTGGACCTGTTGCAGGCTGGACTTAAAACCTGCATCATCGTCTCTTCTTCAAAACAGCTCCAACAGCAAATTAAATTTGTAAAGCAAAAATATGTCATATTTCTGATTACATGATTTACATTTATATTCTTGTGAACCCTTTATAACAAGCATGCACCTGCTCATGAATTCTGTGTGTCTGCTTTTTCTATCAGACCTCTTCACTTTTCCTCCAAAAGCCATAACCGCAGGTCTATTGATTCTCATTTGTGGCCTGACTGTGCATAGCAGTGTTTCTTCTCTAAGGCTAATGCTGCTTCATTGTAGCGGCTGGCCTGTTGGGACCGCATCCTCTCAGTAACAAGTGAATAATGAGAGTGGTTGTTTTTCAAAGTGGAATTAGTTGTTTTTGTTGATACGGGGACCACCGGGAGGTTAATGGAGAAACAGCAGTCCCGGTGGACGTTCGCAGTTCTCCTGCATTATTGATTTGTTTGTTCATTTATTTATGGGAAAGGTCTTGTAAGGCATTTGCACTTAAATAATAAAAAGAAGAGAAATAAAGAAAAAAAGTGTGTTGATATTTAATTCTGGCAGAGCTGACACTAAGCAGCTGTTTAGAAAACCATAGTCCATATGTTAGCCGTATTCCGCCTACAGCAATTTACAAAAAGGTACAGCAGCGGCACGTTTCACTCGGTGAAGGAGCTACATAATTTACACAATCACCCTGAAGATAAAGTCGGCTTCTCAACTGCATTATGTGGTTTGTTTCATATAAAGCCATTTAAGAGAAGGAAATGGGCTTTGGTGTTATGAGAAATAGACAGTGCCTTTGGGTCGTATAATGATGATAATTTAAAGATACAATTTTTCTCCAAAACCTTCTGGAGAAAATAGTATTTGTGAAACATTTTATTTTATGTATTCAACTCATTATTATTTTTTTTATATCTTGCTGGACCATTTGTCTCGCTGTATTTTGTTTTTTTAAAGATGCCAACCAGCATTTTCATTGAACCCATTTGAGTAATTAATTAATTAGTTTAATAAATAAATACATTTATTTATTCTTTTACTTATTACACACTATAAATCTTAAAATGTATAAAATATTAAACTTTTGTTTTTAAATGTCTATATTGTCTATTTATATGTATATTTAAATACATTAATTGATTTTATGCATTTTTAAATAAATACATTATATATATATATATATATATATATATATATATATATATATATATATATATATATATATTTTTAAGGATATACATGTATGTTTGTGTGAAATTATTTTAAATGTTATTTATTGCAATTCTGAAATCTGGAAGTTACATTTCCCTAATATAACTCCATTATATAGTATTCATGTGGACATTTTTGCTGGAAAATAATAATGTTGGCCTCGGTTTATAATCTGACAACATTTTTATTGAACCCGTTTTATTAATTAATTAATTTAATAAGTTAATTGTTTTAATTAATTTGTTACACTATACTTCTTAAAATGTATGAAATATTGATTGTATAATGTAGAAAATAGAATATTATTTTTTTAATTTAATGCTGTCAAGTTGATTAATCTCAATCAAAAATCAAAGTTTGTTTAAAACTCAAAAAAAAAAAAATCAAAGCTTTTTTTAACACATGTATGTGTACCGTGTATATTTATGTATATTGAAATACACACACATACATGTGTACTTAAGAATTTAATGTTTATTTATATATATATATATATATATATATATATATATATATATATATATATATATATATATATATATATATATATATATATATATAAAATATGGTTTATATTATACATAAACCTCTCTCTCTCATATATATATATATATATATATATATATATATATATATATATATATATATATATATATATATATATATATATATATATATATTGCTTCACATGTATGTGTATGTATTTATATATATATACATATAAATATACACAGTACACACACACGTTATGTAAACATTTTATTTGGGGTGCGATTTAATCAATTAAACACTAATGTAATTTGTTTATTTATTGTAATTGTGAAATCTTGAACTAACATTTCCCTCTGTCCCTCCATTACATCCATTATGTAATATTCATGTGTACATTTTTGCTGGAAAATATAACACTGATGGCCTCAGTTTATCTCAATTTATAAGCAGTTTATAATCTGACAACATTTTCACTGAACTCATTTTATTATTTAATTAAACTATTTATTTATTTATTTATTTATTTACTAGACACTATAACTCTTAAAATGTATAAAATGTTCAAACTTTTTAACGTGTGTATATATATATATATATATATATATATATATATATATATATATATATATATATATATATATATATATATATATATATATATATATATATATATATATACATACACACACACACACACACACTTTATGTATTTATGTATTTAAATAAGTAAATTTTTTGTTTATGTTTGTGCGTGTATATATAAAAATACTTTATTTAAATATTTATTATACATAAATATATTACATATATTTTTAAAATATACATGTATGTGTATATTTGTATTTACGTATAAATATACACAATACACACACATATTATGTAAATGTAACTGTGATGCGATTAATCGATTTGACAGAACTAATTTAAATGTTTTAATTTGTTGCACTTGTGAAATCTAGAAGTTCCATTTCCCCAATGTAACTCCATTATGTAATACTCATGTACACATTTTGGCTGGAAAGTATAATAATGTTGGCCTCAGTTTATAATCTGACAGTGACTGTACTTTTTGTGTTTTGTTAGGTCTCTTGTTGCGAATCTTGCAGCCGCTAATTGCTACAAGAAAGAGAAACACCTCGATCTGGAGGAGAACTGGAAACTTGTTGAGAAAGCCCAAGTTTACTACATCGCTGTAAGTAGAAATGCCTCTCTTGACACTTTGCCTTTTTTGCAGTTTGTCGCCACGTGATGCGAAGTGTTAATTCAGTTTTTCAACTTGTTGGCAGTTCGCTTATCCTTCTCTGAGCCAAACTCTGAAAAATCTGATTGCAGAGGGTGCAACTTTTTCCTTGTGATGAAGGATGAGAGATTTCGTTTGGTTGTGAGTTTTAAATTGTGATCTAATGGTAGAAACATTATCATCTCGAGTATGCAACTTCTGTTCCAAACCCTACGCTGCCGATGCGTGAAGTCCCAAAGGGCTGTAATTGGTACTGCGAGGCGGCGGATGGAGTCAGTGCTCTTTGACCTGTGAGAGTCGAGAGGTTTGATCGACAAGTCACGAGGGGGTGGGATGATTCACTCTGAAGGTCACCGACCAACCTGACACTTTCAGTGCGCAGTGCATGTACCTTAAGTCCTTCAAAAATATGTTTGTCTAAGCACCGCTAGTCATCTGTGCTGGTTAATTCCGAGTACACACCACCAGAAGAGATAGATGCAAAAAGCCGCTGCTCGTAATTACCGGTAATCAAGGTTGGTGTGAAACGAGCGACCCCATTACACTCCGACCTTATTGTTAATGAGCCATTGCAAATGTGATTGGGATGGCTCTCCATGTGGGTCTGTACCTGCTGTAAGCTCCATTCATCGAGGGAAAGTCTGGCATCCGCACGGGCTCGGACATCATTTGTTGAATACCTGTATTGTAGGACTGTGATTAACCTCAAAGCAGGAGTCAGTCTTTGAAGCTCAATTTGGCAGCCATTGTAACGTGACACTCTAATCAAATCATTTTTGTCCCTGATTAAACGTTTTTCATCACACTGTCGTTTGGTGAATGGGAAGCTCGAGGCTATACATGAATATTGAGGAGCCGTTGCATGTTGACGGCCTTTGTGTTTTCAAACTTGGCTGAATACACTGGCGTTCATGGGAAAGTGCCCTGATGGCTCCGCCGCTTCGTCGGCTTGTTGTCGCCGTCAGTTCTTTTCAGCACGCTTGTTGCATAAGCGTGCAGTTGTACAAGACGCTCCGAGATCCACATCGAGCCGTGCCCTTGGATGAATGGCTGTCCTCGACGGCAGAGAAAGAAAGCGAGCGAGCGAGCAAGCACATTCCAGTGTTTATTGAAAGTCTTGTCCCCGTTTTGTCAGCCCAGGCTTTTCGGTAGTGCTTGTTTGACAGCGATCCTGAGGGAGAGGTGATAGTTTCTGTTGTGGATGCCCTGCTCGGTTTGTCTCAGGCTCAAATTTCAGCTGAGATTGGAGTGCTGAGCGTCCCAGCGGGCAGGCTTGTTTTTCCTCCACAGGTCCAAATCGAGCCATGAAGGCAGCTTCTTCAGGTGCGCTGCAGGTCTCCGCTCCGCAGACATGTTTAATGCATTTGGCCAGATACTCCAGCCCCACATTTTTCTTGTTCTCGCTCTCTCACTTTCTGGCCAGAGGCACCCGGTGATGGTCGAGGAGTGTGAGAATTGATTATCCAGCCAGAGAAAGTTCATTACTGGAGTAGATCTTCTCCCACCTTAATGGTGGAGCGAACGCTCCTGAGTGAATTCAGCCTCTGGTCTAGGTAGAGATGGACGTGGTCCCTAAGGGAGCCGACTAGACTGGTGGTTGAAGTCTCTACGGACTTCCTTTTTGTTCTACACGCACTTGTTTCTGAGAAGAGACTCTGGTGCTTGTTTTGGCTGGGCGTCAGATCTTGATTGTTTGAACTGAGAAACTGAAAACAGGCTGGTTGATCAAATAAACGGTGCGCTCTTGGTCGTAGTCCTGCTGGTTATCTAGGAGTCTCTGTATTCAACTGACGCAGGATTATGTAAGCGATTTCCTCTTCCATATAACCATCACAGGCTGTGGCACCAGCCAGTCTGTCCTTGTTATGCATCAAGCCACATCTGTCTCTTTCTCTCTCTGTCCGTCTCGCTCTTTATCAGCTGACCTTAAGTGTTTTTTTTGGAGGTTTTTTTTTCTTCTCTGCTTGCATGAGGAGGCTCATGTCATACCTTGTTATCTAATGAATAGATTCTAGACTAATTCATTAGGGCAAGGTGGAAATATAGATTTTTCCGGTTAATCGTGATCGTCATTTAAAGAATTCAGCTGATTTAACCGTTAAATGTAGATATTTAGTAGGGCTCTATGAAATCAGTTTTCTTTTTTCCAAACTTTTGTTTTATTTTTTATTTTTTCAAATTCCTTTTTTTTTTCTTTTTTTTTTTTTCTATTTTTAATATTCTGGATTCCATTTTAAATAGTTAAATTACATGAAATTGTATTAATCAAAAGTATGTCTAATTAATTGAAATCATGAAACTAGCAATGTTTGACGGCAATTTATTAAAAGTTTAACAAAAATGACTTTTTAAAAGCACAAAATGTAATTTTTGCCACTAGAGAGCGCATATTCAAAACAAACAGCAAAATAAAGGCGTAGTTTGATGCGCCGTGATTGAGTGTGGAACCATGGGAGGAGTTCGTCTTCACCCCCACAGCCGATGCAACCCGACGTAGGGATGCTCCAATCAGGATTTTTGAGGCCGATCACAGGAAGCAGTATCTGCCGATCCAATCACAGATACCGATATCTTTTTATCATGCAGAATTATTTATAGTGATACTCCAATCAGGTTTTTTAGACTTTTATTCAGGGCCTCTGTTGTTTTTTGTTTTGTTTTGTTTTTTTCTGAAAATAGGGGAATTCGCCTCTTAGTTGGCTCTTGTGAGAGCAGAGTTATTAATTTGAGGGATGGATGGGAGTTTTGTTTTTTTGTTTTTTTGACTTTTTTTTTTGACATTTTTCAAATATATATATTTATCTTGCCTAAATGTTTGATCATGCAGTCCATTTTTGTTTTTAGAATTGTGCAACTATTGCACTATAGCTTACACCCAGCACAAGCTTGATTTCCACAAACACATTTAACAAACATTGTTACTGAAAAGGCTTTTTCAGCATTGTGATTCTTTTATTACACTATACAGTAAGTTTTTTTTGTTTTTGTTCTTTTCTGTGTTTTCCTGCCTAGTGCCATCTATGTGTCAATTCTTGTTCATATTTACCGCAAGCAATGCACTATCGCTTTAATTCTGATGTGGAATACTCGATGCAGAAGCAATCTCTGATACACCGCTCCTTAAACGCACTGCCAGACTGCAACCGTGCGCAGCTTGAACGCTTTAATCCGTTAACATGAGCGTGGGAAAAATGACGCAATGCAAACGGAGTTATGTGAACCTGGCGTTATGTGTGTGCGCTTTGAATGCACACACATGCAAGTACACAAATTAACAAAATATATAACACTTTTCTAGTGGTTTTTGGATATTTCAATAAAAAAAAAAAATCACACGTTGTGCCTTTTAAGGCCTATGAAATTTTATTTTTACGAAATATTCTTTTTTAATTTATTTTCTAGATTCAGTTTTATTAGTTTAAGTACATTTTAATAATCAAAAGCATCTCAGTTTAATTGATTTTATATTTATATATTTATATTTTTTATTTCTCAGAAATACTGTGCTGTATTTTATTTATTTTTTTTTTTTTTGTGCTAATTATATTCTGGTACATTTTTCTGGTAAATATTCCTTTAAAAAGTAATGTTTTAATATTATTATTATTATTATTATTATTATTATTATTATTATTATTATTATTATTATTATATATTTTTTTTTTTTGTTTTTTTTTTTTGTTTTTTTGTTTTTTAGCAGTAGTAGTACTATCAATACATTTAAGTATTTCTGTCAGTTTCTTCAAGTTAAAACTAACTTTTATTTTGAAAGGTTGATGTGAAGACCTTTAAGTTTGTTTGTATATACAACAATAGTTTTTCTCAAAAGATCTGTAAAAACTCACAAAGTGACTCAGACTTGTCATGTGTGCTTCAGTATGCTCTAAATGACCTGTGTAGTCTGATTCATGACTCATGAATCTCTTATTAAATATTTATATAAATTAAATAATTACTGAATGAAAAACATACTAGATCTGTTTGTTGTTCTATTATCTTTCTACCATCTATCTATCATTCTTTCATCATTCGCCATATAATAAATTATTCAATTATTGAACGCAATTATGATGTTAATTGAGTAACTTGATGTTAATGTAACTCTACTTGAATCAAAAGAAGAATTGGTGAATTAGAATGGAAACAGGAAATGTATATTGAGTAACCAGCACTGTAATTCACCCACATTTTGGGTCTTCAGCATAAAAGTGATGAGTTAAATCCCAATTCATTTAAAATGCAAATATGTTGGCTGGGTTTGTAGTGAGTTAGGCTGGATTTACCATTGGTGGCTGTGCAAATATGTAATTGCCATGTAATTGGCAAGCGTGTGAGCCCATCTGTGAGATCACAATACAGTGGTGGTCAATCCTCAGCTCGACCCCCTTGGAGAGCTCTTACACTAGACTACTTCAGATCTGGTCCGATTCTCTCATAGCTCCCTTGATATTATGGGATAGCACATTGTGACGGCACCCCAGTCCACTGCCAGAATTCTTATCTGCTATTTACGGAGTCATGGCCTTAGAATTGTAGCGTATCATGGCATCAATCAGGACCGCTCCATTTTCCACCTAAGCACCTCTCGGTAACCAGCTAGATTTACTCGTTTAGTGGTAAACAAGGACATATTGTGAATCGTAAGTGCAAAGGTCTGCTCGATAGTCCTCGGCGGTGCATTTTGCTGAGATTGTTTTTTAAAGAGGGCTGAGTGGAGACCATCCAGCGCCATTTCCACTTAATGCACAGTGGCATGCTTCAGTGCAGTGATAAGGGAGGCCTCCTTGAGCGGTAATCTCCATTGACCTTGTGTTCAGAGTGGAAGACATCCCTGTGTGAACATGAAACCATCCAACTTGCTCACTTTAACCTCGGGGATTGATTTTAATTTACCCTGATGGTGTTCTATTGAGAGGCTAGATATGCATTACCTGAAGGAAATACCAGTGCTTGCCGGTTCTAAGTCTAAAGCGGTGGTTCTGTGGAACTGAAATGCTAGATTATTGGCGGGTTCTTGTATGAAATTGACATTTCATACGTAACTTTTTATATCAGCGTCACCTCAAAGTCAAAAGTCAAAGTTTATTTATAAAGCACTTTTAAAAACAAGTGTTTACCAAAGTGCTGTACAAGCGTACTCAATTTAAAACAACAAAAGTGTGAAGGCACATTTATTGCGTGTGTGTGTGTGTGTGTGTGTGTATTATAACATCATGATATAGTAATATAATGTATAAATAAGTGATTATAAAACAACCCTGTTGTGTCTGTTACACATTACATTATGTATTTATTATATTTATATGTGTAATATGTAATATTATACTATATGGTACTTAATATATTGATAAAAATATACACATTGACAGTGTATTACACATTAAATAATATAGTAATAAAATGTATAAAAATGCAATAATTTTAGCAATAACACCACCACACGTATAATGGTGTTGTTATGCATTTACATATTTAATTACTTTATACAGAGTGGGTCATACGTAACTAGGCATTAAAAATTGCTAATAAAGTCTATATTTGTAATACAAATTTATTGAAACAATAATTATTTAATTATTAATAATATGATATAATTATAGAAATTATTCAATTATTCATAATTATATTTATTGATACTACAATTTTTATAGCCATTAAATATTGCCTAATTTTCACCCACGCTGCATTATGCAATAGTTATAAAAATGTGAAAATTATATTATATTGCTCTTAGTAATTAGTAATTAAAATTGTATAGATACATTTATACTATACATTGTTAGTATATATTTATAAATATTCTGTATATTTTAGACACTATATTATATAGTATTATTTACATGTAAATAATATAAAAAATATATTTCTATTGTTTTTCTAAAAATCACAATTTGAATATTGATTCAAATTAAAATATTTTTAGTAAGTTTAAAATAATTAAAACTTCATAAATTTATTTATAAAAATTTCTCATTATTTGCTCTCCCTCATGTTGTAAGACCTTCATTCATCTTCAGATCACAAATTAAGATATGTTTGATGAAATCCGAGAGCTTTCTGATACTGCATAGACAGCAACACAACTGACATGTTCAAGGCCCAGAAAGGTAGTAAGGACATTGATAAAATAGTCCATGTGACATCAGTGGTTCAACCTTAATTTTAAACTGAAATTATCTACTAAATACAGTTTGGATTCACTTTTTGTATGCGGTTTGGGCTATATAAATTCCAGAAGTTGCTAACTATAATAAAACAAAAACCAAAGTGTTTGGGGAATATCAATACTCTGCCGCCTAGCAAGCTCTGTAAATATTAACAGCAATACTCTGGATTGTTGTTCCCCTTGTTTCTTCTCCTCCCCTCCCTCTTTCCTCAGTTTCATTCATCTGTAAATCAGATTAGCGTGAGGGAGTTTGTGCTGTAAAGCACTGATTAATGATGCCTGCTGCCGACTCCCAGCGCGCCCGCTACCGAAAGGTGCAATTGGACGAGAAGAGAGTTAATAGAGGCTCGGGCCGGGCAGCGCACGCCGCTCTGCCACCGTGGCACGGCAGAGGACAGCACACAGGCAGAACAGCCATTTTTCACTAGAGAAGAGAAAGAGGGGAGGGAAGGGAAGGGAAGAAGAGGGAGGGAGGGGTGTTGAACTTGTGCCAAATGTTTGGTGGCAGGCTGTTGCTAGGAAATCAGAATCCTGAGGCAGAGTGTTCTTCAGTGAGCAGTAATGAGAGACAGGAACAGAGCTGCAAAAAACACACACCAAAAATGGAGATGGATTTCAGAGACGCTGCACTTGCAGGGCCAGTTGCGCAGTGGATTACGTTTGTTTTGTCTAGATTTCTAAGAAATCACACGCGCGTACAAAATGTAATTCTGTCATTATTTACTCACCTTTGAGTTGAACTGAAATATTTAGCACAATGTCCGAGCTGCTCGTTTTCAGAACTAATTCTAGTCCCCATACACTTTCTTTATATGATAGAGAAGCATGCACATTCTGCTGAATATCTCCTTTTGTTTTACATCCAAAAACAAGTCACACATATCTGGCAGAGTAAACATTCATGAGTGAATTTTCAGGCGTACTATCCATTTAAACCTTCCTTTTCATCACAAACTTTAGAAGAAAGTGTTGTGT
The DNA here is from genome assembly GCA_033026305.1 of Cirrhinus molitorella. NCBI lineage: Eukaryota > Metazoa > Chordata > Actinopteri > Cypriniformes > Cyprinidae > Cirrhinus > Cirrhinus molitorella. The sequence goes on along the minus strand of CM065126.1, from coordinate 25,763,134 downwards.
TGTGTATTACACCCGAATGTTAACCTCAAGTAAAATCAGTCAGACGTTGTCTTAAATTTTATTATAAATAAAATTGAAGCATTTATATTATTTTATTTTATTTTATTTTATTTTATTAAAAATTTATATTATTTATTTATTTTTTATTAAAATATTAACAAATTAAATTGAAGCATTTATATTTATTTTATTTTATATTTTTAAAATATGAACGGATAAGATTGAAGCCTTAATATGGAGCCTTGATTGATAATTATTTCTCATTATATTATGTTATTATTATAATGTTATAATTAAAATATTAAATAAAATTGAAGCATTTATATGGAGCCTTGATGAAGAAACATTTTTCCATATATTCAATTCTGTTTTGTTCTATATTATATTATAATATATTATATTATAATTAAAGTATTAACAAATCAAATTGAAGCATTTATATGTAAATATATAAATCAATAATTCTATTCTATAATGTATTACATTATAATTAATTATTTTGTATTATATTGTATGTTTTGTATTTAAAATATTAAAACATAAAATTGAAGCATTTATATTGAGCCTTTTGAGAAGTATTTCTCATTAGGTATTGAATTATATTATATTATATTATATTATATTATATTATTAAAAACAAATCAAATGTAAGCATTTTATATGGAGCCTTGATAAATCATTTCTCAATAATTCTATTCTATATTACATTATAATTTATTATTTTGTGTTATTATGTTTTGTATTTAAAATATTAACACATAAAATTAAAGCATTTATATTGAGCCTTGGAGAAGTATTTGTCATTATGTTATGTATTGTATTGTATTAGATTGTTATATTATATTATTGAATACAAATAAAATGTAAGCATGTATATGGAGCCTTGATGAAGCATTTCTCAATATATTATATATTGTATTATATTATAATTTATCATATTGTATTATATTATAATTAAAATATTAACAAATAAAATGTAAGCATTTATATTGAGCCTTATTATATTATATTTTTAAAATATTAACCAATAAAATCGAATAATTTATATGGAGCCTTGATGAAGCATTTCTCAATATATTATATTATATTATATTATATTACATTATTTTCAATTCATTTTGATCATTCAGTCAGTTTCTCCTTTTCTGGAAAAAAAAAATTAATTCATATTTACATAATGACAGCTGCCAGTGTTGTTATTGTTAACTACTGTACCTCCAAAGCATCCTCCTCGTCAAAAGCGTAAAGCACAAATGTATTGTGTATTACACCTAAGCATTAGCCTCAGCGTGTCAGTATTTTCTGCTCTGAGTGAACACGCCGTCTCTGAAGGCACTGACATACAACTGTTCTCTTAAAGAGACAGGAGCATTTAAAGGTGGGCACGTAGTCACGTTCTGGGGGAGGGAGAAAATAGAAACAGTGGGTGTGGTGAAGTGTGAGAGAGATGAAGATAATTAAAAGCGGGGCCCGATGGGCCTCTGAGGCCCCAGCTGCAGATGGTTCTAGAGCAGCCCAGGGACATAAAAGAGGAGCTCTTGACACTTGCAGGCGTGTGCCAGTTCCACTGAGTGGATGCTTCGTCCAGGGAGGATGTGGCTCTGTCGCGGAGGTAGCTGTGAAAGGAAGTGTCACCTGTGAAAAAAAAAAAAGAAAAACACTCATTCTCTCTCTGTCTGTTTTTCTCTCTAACGCTATCTATAGCTCACTTTTCACATTGTGCATTTGCCTAGCGCAAGCTTTCAGACCTGTAAGTGCTATGGTGCACACAAAGCAGGTTGAGCTACGTCTAAAATACTGTCAGCAGAGCAGGAGAGAGAGACCATTAACTGATACAGCAAGCAGTATGGCAGCCTACACCCTGAAGTGGCATTATTCTCTCTCTCTTTTTCTCCATCACCCTCTCTCTGTTTTTTTTTTTCCCTCGTCCTTTTTTCACCAATCAGACATCAGAGTTCCCTGGCAACAAAATTGGGCACCGGGTTGGGGGTTGGTTGTATTTCATACTCATAATGACACCTCGTTCACAAGGGCTCTGCCGATGATTTCAGCGAGGTGACTCGCAATGCCATCCCTCCCACGTAGGTATCGCTGCTTTCGTTCAGACGCACGCACACACACGCTCTCACTCAGGCAGCCCTCCTGCTGACCTTGAGCTGAATCTGGCGTCAGCTGCCCGCCAAACTGTATCCCCCCACCCCATCCCGCTCCACTCCACCCAGAAAGATCACACAATGCAAATCCAGCTAGTGAGGGAAGGAAATGACTGGCAGCCACCCCATCACTGCAGGCTGGTCACTATGCTGGATTGCTCTGATGAAATTTAATTAGCGCTGCTTTCCAGGGTTGTCACAATACCAGTATTTTAGTAGTCAATACTAGGACCAGTGAAATATCACCATTTTCTTTATTGCCACAAAAAAATCTATGTGCATAACAAAGCTTTATTTATTAGTTAGAAATTAGTATTAAACTATATCCAAATAAAATGTAAACGCTTTTGTAGCCTTTTAAGTGTTTTTACATTATATTATACTCATTCTCCAGTCTGCTTGTGTAAAGCTTGTGTAGAGATGCTAGAGAATAAACATGCATAAATATTCTTAATTTATTAAAGGTTAATGTAAATAAATAAATAATAAATAAAATGGACATTAAGTATTATATTAATTTGTTGTTGTTGTTGTTGTTGTTGTTGTTGTTGTTATATTCCAAGTAATTATATAAGTAAGCAATCAGTAATAGAAAAATTATTGGAAAATATTGTAGGTAAATTTTATTTTAATTTAATTTTATATATATTAATAGTTAAATTAATATGACAGAACCAATATTTTGATTGGATCTGATATGTTGAGATATATATATATATATATATATATATTTTTTTTTAAGTTTACATTTAATATTATATTGTATAATATTATTGTATAGTAATAATTATTGTTATATCTTTATTACTAAATAATTGCCTTACTAATTGTTTTTTAATAAAGTAAACATAATAGTAAACATAAAAGTAATAAAAACATATCTTAATTTTCATTAAGTAATTGTCCTCCTTGTTGGAAATTATTCAAGTAAATTAATGTAAAATATAATATAAGCAATATAATTAAACCATTAAATAACCATTAAATACATTATTAGAATAACTAACCAAGTGGACATATAAAACGGTTAGATGTAGTCTTTAATTATATTATATTATATTATATATTAATACATTATTATTATTATTATTATTATTATATATTATATTATATTATATATTTAATACATTATTATTAAGTATATTATATTATATATTTTTATTATTATTATTATTATTATTATTATTATTATTATTATTATATATTATTTTTTTTTTTTATTCCAAGTAATTATTCACGTGAGCAATCCGTAATAAAAAAAACATTACTGGTACATTTTCAGATATCTCTTTTTCTTGTTAGAAAATATATTATTTATTCATCAAACAAACGAATAAATAAATAAAAATAAATAAATAAATTGACAAATTAAATCTGATATGTTGATCTTTTAATTTATTTAATAATAAACATCAGTAAGTAAAAATCAGTAATAAAAAACATTGCAGGTCATTTTTTAATTTTCATTAAGTAGTTTTCTCTCTTGTTGGAAAACCTATTATTTATCAAATAAATAAATGTAAAAAAAAAAGTAAAAACAATATAATATAATATAATATATCTATTAGTATTAACATTGCAGGTAAATTGTACTTTTTTGTTGTTGTTGTTTTCTTGTTGGAAAATCTATTATTTATTCAAATAAACAAATAAAAAGTCAAATTAATATATGACAGAACCAATATTTTGGTTGGATCTAATGTTTTTTGTTTGTTTACATTATAAAAAATTAAAATTGACCATATATATATATATATATATATATATATATATATATATATATAGTCAATTAAAATTTGTATTAAGTTCTTTGCTTTTTTGTTGGAAATTCTATTATTCATCAAATAAATAAATGTATATAAAAAATTTGAATCTAAATAATATAATATAATATATTTAAAAAAAAATGTCTCAAGTGAATATAAATAGCCAGGGGAAAAAATTGGATTTAATCACAATATTGGTGCATTTTGACTACTAGTTAGTTAAAGTAAAATTATGTTTTGTCATTTGCAATGCTGCATTCACTCTTTGCAAATCTTAAGGAGATTTGTGAATGCACTTCAAGTTGATTTGAATTAGTGTTTGATTGGAGGTGGTTGCCACGCCTCTGTCTGCATTTTGCTGGACGTGGACACGCTTAAAGAGATCTGCCATACTGTACGCGTGAGTCATGCTGTCAGTGAAATGGCTTGTTTAGTTTTCTGTGGTCTGTGAATCTCATGCCTGTGAGAGCGTGATACGTTTCTGATATCCTAACAAATCAAGTCAAGCCACCTTTATTTATATAGCGCTCTATACAATACAGACTGCTTCAAAGCAGCTTCACAGTAATAAACAGGAAAATAACCGAATCAATGATGCAAACTTCATCAAATATGTGACAGAACACAGAGGAAGCATTTTGTGGCCCAGACTGCTGTACCGAGGGAGAGACCAAATTAATCATAAACCCTTTGCTAAATGAATCTATCAATTTCACCTAGTAATAATATTGCACTTATAATCTGTTTACCGTTTTATTATTTTTCTCTAATAGCAGTCAGTAATGGTGAGGTCCTACATGATGATAAGAGCCTAATTGTACAATTATACGCACGTTGCATCTTAACCATTAGCCTCGCTCCCCCCTTTTACCAATTGATTTATGCATGCGTAGTGCAAACACAACAGCAGCCAGTTAGGTATTATTTGCCATGTGTCTAATTTGCTGCGAATCAGGAAGGCATTTGTGCTGGTTGGGGATAGAAGGCTGTTTACCCGCCGGAGACATATTTGCTGTATAATTGAAGCATCATTAGCTGACGTGAGTGCACATGGGCTTGTGTGTTATAACGTCACGTTGTGGCATCTCCTTTGACGACTTGAGATTTGGATTTCAGTCTCATTTCTTCACTGCATACATCTGTGTCAGTGTCTCTCTGTACACTGCCATGTTAGAAACTGGGTTGTTTTTTTAATTAATACTTTTATTCAGCAAGGATGCAAAATCGATATCGATACGGATATTTATATTATTAAAAGTTTCTTGATCAAATCAGCATTTTAGAATGATTTCTGAAGGATCATGTGACACTAATGACTTGAAGCTGCTGAAATTTCAGCTTTGCTTTACAGAAATAAATACATTTTAAAATGTACACTACCAGTCAAAAGTTTTTGAACAGTAAGAATGTTAATGTTCTTTAAAGAAACCTTTTCTGGTCACCAAGCCTGCATTTATTTGATCTAAAATACAGCAAAAGTGACGATAAAGACATTTATAATGTTACAAAAGATTTCAATTTCAGATAAATGCTGTTCTTCTGAACTTTCTATTAATCAAAGAAACTTAAAAAAAATTCTACTCAGCCGTATTCTACATAATAATAATAATAATAATAATAATAATAATAAATGTTTTTTGAGCAGCAAATCAGAATATTATCATGTGATAATGATAAAAATTCAGCTTTGAAATCAGGAATAAATTACATTTCAAAATATATTCAAATTGAAGAGTTATTTTAAATAGAAAAAATATTTGAAAATTGTACTGTTTTGTGGTACTTTGGACCAAATAAATTCAGGCTTGGTGAGCAGAGGAGACTTCTTTAACAAAACATTACAAATCTTACTATTTAAACACTTTTGACTGGTAGTGTATTAGATATATTGAAAATTAATATATCTAGATTTATAAAAGAAGATAATTAACAGATAATTCAAACTGATCATTTTTCACAGTATTACTGTAAGATTTTACTGTATTTTTGTCGGGCATAATTATTTCAAAAACATTAATAGTTCACCTTAAAAAAAAATATTCTGTCATTAATTACTCGCGCTCATGACATTCCAAACCCGTAAGACCTTTGTTCTTCTTTATAACACACATTAAGATATAAGTAAGGACATCAATAAAAAAGTCCATGTGATATCAGTGGTTCAACCATAGTTTTATGAAGCTGCGAGAATACTTTTTGTGTGCAAACCAAAACAAAAATAATTACTTTATTCAACAATTTCCTCTCTTCCGTGTCAGTCTTTGACACACATTCACGAGAGTACAACGACGCACAACACATAAAACGGTCTTCGTAAACGTGTCTGAAAATTTCAACAATTTTTCACCCAGCGTTATTTATTTGAACCAGAAATTATAGAGAGAGAGCGATGAAAGAGAGATTGACGTTCTACGCCAGAACACCAGATTTCAAGTCATGGTACTCTCAAAGACTGACATGAAAGAGAAGAAATTGTTGTTGAAGTTGTTTTTGTTTTCTTTTGGACAAAAAGTATTCTCGTAGCTTCATTAAAAATTGCAGTTGAACCACTGATGTCAAATGGAATATTTTACAGATGTTCTTACTAACTTTCTGGCCTTTGAATGTGGTAGTTGTTATCTATACAGGTTCAGAAAGCTCTCGCATTTCATCAAAAATTTTGTGTTCCAAAGATGAACGAAGGTCTTACAGTTTTGGAACGACATGAGGGTGATCTTGTCTCTTATTTCGCTGTCTTCCAATTAAGCCAAATGTAATTTAAGCCTGTTACTTTTAAAATAGCATTTCATTAATATTTTTTTACAGGTAAGGCCAGCAGGTTTCAGTATACTTGTGGGGACATTTTTAGAAAACCAAGTGCTCTCCAGAAGTTTCAGTAAATGCACACACTCAGAGGAACGGCACTCGAGCACAGTCGATGCCTCTAAAGTGTACACACACTCTCACGCTCATTGCCGTAAACCTCCTTCAAACACAATCCTTTCCTGTCGCTGAATAGGACTCGAAACGATCAAAGCCTCGCGGAGTCGCATGTTAGATGAACGTTTGATCCGACGGAGTGCTCTCCACGGCCAATGGAAACCCCTCTTCCTGCCTGCCCCCAGGGAGGAAGCGACCGGCTGAGAGGTCAGGCTAATATTTAGAGATGATAAGTGGATACCGCTGGAGGTCTCCAGGCCTCTTGTTAAGGGTTAGTTACCCAGCTCCGAGAATCCCCTCCTTCACGCCACCTCAGACACGGGATCGCTGCTCTACCAGACACTCCAGCTGAAACATTCATGCGCCGCGGCCGTGAAATTGCCACGAGTAGATGAAGTGCGGAGACACCCGAGTTGCAGCTGATTGTTTTTTAATGCGTTGAGCATTGAGACTCGCACATTACTACACAGATCCGAGTACGAGAGGGGGATGAGTTCTCCGATATGACAGGATCAATAAAATATCACAGAGTGTTAAATACTGTATCAACTACATGCTGAGATCTAGCTGAATGAGGCAGGCGTTTCGAAACATGGTGAATGATTCACATGCTAAATGACATTGAATATATCTTGTTCTATTGATCTCATTCTCGAGTTTGTTTAGAAACCTTTTTCTCTTAGGTCGATCGCCAAAAGCAGGGCTACCTGAACTTCTCTTCACCCGTGTTTGTACGGCTAAAGGCGCAGTCTGTGGTATGCTTAATACTGTCTTTTCCTAAGATTTATGAGCACTTTTGGGGCCCCAAAGAGAAGAGATGAAGTTTCCTTCAAAGCCACAATTCACCTCGTCATTTATTAGCGGCGGCGGTTGGGTTGGCGGATTCCTTCTATGTGTGTGAGAAGAGTTATAGTAACACTGTGCAGATGTTTGGGCATGGAGCAGATGTCAAGAACGGGGGTCTGGGGAAGGAGGGATTCGCACTTCTTTCAGAGCGATTGCTCGTTTTACATCACCTGCAATTGTTGATGGGTAATGATGTGCGTTTACGCAGATCCCTTCTTCCGTGTGTATCTACAGCCCTAATGTGGACCTGCTTGCATCTAGCTGAAATTTTTCCAAAAAAGCAAAAGAGGTTGTAGGTTATTTTTCTCTCTTGTACACCAGAGCTTTTTTTTCCCCCTCCTTTTTTTAAACTTTCAGAGAGTCAGCTCTGGTGTGAAGTGAACTGGTGTGGGTGAGCGTATGTTGAGCTTTTGCTTGGCACGTATACCGAACACCTGAATATCCTTTTACCTTTTGTTGTGTTTGGCTTTATAAATTCTCTCTATTTTTTTTTCTTTCTTTCTAGTCCTATAAAATGTTTTTGTGAGACGTGTTTGGAAGCATGCTCGGTGAAACATGAAATGTCTTAGCCCTGAGTTAAATTTTTTTTTGTTTGCTTTCCTCTGGACTATGTTAACAAGCGCTTTCTGATTTATTTGTATATTGTTTTCAATTCAAGCTGTTTTTTTGGCTGTAACCTGGCACACCTGGCTGAGGCCCATCATACAGCCTCCAGGGCACCGGCTGAATAAGGCAGCAGCAATGCAGCTGTACTCCCACACACCCTCCCTCCTATAAACAAGACATGCTCCATCCATAACAGCCATCTTAAGCCTCGTGGCTGGATGCTGTGGTCATGTTTAGGACATGTGGGATATGCCGGAGCAGAGCAGTGAGTATCAAATACATGTATAGGTCGTCTGACATTCATTCCTCTGATCTTTTCTATCGGTTGAACATTTAAAACAGACTGTATTTGGGTGTTTCTTCAACTTTGGGTACTTTAATGCCCAAAGGTTTGTTTGAAAGATTCATTTTTCTTTTGTTGTATGAAGGTCATGTTAAAACTGGCTTGGAAATGTTTTACCTTTTATTTTTTTTGCTATTTTTTAAATGGCCAGTATGATGATATTTTATGATTTTACCCTTCTACCAAACCCAGACTTTCAATCTTCAATCCATGAAAATCCATCATACAAAAGGTATTTATTGAATAGAAAATTGTATATATTTCTTTTAAATATGGCTGGCACACTTGAAATTGACAGTTATTAAATGACATATTGATCGTTTTTGGAATACAATTTTATACCTAGCATTTTTTGTACCCTGCATAAACACTGTTCAGTTATATTCACACTTTTAAGTTGTCATGATAACAATAACACTGAGCAGTTTTTAAAAATGTTTTTCAAAAATGAATATACATGTCTACCAAGTATGAAGATGTGATGAAGTAGGCGGTACACTAAAAAATGCTGGGTTAAATATGGAAAAACCCAGCGATTGGGTTGTTTTAATACAGCGGTTGGGTAAAACATTTAACCCAAATTATTATGTTTTACGCTTAAAATAAACCCCAAAATAGGTTGGAAATTAGCGTTTATAAATGTTCAATAAATTAACATTAATAAGTTGAATAAATAATAATTAAATAATAAACTTTTTTTTTTTTAATTGTTTAATGTTCACCTTTTAATATTTGCTGATGTCTCTAGTAATTGTCAGATTTTTAATTTATAGCCTATTTTGGGTTCATTTAAAGCCAACCATATAGTAATTTTAAACAATAGTTGAGTTAATTATTTTAAATAATTAAAAATAAATTAAAAAGTTAAAACCGTTAAACCAGCTTTTCGGGTTTTAAACAATACTTTTTTTTTTGGACATAGTGCTGGGTCAGTCAACCAATTTAATGTTTTTCATTTTAAATAATAATAAATAATAAAAATGCACTCTATACCGTTTTTGTCCTATATAAAACAGGTTTTTTTTTTTGTTGTTTTTTTGTTTTGTTTTTTTTATTCAATGTCAAGTCAGTTTTTTTTTTTCAATCATAAAATGCTTAAAAACATTCACTTAAGTTGTCACGATAACAATAACACTGAGCAGTTGTTCAAATGTTTCTTTTTCAAAAATTAGTATACATGTCTACCAAGTATGAAGGCGTGATGTAGTAGGCAGTACACAAAAAAATGCTGGGTTAAATATGGAAAAACCTAGCAATTGGTTTTTTTTAATGCGGAAGTTGGGTTAAATGTTTTAAATGTTTAACCCAACCTTCAGGATAGGTTTATTTAACTCAACTATTGCTTAAAATTACTATATTTTTTGCTTTAAATGAATCCAAAATAGGTAGGAAGTTAGCATTTATAAAAATGTTCAATAAATTAACATTTAATAAGTTGAATAAATAATAATTAAATGATTTAAAAAAAAGTTTAATAATAAATGTTCACTTTTTAATACTTACTGATGTCTCTTGTAATTGTGTAAGATTTTTAATTTATAACCTATTGGGTTAATTTGGGTTAATTTTAAGCCAACCATATAGTAATTTTTAAACTAGTGGTGTTAAATAATTAAAATTAAATAAAAGGTTGGATAAAATATTTAACCCAGCTTTTTGGGTTTTATACAATACCCATTTGCATTTTTTGACATAGTGCTGGGTCAGTCAACCAATTTAAGGTTTTTCATTTTAAATACTAAAAATGCACTCTATATAAAACAAAAACAGTATACAATATTTTTTATTCAATGTCAAGTCAGTCTTTTGCAATCATAAAATACTCAACAACATTCAGTAAATGTTTTAGGATGTAGCACGAGCAGCCAATGGGAATGTGTGGGAAGAAAACTGCTATCGGTAGACTCATGTTGTGTTATATTTATGTTTGAAAAGTTTAATCAAAAACAGCTTTTCCGCAATCGTACCATCTTGTCTATCCAACATTTAAGTTTTAACCTGTTAAACACAGCGCAACCACTGTCTCCAGCGAGCTAGATCAACTCCTACGGAGTGCACGGAAACTGTGTTACTCACAGCGATGTCGTGTTTCAGTCCTGGTCACTCATTCGTTTGGCAGGAGGTGAATCTTTCATGGTGATGCTGGCGCATATATCTGCTTTGAGTGTAGATCCAGTGATGCATGCATTTTGTATGATCCCTCTTATTTTGGTAAAATAATTTTGCAGATTCTGCAAGGTATATGTAAACTTGTGACTTCAACTGTACATAATATGAGGTGTAGTAGGAAGTTTAAGGACAGTAATGACAGAATTTTTGCTAGCAGACAAGTTAAATTAGTGAGAGAATGAGAAGTGTGTTTATTTTCCAAAGGTCAAAGTGTCCATAGTTGAAGAAACACCCATATATTTTAATAGCATCTCTCCAGTATTCACCCTAGAACAGGACCTCTTAGCATCGTAGACCGTCTTGTGCCTATTTATGGAGCTACTGACAAGAAACTATTAAAAGAGCTATTAGCCAGTGACATAACAAGGTGACGTCGTGGAGTGCTCCGAGATGGGCTCATCATCTGTGGTTTGCTGGAAGATGTGAGTCATCGAACAGGAAGAGCAAAAATGGATGAGATGAGGAAGTGGGTGAATAAGTAAATTTGAAAGAAGAAAAATCCCGCACCGTTCAGCGTCTTGACTCTTTCAGTTTCTCAGATGTCAGCCGTGTCCATTAAGGGATTCAACAGATCATCATTCACAAGAGCAGGGGCTGCTATTGAGTTAAATCACATCTTAGTAATAATGTTACATGATATTAAAGTGCTTTGTCTAGGCATTAAGCATATTGTTCCCCGGTGTATTCATAGGTGTGTTTAATTCCGTGACTATAGGCGTTTATTGTATAGAAATTGAATTCTATTAATAAATTAGCACTTTCCTACTTTTCACACAGAAATACTAATGAGCGCTTAGAATTACCCATAACAATCGCGGAGGCGTGGTGCTTTTATTAGGCCTGTTAATGGTAAGTGCTGAATTCCCCACAGTTTTGGGTGCTGTGGCTGGCTCTGGAGTTTCCAGCGCTCCGCTGCATGAATATTCAAACAGCTCCATTAATGAGAACAGAGCTGGATCAAGGCTGCGGGCTCCGCGATACGCTTCAATATGAGTTTGAAGCAGCGCAGCTGGTGGGTATACGCACATCAGGATGTGATGCGGGGGCATTTCTGCCCTGGGATCTTTCTCAAAAAGAAGTCTTTTCTTCTTTTTCCTTCCCTTTTTTTGATTTTTTAATAACACTGTACGTTTGAAATGGATCTGATTCAAGGCGAAAACCACAAATGTGTTGTCAATAGAAGGGTTTGAAATAGCGTAGAATTCTCAGATCAGCTTGAGTTAATTAGCAGCGCTTTAACGAGTCATTTTAATAAGAAATTATGATGCAACAGATCTCTGAAATGTCACACAAGGCAAGATGGCAAGATTTTAAACTTGATAAACACTACCATTTAAAATTTGGGGGTCAGAAAGGCATCTAATGTTTTCAAAAGGCTGCATTTATTTGATCAAAAATACAGTGCCGTTGCGATATGGGCGTCCCGAGTTCGAATCTTGGCTCAAATCTTTCCCAATCTTTGCCCTCTCTCTCACACACTTTGTAAAATTACCCATAACAGTAATAAAAAGGGCAAAAAATAAATAGAGTAATATTATTAGAGTTTAAAATGACTGTTCTCTGTTGAAATGTATTTTATATGTAATTTATTCCTGTGAATTTTCAGCAGTCATTACTCAAGTCTTAAGTGTCACATGATCTTTCAGAAATCATTCTAATATGCTGATTTGCTTCTCAAGAAACCTTTCTTAATATTATTGATGTTGAAAACCGGTTTAACAGTTTTTTTTAGGAGCATTTAATAAATAGAATGTTCAAAAGAACAGCATTTATTTGAAGTAGAAATTGTGACATAAATGTTTTTACTATCACTTTTGGTCAATTTAATGCATACTGGCATCATATTCATCGTTAAAAGTGGATAGTAAGCATTAAAGTGTATTAGTATAACATTTTCATTGAAAACATGTAGTAGCATATAAAAACAATGTATTATTACTATATATTTAATATCATTTTTATTATATTTATTAAATATTGCATCTCTAAACAACATACATTCATCAGACTAAAAATCAGACGTATTTTGCATTTTAAAAAATTGGTATATTATCACTTTTTGAAGTATATTATTACTTTATTATTTAAAAATAATTACTATTTTTCAACATGGTGGGGAAATCACTATGAAATTTGACCTTGAAAGTAATTTGTTTAAAATTGTGTTAGTTTTAAATTAATTAATTAATATATTTCTTTCAAAAGCAAACCAAAAAAATATAACTGACTGAACCTTTTGAACAGTACAGTTTAATATGAATAGCTTCTGCGTCACAGTGGAAGCGTAGATATGATCTCTTACAAACCGGTGACTTATTTGAATGATCAGTTAATTATTTACCTCTTTCAGCGCTAAATGGTTAGACGTGCACTTAGTTTTCTTGTCGTATACTATATATGCAAGTTCTGTTTTTCCGTCTTTCATACACTTGTGTTTTTGAAAGCCACCCAAATAAGTCAAGAAAGTAATAGTTTTTCAGCTATAATCATTTCAGCCCCCCCTCCATTTTTCCTGCACTTGCACGACACACACACACACACACACACACACACACACACACACACACACGAGTCCTGTCTTCTCTTCTGTGTGGGTCTTATCTTTTGGGCTCAGGAAGTAGTTTGAATTAACAGGCTGGCTTTGAAGCCATCAGGCAAGGTTAACCCCACAAGTATTTCCTGTTATGGCATCGCTCTTAATCCATGAAACCAGATTTCTCATCTGTAAAGTAGATAATGTGTCTGGAAAAGCAAAAACATTTACTGTGGGTTATCATGATTAAGCAGCTTAGCCGCGACACAGAGCGCTGGGGAATAGCGGCGGGAGACAGCTCCTTTCTCTCCCTCGGAAAATATCACTAGTGGATTGATGCAGTGAGCTTCTCTCGAAAAACAATCAATTTCTGCCCCCGTAATAAATGGCCTGTTTGTTTGGATTCATGGCGGAGTGGAACGAGGGAGTTTTCTTTCCTCCCCATCATGTCATACTCGGTTAATGAGCCGACTGCGCGCCTGACATTATTGACTGATAAATAACGCAGGAAATTACTTTTGATTCCATTTGTATTCACATATCACAGCGTTCCAATTAATCAGCAGCAATTTCTGCTCCGGCATTACCTTTTATAAATGTATTCAATTTCATGGCAAATCACAGATGCTACAGCTTATTAAACCCCTCTTGATCTCACGCTAACCTTAATGTAACATGCACGCGCTCTGCATTGCAGAGGCCTAATAATACCGTGGCAACAGCAGGCTTCGTTCTAACACATTATTTCGCATGTTTCAAAACCACAAACCATGTTAGCACAGTAATAAACACCGCCCAGCCCTGTGCTGTCCTGCTCGCAGCTAAACCTACACGACTTTGCACACTGTCAGCCAGGATGTGGTCAACTAACAGCTCACCGTGTTTGCCTTCTGAAAACGATGCTTGTTCAAGCTACAACAAGTTTCACTCACGCCACCGTAGGTTCGATGCATTTTATATCGTGCAAAGCCCAGCCATTAGACAGCTCCATCTTGCAGAATTTGTTGCTTTGAATGCAATTTAGTTTTCATGCTTAAAAGTGGATAGTAAGTGCAGTATTATAAAATTCTCATGAAAAATGTGAATTAAAAAAATTGTGTTACTATAAGTTTTATAAACTTACAAACTGGTATAGGTATATTATTACTTTGTTATTTTATAGATATCTTATTACTTTATTTATTATTTAGAGAATAATATTTTTTTCACTATGAACTTTGACCTTGGAAGTACTTTTCTGCATTTTTTTTATTTATTTAAATAATGAATTATTTTTATTTTTTTTATTAGTTTAGTTTCTAACATCAGTAATATCAATGTCAATCAAATAAGTGAAAAGCATTTTCTTTCTGAAATAAGTTATATTAATAAATTTTTTTACACATACTTGTAAAACCAAAACGAGTAAAATAAAATATTTGCCAGTATTACAAAATTCTCATAGGAAGCATAAAAGGAGATATATGAACCTTTGACCTTGAAGGTACTTTTCTGCATTTATTTATTTATTTATTATTTTGTTTATTTTTTTTTCTTTAGTTTCGAACAATAATATAAGTGTCAAGAAATAGTGAAAAGCATTTTCTTTCTAAAATGTTCAATTAAAAAATAAAAAATTGCGCATACCTAACCTTGGAAAACCAAAATAAGAATAATATAATATAATATAATATAATATGCCAGTATTATAAAATTCTCATGGAAAACATAAAATCATATATATGAGTAATGTATTATTGCTATATATTATATAATTATATGAATCATATAATTTATATACTTTGCTAAATGTTAAATCATCTCTAAACAACATATTCATCAGTGTACAACTAATAATTTAAAACCTTTTTTTTACATTATTATTACTTTTTTATTATTTTTATAGGTATGTTATTAATTGATTATTTAAAAAAAAAAAAATCAACGGGGTGAGGTACTTTTGAAGGTACTTTTCTGCATATATGTATGTATGTATTTATTTATTTATTTATTTTTGTATTTTTTTTTCTTTAGATTCTAACATCAATAATGTCAGTGTCAGGAAATGGTGAAAAGCATTTTCTTTCTAAAATGTTAAAAAAAAATTTGTGCATACCTAACCTTGGAAAACCAAAATAAGAAAGTATAATATAATATAATATAATATAAAAAAATTTTGTTTAGTTTCTAAAATAAAGTAAAAAGCGTTTTTTAAATATTTTTGCGCATACTTCACATTGGAAAACCAAAAAAAAAAAAAAAAAGACATTTGTCTGGCACTTTAAAATAAAATAAGTGCAACAATAAAGGTTACATTGAGATGTAAACTCTTTCATATAATTTAACACATTTTTTTGCTGTTGAATAATGCTATTTTATATGGCATTTTTTGATTATTTGACATTTTTCTCATGACTAAAAAGTCATTGACTGTCAGCATATTGTGAGAGTGACTCACCTGTTGCTATGCTTTGAGTGTAAATGCCTGCTGTTTTTCAGATGAATTAGGATCCTCTCTCACAACCAGTGTCAAGGATCCCCGCTCATAACTCGCACTGGACAGATGTGTACTATTCCTGCGAGGGCAAGCTGGGGCCTTCATTTAAGAAAAGCAGGAAGTGTTTTTCATGTGCGTCTCATCCCCATCAATTTGGCCCTCTCCTGCCCTCCCCCTCTTTTTTTCCTAGTAAAAAGCATAGCCATCATGGGATTCAGGCTCCAATTAGTAACCCTTTGAGTGGAGGAGTCGAAACCAGGCAGATGTACTTGTGCAGATGAATGAAGGGGGAAGCGGATGTATGTGCTTGTACTACGAGTCGGGGCTGTTAAATTGGCTCTGATGATTTCCATTTTGTGGCACAATTAGATTAGAGGAAGGAATCGCACGCTGATCAGTGGCTCTGAAATCAGTATGACACGTCTTTGATGAACCCTTCAGTGTTGAGAGAGGGAGATAATGTGACGGAGAGAGAGAGAAGCCCTGTTTTCACTAGCTCTCCCTGTCTGCCAGGGACCTTTTTAAAAGGATTTTGCTCTGAGATCAGTTTCTTATAAGCAGCACAGGTGGTATCGTTTGTTTGTATGTACACCAGAAGCACTGACACAATTTTGACAAGAAAATGTAGCTACTGGAGAGTAATATGAACTAGACCCAAGGGAGACATGTTTTCAGATCTTTAATCTGCAGGGACATTACCATGAGGATCAGTGTATACAAACAAACTACAATTCAAGCTGTTGAGGGACTTTACCGAGAGACTCCATTCATGAGGGAATCTGTTTGTGGTGTGCGTTTCACAAATCACCTTTGTTTGGTGTGAAATAATGCTATCGCTATCGTATGATAATCCTGTGTATTACATGCAGTGTACAACATGAATTTAAAGTAGATTATGCATGGAGATTTTCTCATTAGTTTTCTGCACATCGGTGTATTTAATGTTAATGACATGACTTGATTAGCTGTTATTTCAAAATGTTAGTGTTGTATATGCAGTGTCTACTCTTTTATTTGATGTTTTAAATATCCACAGTTACTGTATATGTGCATTGATTTTGTTGACAATTTTAAATTTAAGCAACATTGTGAATACCACAGTGATTTTAATGAGCTTTTTATTTGGCCATTAAGTTGTCTAAACAGCGTGTCATTAGACTAGTTTTGTGTAAAGAGAGTGTTAAGAGACATTTAAATTGCAGCTCCGATTTAAACCGAGCCAGTGTTCAGTTGTTTTTTATGAATTAGTTTAAACAGTCTCGTTTAATGAATAGATTTAAAACTTTGATTCAGACTTTTGCAATTTTCATCTGGACCAATCTGTAGCTTTAAGCCATTTCAAAGAAGAAAAAAATCAAAAGTCTGTTCACCAAGCGTGCATTTATTTGATCTAAAGTACAGCAAAAACAGTACGATTTTGAAATAGTTTTACTATTTAAAATAACTGTTTTCTGTTTGAACATATTTTAAAATATCATATTAGAAAATAAATATTAGAAATCATTCTAATATTCTGATTTGTTGCTCAAAAAACATTTAGACAAGTAGACAAGAATGGTATAGTGTATAATTAGGATGTATTAGTAAAAAATTGGAATGATTTCTGAAGGATCATGTGACTGAAGACTGGAGTAATGGTGCTGAAAATGTATCTTTGATCACAGGAATAAATTACATTTGAAAATATATTCAAATAGAAAGCATGTATTTTAAATAGTAAAAATATTAAAAAATTGTACTGTTTTTGCTGTACTGCTTAGTGAACAGAAAAGAATTCTTTAAAAAAAACATTAACAATCTTACTGTTCAAAAACTTTTGACAGGTAGTGAATATTCTGGCATAAATCACATACCATTCATTGCTAAACTTTCTAACGTCCGTTACTGGAAATAAAATTACTGGTTGATATGTCCCAAGCTCATAGTTAACACACGCTTTTGGTCCGTGAACAAGATCTTGCTCGGGACACACACTGTTTGTGGAAGTTTTGCCAGGACCGGTTCCAAAATTAAGTCACTGAGTGTGCTCACATGTATTTTTTGTAGGGCTGTGCCATATTGAAGAAAAACGCTATATGCGATATATCGTTAAATAATGCCATTATACTACGGGGCTGTTGAATACTTGAATCTGATTGGCTGACGAATGTTCTGAAGGTGTGCATTATTTTCAGGGAAACGCACAGTGAACGTAGATCTAGGCAGGTCTTGGCAGCATTAAGTCCATTAATAGGATAAAAACAGCAGATTATTTCCGTGTTTTTGCTGCAAAATTACGTTTTATGTAAGGAAAGCACATACTCTATTTCTCCCACTTGCTCTCCCTTACAGACGCACGCACATAACAGTCAGCACACGTTTACATACGCTCTGCTCTGCTCAACTTAAACTGACACAACTTAAAAATTACATGACATTTCTAACAAGCAAGGTAACAATGAACTTAAAGTTTTACTGTAAGTAGAGATGCTGCTGCTGAACACTTTTAAGAGACGCACAGACTCACAGAGGTAATTCACGAGTTTAATCTCTCTCTTTCTCTCGCTGTCTCTCATTTTGTGTGTCTCTCTCTCTCTCGTTCCACATCGTGGCCATATCACCATCTCAGGTGTGCATTATTTTCTAGAATTTATATTCTTGTTTTCTTTTTTGGGGAGCAGCCGTTGCCTAATGCTTAGAGAGTCGGACTTGTAACCGAAAGGTTGCGAAAGGGTTGAAAGAGTTTTACTTCGATGTTAACTGAGTTCTGTGAACATTTATAACTATTTTGTGATGTATAAATTATTTATATGTATGTGTGTATGTATGTATGTATCAAGAGCTCCCGTAAAACCACAACAAACTCCTTGTGTTTGCGCAAACTTGGCAAGAATAAAGCTCATTCTGATTCTGATTCTAATATAACTAGCATACGCTTTACTTTTTGTGAGAAGAAAGCACCCCTACAACAACTTCTAAAAAGTGAATGGCAGTGTTTTACTCTAGCATTACATAAAAATGTCTTTTTAACATTGGCGTAATATTTTAACATCAGTTTAGGAACTGAATAGTAAAACACAAATAAAACACTCTGCTTAGTCATCTTATTCTTATTAGGCAAGAGCAATGAGCAGGGTTCCCACGGGTCATGGAATTTCTGGAATATCATGGAATTTTAAAAAGTCTATTCCAGACATTGAAAGTCAGGGAATTTTAAATTTATTTTGTCCAAGTCATGGAATATCAGGGATTTTTGTTTATTGCTTTCAACTTTTGTTTACATTTATCAAAATGTAAATTTTGTATACCGTATTTTGTTTTATTGTGTTATTTCACGCATTTTGCCTATTGTTATGGTTATGAAAGCATAAAAATACATTTAAAATAAGTTAATTTTTGTAGTGTAGTACAGAAAAATACAGTTCATTTGATGCGTGAAAAAACAAACAAACAAAAGAAGTAGTGTATAAGTGTGTTTTGTACTAAAAAACATCTGTGATTAAGTAAATAAAGCTTGCAAATGGATGGATCCGTTCATTATAGGTCATGGAAATTCAGCTTATTAGTCAGTGAAAGTCAGGGAAAAGTCAGGGAATTTGACGTTTGGCTTGGAGTGGGAACCCTGAATGAGTGGTTTTCTTTTTGTCTTTTCAGGGCCCCAAATATTGCAAGCTGTAGTGATATGCACATATATGTAGTGATATGCATACATGTACATTTGCAATGTTTCGATAACTTTTTTTGGTCCCATCCATTGCTTTGGTTATCAGTGTGTCAATCACTGCTATTTTGAGAATGAATCCAGCATAAATATGCCAATATCATTCCCAATAATTGCAGCATGTATGTGTCCAAAGAACAAAAGCGTGCTCCCTTTATTATCACTAAAAAGCGTCACATCTTCGCTCATGGCGATCTCACGTAGTTTAGTTATAATAGGTGAAGCTCTCTAAACTACACAATGAATCTCTTATTTACATTGCGTCTGCACTCAGTCATAAGATGATTCGCAAGAGTGCAAAACTGCACTTATTAAAAACTTTCAGCTTTCAGCGGTGAGTGAATTCTAACAAACTAAAACACTGCGTTCAAGAATTTAACAGGTACGTCTGTGATTGGCTACATTGCTCAATGCTGCAAAAACACATTGTAAATAGTAACTTTTGATGCTCTCCTGAGCACAAAATTGCAAATACACACTAAATAGTTTTCCAGATCTTCAATTGCTTTTGCTTTAATTTGAGGGTATTTAGCTCATTATAGTACCCTCGTAGAACCGGGCCTGGACTGGGCTAACCTGCTGTGGCACTGACATCGGGGAGTCCATGACTAATGATGTGTCCAATGTCGCCCATGGTTCTAGACATGAACCTCTGATGCTCCTTATCTTTCCTTGTGGAATTTTACCATCACAAATTCAGAAGTGAAGGGTAAAGATCACCAGGCACTGAAAGTTAAAAGATGTTTTTTGAGCAGTAAATCAAAATATTAGAATGATTTCTGAATGATCGTGTGACTGGAGTAATGATGCTAAAAATTCAGCATTGAAATCACATAATAAATTGTATTTTAAAATGTATTCAAATAGAAAACGGTTATTTAAATGGTAAAATAGTTTTGCTGTACTTTGGATCAAATAAATGCAGGCTTGGTGAGCAGAAGAGACTTCTTTAAAAAACATTACAAATCTTAACTGTTCAAAAACTTTTGACTGGTAGTGTAGTCTCACAACTGATCTGTGTATCATTTCTAAAAGCTCTACAGCACATGACGTGTTTGTGACATTTCACTTATTTCTCCTCTGCGTGCCATATCTGTCTTTTCCTCTTCCCTTTTTTCTCGGTCTCTTTTGGAGAGCTGATCCATGTGATCTTTTTGCCATAGACGGGAAGCCTTGAACAAATATGATTTGCACATCATTTGGATGGCATTATGCAACGTATTTCCCTGTTAGTGGCACAATTGAATTGAGAACACAGAGATGTTTGTGCCCGTGAGGGCAGAGTGACACGCGCTTGTAGAGGAGTGACGCTCGACATGTAACAGGCCCTTCTGATGTGACTGTTGACAGACGATTCGCTCTCCTCTCGGCTCTGTTTCACATGTAGTGGCGTCACTTTGAAGGGTGTAGCTGTAAGCCATATCCTCCCTTGTTCACTGCACTTGTTTCAATATTTAATGCCAAAGGTCAGCCGAGCGAAGCCGCTGCCCCACATAAAGGATTGTGGAGGAGTTGTCTGTCAACTCGGAGGAGTTGTCGGCCGCTCCGTTCCTCACAGTTTCTCATGCAGACATGATGAATTGGAGGTGATTGATCGGCCCTTATCAACACGCCGTCAAGTTGGTGTAACACTGCCCTCATTGTCCCTGTAAAGCTGTAATGGAGATTGTAGCGTTGTTCCAAATTAATAGGTTCGTTTTTTGTTTACTTTAGGATGTTCATTTTTCTGAGTGCGTTTGGACATTGTGAGGGTGGATTTTATTGTAAGTCTTTCTGTCGAGCTGCAGGAAGAAAACCATACAGTTGAAGCCTCTCGTTGGACCACTGTTGCCTTTTGAAAAAGGCAGAAAGTTTCCCTTTTCCTCGCAGGAGAGATAAGGCCAAGTGCCTGTGAGGATTACATTGGCTAAGCCCTTATCACTCCAGAAAACTCACCGCCTGCTTCAGTATGACTGCACGTTAAAATCAAGAGGAAATATTCCTCTTTTAAGTGTTCTTATTCCCATTGAAAGTCATTACTGGGCCAGAAGAGGACGAGACTTTTTTTTTTTCTTCTTTTTCCAGCCAGGATTTTTTTTTTATTCTCACTCTTGCAGACGGCTGGCTGAGGACTGCTGTTTAACACACAGTCAGGTGGCTGTCAGAGCTGTGGCACTAAATGTCCTCTTTATTAGAAAGACATTTCTAATATCCTCAGGATGATTGTTATTCCGATGTGAGGCTGTCATGGTTACAAAACATAGACTCTTGGACATCTCGATCTTAAAGGGATAAGTCCAAGAATGAAAAATATAATCAGTATGTTGTTCCAAGTTGTTTTGTTAACCCATTCTTTCTTTCAAGTAAAACACATAGAATGTTTTGTAATGTGATTTTTAATAATCAGTCTTTGTGTGTATATACACAGTGCTCTTCAGAAATTTGGGAAGGTTTTTAGTTTTTTTTTTTTTTTTTTTTTAAGAATTCTTTTATGCTCATCAAAGCTGCTTTTACTTGATCAAAAATGCAGAAAAAACTGTACAATTGTGAAATATTATTACATATTACATATTATTAAAATAATGGTTTTGTGTTTTAATATATGTTAAAGTATAATTTATTCTTGTAATGCAATGAATTTTCAGCAGCCATTACTCCAGTCTTCAGTGTCACATGATAGTTCAGAATTCATTGCAACTTATTACTATTATTTATATATATATATATATATATATATATATATATATATATATATATATATATATATAAATGGTATTATTTATTATTATTATTATTATTATTATTATTTTATATATTTATATTTATATATATATATATATATATATATATATATATATATATATATATATATATATATATATATATATATATATATATATATATACATATACATTTTTTTTTTTTTTGGATTTGTGATATTTTCGGGATTCTTTGATAAATAAAACGGTAAAACATTTATTCTAAATATAAGTCTTTTCTAACAATATAAGTCTTTGCTGTCACTTTTTATTCAGCTTTGCATCACAGGAATAAATTACATTTTAAATTATTCATATGGAAAACATTTAGTGTTTTTTTGTTTTTTTTTTGCAGAATTTTTGGTCAAATAAATGCAGCCTTGATGAGCATAAGAATCTTCTTTTAAAAAGAAAAAAAACATTAAAAATCTTACTGATGCCAAACTTTTGAATAGGTGTGCGTTCGTGCATGTCTGGATGGATGGATGGATGGTCAGCTGGACGCCTACGTTTACTTCACCATATTACAAATAAATCCTAATCTAATCAAGACAAACTATATATCGTTGGAAAGGTCTTAGACTCCTAAATAGACATTTGACCACTGTTTTGTGTTACAAATTATGTAGGAAAAGTAAAAGATGAAATTATGACAAAAGTGCATCCCAAAAAATCTACATCATAACAGGAGTTCTGACCTTGATCACAATAAGACTTTCTTTGTTGCCTTTTTCCCTATCAACATTTAGAGATCATATGAAATATATATATCAGTAGAAAATTTAATCTCAAAATTCATCCTTTTAAAACCATTTTAAAATCAGACATTGCATTACCATGGAAAATGTACATAAAAATCATATTACAAAATGTTTTCATTCATGA